>CM076580.1:109539324-109924485 GCA_034641835.2 Pinus albicaulis | reverse complement strand
ACCTTTGTGACTTCTTTAACTTCTTTGGCTTCGGGAGTGGGATGCAGAAAGAAGCTCATGGTATCTACAGATTCAGCCTCATCTTTTACTTCAATATCTTCAAGGGAGGAGCTATCTCAAGTATAGTCAAGGGTTCTTGCAATAGAATCAAGACCTTTATCTTGAGCTAATTGAGAGGAGGATGGAGAGTATTCCAGGGAGAATCTGGGAATATCTGTATAAGTTGATTGTCTTTCTTTCCAACTTCTCTTGTGAAAAATCTTCTCTGGATCAGACACTAGAGGTGTTCTCAACTGGGATGTATCTGACCTCGGGTGTGGCTTTCGGGAAGCGAGGACTGCAAATAGATTTATCTTTGAATGACAGTGGAGTCGCCAAGGTGAGGGATCTATAACTCCCAACCCTTCCTACTCACCTATTCTGAAGGGTGGATGAATATTTGTCGAGGCCTAGGGATTTAGTTCTTGAAATTATTTCCCCGAGAACGACGCCAGAAAGATGTTGTAGCTCCTAGAGATAGCCTTGAGTTGTATAAAGACCAGTGCTTAGGACATCTTAAATGTAAGGAGCATATAACTCAACTGACTACAGTTGGAAATGTTTGGCTCTCATGCAACTATCACTCAGATGAATGGTTTTAATAAGGGTGGAACCAAGACCCCAAAGTTAAACACAACAACTAGGAAAACTGCAGATACTGAGTACAAATTGCAAGAAGTAAATGCATCAAACAACTTTAAAACAGAATGTTGTAAAGGGGGCCGACTTCTAAAATGAATACACAGATATCAAGTTATATGTGAGCGATGACTATGGCAGAAGATGGAGTAAGATATCAGCTATAACCGGGCTTATCCAAGGATAAGAATCCATATACACTGGGCTTCTTCAAAGATAATAATCCATATATCTGGGCTCGTTCAAAGATAAGAATCCATTGTATTTAGTATCGAAATAACGGAGGGAGAGATAGAAAATGAAACAAAGTATCATGCCTGAGCCATATTTAAAGCACCATAGATGAGTAAATGTGAGTATCTTCTATGATAAATTCACATTTAAGCATGGGAGCACTCGCATTCCAGAGAATTAGATACAAGAAATGTGGAGAGTTACGAAATGAACATTTGTATTAAAAAACATGGAGAAAAGTTACAAACTGTGAATCATCCAGAGAAAAATCCTCAATTCCAGCAAAATTTCTTATTACTGAACCCTACGGGAACTTCAAACATCCACTATCAAAGTTCATACCACATACATACAGAATACTTGAGCTAGTGAGTCCTTTGGAAAATTTGGAACCCTTTGTTAGTGTTTTATTCATGTTTTTATACCTCTGATTCCTAATGTGCGAGAAGATATTTTGGGAAAATATCTTCCCCGTGTGCTTGTATGCTATTTGAGGTCTAAATCAAAAACATAAATGACGATGAGGTAAAACTGCCTCTCATCATCTTACCACGTAGGCCTAAAGCCATTTCTAACTGAAATGTAGACAATTTACTAATCTTAAAGTAAAAACAGCAGGGGTGAAATAAGGATTTCACTCGAAATGACAAAGTAAAAAGGATACTAGGTAAAAAGGCCACATAGGCCTCGTCATGAATTATCATTGCTGTTTGATGAGGCGGAACCTCTGCTGCTGCTGGTGAAGGCAATACCATTAGTCGTGGGAAGAGCTGGCCTTCTATGCTGGAGAATGTGCTACTGCTAGTAGTGGAAGAACTGACCTTCTGTGCTGGAGGGTCCTATAGAATGGCCAATGATCATGATCCATTGTCTTGGACATGGAATTGCCCCTCTGCATCTTTTTTCTCTGCTTTTTGGGCATGGAGGATCATCAACCTCGACCTCGAGCCACTGCGATTGGATATGAGATGGCCTACATACTTAAAATGCCATGAAAACCTGCACAGACAACAAACCAGTTAAATAAATCTTGCGATGAGGGGTAGACTGCTTTAGAAGTCTTGGGTGAAGGCGGAGGAGCAGTGTGGAGGCAGGGAATGCAGCGGAGGTGTTTCCATGGCGAAACCAGAGCTTAAATCTGATTTGGCACAAAGTTATGCGAAGGGCGGTTTTACGAAAATCAGAGTGGTTTTCACGCTGGTGGGAGGCAGTAAGCGATAACAAGAGAAATGAACATGATACAGTTTGGTGGGCGATGCATGTCCTAAAAAAACCGCCCATTTCGCGTGGAAACAGTGCGATCAGGTTATTTGATGAAATGAACGTGAAGAGGATCGCAGATCGTCTGATCATAGCAATCTAGATCAACGTCAGAGGAAGAATGCGATGGACAAACCTGCGCAGTCGGGCGGGACCGGCAATGACGTCAGCAGTTTTGTCGGGTAACAAAAAGCTATTGGGCGGAGTTGAAAAGATGGGATCAATGGGAGCTGTTGGATTGTGAGGATCAACGGTTGGGACCTGGAAATGAAGGAGAATGGAAAGGGCAGGGTTGAAAATTTGGGAGTAATATGGGCCATTGGATGAGGGAGATCAACAGTCCAAATCAGAGTGGGGGAGTGTAATGTTGGGTGAGTGATCGGGAAAGTAGCGATTGAGCGATGGAGTGAGGACCGTTGGATCATGATGAACATCAACGGTGGGGATCAATCGCAGGGGTGCTTGGGGGTACAGATCAAATTCTTGGCCTGTGCCTCCGCAGTAAATCTCAGCCGTTGATATGAGATCTTCCGTAGTAAAACAGGTCAACTGCGGAGGCACTTAAGGCATTAACTCGTGTGCTAATAGTGCCTCCGGGTAGAGCAGAATATTGGTGATGACTGTTGGATCAACGAGATTAGAGGCGGAGATAACGTCGGAGAAGAAATTAACGGGGTAAAAGGCAGAGGTGCACTGGCTGTTGGATCAGGATGATCAACGGTCTAGAATACATCGTGGAATTGCACAAGGGCATGAATGATGCGAGGGGAGGGGTGAACCGTGATGCGGAGATGAAGCGATGATCGTCCGATCAGAAAGATCGACGGTCCAGATCATATCGCGGCTTCGCATAAATGAATGGATGAGGCGGAGGACAGTGAAACAGTGAGACAACGCTGACTGTTGGATTGATTGTGATCAATGGCTCAGATTATATCGGCGGGGAATGAACATCGACAGTGAAAAATAGAGTGAACATGGAGTGCAATGACATGCGATGTGTGATGGATGGGGCAGCGTGATGGAGCAATGACCGTTGGATCTGCGGGAGGAGATCAATGGTTAGGATCGTGTCAAGGTTTTGCACATCAGCGAAGAAATACAGAGTGAAAATGAAATACTGCAATGTGCAATGTGCGATGGATGGGGGTAGCGCAATGGAGCGATGACTGTTGGATCTGCGGAGATCAACGGTCATGATCTCTTCGGCAAAGATGAACCTCGGCAGTGAAACAAAAGAGAAAATGAGTGGATTTGGGAATCAGCGAGGTCCGATGGCCGAAGGAGGCTTAAGGAATTTTATCTGTTGGACATAGAGTGGGGTCATATGATAAATGGGGGCTAAGGGCTTAAGCCGAAAGGCGCTTAGAGGCCCAATATGTTAAAATGAGCGCTTTCAAAGCAAAAAAGGTGGATTTTTAGCATTTTCAAGGGTTCTGATAGGTGAAAATGGGGCTTAGACAGTCCATGCGGTCATTTTTGTATTTACTTTGCAGTATAAAGCTACTTATCATTAGACATCCCATCTCAGTGAGGGATGTCATAACAACAGTCCCCATTCTCGGAGTGGCAAGATCTGGGCTTCTAAACTTGCTGAGGATGTTGCATTTCGGCCACTACAATATCACGGACAATCTAGTATGTCAGTTGCTTGCCCTGATCCATGATGGCTGCTTATGGATCCAGGATCAAATCCCCATCGATGCGGCGCTCATTCATCGCATTACTAGTCTTCCCATGGAAGGGTTGGACCCTCTGGAGCATGTTGGTAAGAAGTATGAGGAGAGATTTCTGAACACATGTCCAAAACCTACCATGTGGAGTGGAACACTCGAGGCTTCATAATCAAATCCATCAGTGACCCTGGTATGCAGTTGGGTACCGTGTTGTTTCCATGTAAGATTATGCGAAAATGCCAGGTAGCCACCGTCCCTCCATATGTGATTTAGTTAGCAGGCTAGTGTGAGAAAGGGGTTTGTTTCAATTGGTATCAGTACTTGAGCAACAAGTTCTTGGCCAATGTCCGTGAATCTCGGGAGCAAGGACGACCTTTTTGTTATTCATGGTTGCTGCTTCTCATTGCGTTGGTCGCCTGGGAAGCACCTAAGGAATCAATCCTCCATGAGCTCACCCCAGACATGTGTGAAGGGGCTCGATATACGAACTTGTGGGACTCTAAGGATGCATAGTGCATCGAGGACAACAACCTATTCTGGGTATTGTTTCAGAGTGGGCTCGCAGCAGCTATGAACTCCCAACTGCATCTTTCACCAACCATCTATGATAAATATAAAAGCATTGTTGCTTTCTAGGTAACTATGCATAACATACAAGTCAAAAGCCACAAGGATCCAACATGGATTTCACTCCCCTATATGGTTGAAGATGAATATATTGACCGATTGATTACACAATAGCCTCCTCAGCAGAATCTTGGCTTCAAAACAGGCGCAAAGGGAACTGAGGGAACAAGCACCACGCGGGTCACCCCACAGGTCGTCACCAAAGGAACCGGGGCATAGGGAACAAGCATAGGGAAAGGTATAGGAGCCGCATCATAGAAGGGTTCGCAGTCGGGTAGTACGGGGAAGGGTGTAGATGTAGCGTCACAGAAGGGGTCACAGCAGAATCTAGGTACGGAAGGGTAGGAGACAAGAGGTGCTGAATCTCCCTGCGGAACAAAGAAAACTAGTGAACCAACTAAAGGGCCATGAAAGAAGAAGCACTCTCAATGAACAAAACGAGGCGAAACTATTACACTCTCAGAAGGGGACCTCGAGAAAATCACAGACGTGGTTACTTTAGCTATGGAAGAAAAATGGTTGGCTCTGGAAGAGCAGCAGAGATTCGTGGTTGACACCCTTTAGGTCGAGCTCTGAGCTCTGCAGTTGAAGATGGACACGCTGCAAACAAACATGATTTAAGTATGAACGGCCTAGGAAACTAGCAGCGCATCACTTATTGTAGCAGAAAGCCACCTCTACTCCTTGCTAGGCGCAACCCTCGCAATAAGTCCACCCAACTTAGGATCACAAGTCCAGGCTTGTGGAGAGGTCCAACTGGATCTAGCCAGGTTTCTGCATGAATCATTGCAGGTACTCCATACCTCCTTGTTCGAAGAAATTCAACGCCAGGACCATCGAGTGCACCAACAGCTCAGTGTAGCTGAGCAGGAAATTGAGGAAAAGAATGTTGAAGTTTCTCAAGAACAGGTTGCGTGTACCGTCACCACTACACAAAAATTGGAGCTGGAACACCTCATTAGTAGGCTCTGTGTGGACGTTTCCGAAGATATTCCAACCTCTACCACCCCCAGGCCAAGATTGAGGGGTTGATCGTAGCATTACGGGCCTCAAGGACCGAGATCCATGTGGTCAAAATAGAGATGGAACAATAGATCACAGACTTGCAGGCCAAGTTACAGCTAGAGACACCACCGGAGTTGCGAACCCAGCAAGCTGCGCTAGTTACAGTGGCCACGAATGTGATTACAGGACAAATTTCACAGGGTGCCCAATTGCTGGACATAGCCATGCAGTTGTGGGCCAAGGTGCAGCGTGACCCGATCTTGCATGAAATCAACCAGGACCTAAGATAGAAGGAAGAAGCGTTTGAGCAGCTGGAAGCTACGTTGCCTACTCTGATTCCTGCTCAACGGTTAGCTCGACTGCGAACTAGCCATTCCCTTTAGGATGATATCGATGAACTTCGCAAGAAGAAGAAGAATCTCAGTGACCGTCTAAATCCATAGGCTGATGAAGTCCTCAAGCTCTCCCAGGATATTGATGTCGATGTTAAACAATTGAACCAGACCCTGGAGAGTGTCACAGTTGCAACAGAGGGACCAAATTCACAAAAAATGGTGGATATTGCTCAAAACGTTGCTACTCAGAGTGAAGGCATCTACCTCCACTAGTTGAGGCGATCAAACTATTGCAGGCATAGGTGGAGACCCCACCACCACAGTGACTCGGGACAAGTCACAAGATTGTGTTGGGGGACTGTTGGAATAGGGTCCCCTAAAGCTGCGAATTTTGTACAATTTTGTATATTTTTGGTATTAATTAGTCTAATACAGGTGTTTTTGGGTGGGTCAAAGCCCCGAATGCATTGTAATGGGTCAAGGGTAGACCAAGAGTCTGCAAACAATGATTTGCGGACCATTGGAAGCATAGGCCAAGTCGATAGACATAGATGAACATTTTGAGTCTTAAGGTAGGCAAGAATTAAGTCTGATGCTAAGTGCAAATTGTTAGATCTGTTGTTGGGTTGTTAGGGTACGAACTTCTGTTGGCTGTGTGCACAAAGATCATCAATCCTGATGTGTGTGGACCCTGCTGGCTGTGTGCACAGGATGTGTCAGATTATATTGGGTTTTGGATGCTAATATATGCGGATATGGTTAAATTATTCCTGTGTTATCTGATCTAATGTATTACTATTGATGAAAACTATTGGGATCTTTTACGAATACTATTGGTTATCTGTTTATGCTGTGAATCTGTCTGTGTTATGGTATAACTATAATATGTTGATGATGTGTTATGATAATGTATGCCGGTAACTGCTGAAACACACATGGATGCAGAGTTATTAACTAGATCTGTGCATGAAAATAGATCTGTATATTGCGATTATACTGTTAACAACCCTGCGAATAGATCTGTCTGGTGCGAACCTGATAGGTTGCGAACGTAGATCTAATTGACTTACCTACTCTCTCTTAGGGTGCGGAAACCTGGTTCCAGCACCCTCCAATACTGCTTCGGGTGAGACTTTGGCCTACACAAGCAGGTCACTGCCGAAAGGGCCAGTAGTATAAGAGTTTGTTGGCAAAACTTAACCTCCGAACCTAGGTCAGGAACCCTTGAGCCACATGTGTCTACATGAATCTAGCCGAACCACTCCCGGGCGAGGTAAGTCTTTTGCATGAAGAATTTGAATGGACTTAAACTGTTGACTATGTGTTGCACTAAAATTTGTCACCATGAAATTTAGCTGTCTATATGGGTTCATCATTACCTATTTATTGCTCCCTTAGAGGTCAAAAATCATAAAGTTTCTAAATCAAGTCTTGGAATTGGGAAAAAGCTTCTTAAAACCCTAAAAAGCCTAACTCCGCACTTTTCCTAGTCATTTCTTGCGGTATCGCGGTTTATTGCTATAAAACCTGCGGCACATCCCTCACATTCTGCTCATTAAAACTATATACCCCTGTAAAAGGTAAAATAAAAAGAAAAGTAAATTCTAGAAGCCCAACTGGTCGAATATTCTCCCAGCTGGGGCCTTCTAGAAGCGCTATCTGGTTAAGCTGCGCCCCTTCCATTCATGAACCTTTATCCCTTCATAAATGGAGCTATCCCTTGGTTTTTGGAGCTGAAATCCCATGATGAGAGGGATTTATACCTTCCTTATTGGAGCTGAAACTACCTCCCTTCTGCTATAAATTGGGACCATGTTTCAGTCTCAAGGGGACTTCTCAGCTTGTAGAAGAGAATTTTTGAAGAAATTATACTGTCCACATTTGGTATCATTGGCATGAGAGATATTACATACTCATAGCCATAGTATTATGCTGATTTAGAGAGTTGGAGTCTTTTAAAACTGAGGAAAACGGTTGTTTGGGACCCCGGAAGAACCTGTACAAACATCAAGGCGTCAAGGTTGTAAGGTTTCTTCTTTTTATTCAAATTTAATACAAATGGATTCTATTTTCTCATTGAGTTGTTCATCTATCTTTTGAATAATTTAATTATTGGATTCCTTGATCACTAAGATAGATTATTGTTTTTGAATTATCATATCTTGGAGATGCTTTTGATCTTGTTTGCTTGTCTTTGATTGCAGATCTTATATGTTGGACCGATACTTTCTGGAACAACTGGATTGAAGATTGATTAAGCATTGGACTTTAGGTAGGAGCATCTCTCCATAGTTAATTAGTAATTCTTAAGAAAAATGGTCTATAGAAAATGGTCTACATTTGTCTATTTGTTTCTAGATATCCTTAGGATACTAGGGAGATCGCTCTTGTCTACAAGAGGGATTTGTCCGTCTAACAAAATGGCGATTCCACTGGGGAATATATGAACTTAGTTTTCCTTTTTGATTTTCAGTTTGACTTTTGAAAGAGTTTTTTATGCTTTTGATTAGTCTAAAATTGGGTTGGGTAGATAACTCTCCAGAATCCTTGAAAATTCAAATCTGAATTTTTATTTTTTCTGTGTTTTTCCTGGCCTCCGCGGTTTTTGTTTAAAAACATTGCGGTAGCCTTCGCAGTTTTTAGTTCAGAATAATGCGGTACTGCACTGTTCTCCATTGAAACCTGTGGACTCGTGGAAATTTTTTGAAAAATTAAGAATTCCCCTTTTAGGAGCTAGATCACATGATTCTCTATGTTTTCCCCAACTTGTCTTGACTATCAAAGTCTTATGTGTGAATTTATTTTCAGCAACTTTCACAGTCTCATCAGTCTCTGTTAAGTTAATTGGGTGTTTCGAGTTTCTTTTTTGAGAAATTCTTAATTTATTTTCCTTTGCATTAGGGGAATTTTGAGGTCTAAAATGGGCCTCCTAAGGAAATTATAAAATAATAGTGGAAAAAATCAAATAAGATTTGATGACATCATCAAATTTTGCAGAAATGGCTTTTTCAACTTATCTCCCACAATTTTTAATCAAATTTCGAGTGGGAGGACCCAAGCATATGCTGGTGGATTTAATCTCACTTCTACAAAGAGGCAGTCATGTTGCATACACATATGAACAGAAATACATAAAAAAACATGATTGTAATCACGTTTTTTTTATGTATTTCTCATTTTTCGTGTAGTAGGACCCATCGAAAGTATGCAACATGAGTACTCCTTGGATGAGGAATTAAATTTCGCATCCAACGAGTACTCCCACTCGAAATTTGAGTAAAAATTTTGGGAGATAAGTTGAAAATACGAGTTGAAAAAGTAGTTTTATTATTTTATTAATTTTTAATATTTTTACCCTTTTATTTAAAAAATGGTAAATCATTCCCCATGGTTGGCATCATCATCTTGAATCCTATTGGTTGCTATAAAGTTTATTTTTGTTGTGCATTTTTCTTAGGAGGCCCATTTTAGACCTCAAAATTCCCCTAATGGGTCATTACTTCGAGGTTTGACTCAGTCTCCTAACAAATTTTCATATTTTTGCTTTTGTTGTTGCAAAAAAATTTCCCCCTCATTCGCTGGGGGGGGTTAAATTGTGTCTGAGTGTTAATCGCCTTTGAGTGTTTTTATTTTTTTACCTTTGGAATTCTAACCCAATTTTCTTTGCTTACACTTGATTAGTTCTTAGATTACATTGGAATCATCTTGTGTCTGAGAATTCTTTTGCATAGATCACATTTTCATAATTAGAATTCTCATTTTCAGAATATGAACGAAAAATGTGCATAGATTACATTTGCATACTTTCAAGTGAATTGTGCGTAGATTACAATTGCATAGTTTACATTATGGAAAAATCAGTCGTAGATTTAGATCAGTGTCTTTGATTTGAATTTACATGTTTTATGCTTGTTTTAAAAAAAACATAACAATAAAAATTGGAATTGATTAGCATTAGTTTCTCTTGATGAAGTTAGTGCATTAGAGAATTTGTTATATTTTCTCTTGTTTATCAATTCTTTCATTGTTGAAAATGAATGGAAACTCTCTCCTTACTTTAACTAGGATTCATCAAATTGAAAAGATAACATTATCATATTTGATTCCATTTAGTTTAGGGTCAGGTCATAACACCATTGGTTTCATATCCATTTACCCTTTGAGTAATAACAGATAAATAACACAATGCTTAATTAAAATTCATCTAGAAATTTTTACATTTTCTAGGGATATTTTCACCAATATAGCTTAGGCTAGAGCTTTGGAATAGGTTGTAGTTAACTTTCCAAAGCAACTAAACAAACAAGTAGCAATCTTGTGGTAGGAAAAATTCCAATTGTTACAATTGTGCTCTGGGAAGCTCTTCTTAAAAGAGTCAAGCACGAGATCATGTTGGAACCAGTGAGGTAATCGTACCTATCTCATTGGGAAAGATAGAAGATGTGCACGTAATACAAATGGTAAACCTCGGATAGACCATCGTCGAGGAGCCTGGGGTCACTTGTTGGTAAACCTTGGATTATATCAAGGAGCCTTCAAGGGGATTGAGCTTTGATATTTTGCCCTTGCGTGTATATCGGATCGTAGACTGTTCCCCCAAGTGCAATTGTCTCATTTGGTGACCTTAGTGGCCATAATATTTAGGATTTTTCCCAAGGTGACGGTGGAGGGAAGGTCCCACTATACTTGGAGCAAGCGTCGACTAGACTCACTTGGACTCTCCGGAGGGTTCTCTTCACTCGAGATGGTTTAAGTGGAGAAACTTGCATTAGTCTGTTTCATTAAGCAGGTTGTCGGGGTAACTGTTCCAACCGCCATTTCTACATTAAAATTATACGATGTTGGATTTCATCACCAACTAGTGTTTTTAGTGTGGGAATCTACTGTTTGTGTGTGGTTTGACTCCTAGATTTGTTAGCGCATGTTCATTTGTTTGTTTTTACTTTTAGAGACCTTAGATGTGAATTGTGAATTTTAATTGTTAGGTTTGAATTGTGAATAGTGAATATTTTTAAATTATTAATAAAATTCACTGAAGTTGAAATTAATGGCAACTGTTCCAGAATTTATCAACCAAGGAACCCCTCTTAATGAGAATCCTAGTACTTTTCCTTGCTTTGGAAATGTTGGTCCTCTGTTAATAACCAACTCCAAAAAGAGAAGAAAAGAGATATCAACGCCTTAGAAATGAGCCTCTTCGAGGGGGAAACCTCCAATACATTACATAAATGAACAATTCTTGGATGATACAATTTACAAAACCTCCTTTCTATATATAGGAGTCCATGGGGCCATAATGTATTCCTAGTGGGCCATAATGTAATCCTAGCCGACCTAAAAATAATAATTTAAGGGCACAATAATAACAAAATGGGGGTTACAAGGGTACAATAATAACAATAAGGGGGGCTACACTAACATACTAAGGGGCTACACTATTAATATAGGGACTTAACATGCCCCTCTCCTTCAACAAGTGTTGTCCTCAACGCTTGATTATTTCTTGATGTTTCTGTATAAAATTCTCATCCTCCCATGTGAAATATTCTACAGGAAAGTTCTTCCACTTGCTGAGATACTCTAAAATTGATCGTACTTGTCGAGTTCTTGTTTCTATGACTGCTTCATAACTTCTTTCGATATGATGTTGATCTTCCTGTTGTTTCATTAGATTCTGCACCAAAGTTGGGTTATCCTTTGAGAGTTCGAGAACTTGTTGTTGATGCTCACTGTGATCTTCCACTAATTTATCATTCATATTAGCTATTATTTGATCCTTCAAACCATCCAACTTAGCCTCCATTTCTGCTTTTAAACCATCTATTTCATCTTCGGTTGCTCTTCGTAACATCGAAATTTGTTGCACTTGGTACCATAATTTTGATATCTCATATTGCAATTCTTCCTCCTCATGCGTCATAGTATAGCTTTCTGAGGGCTTAATGGGTATGGAATTATTTTTTGGAGGCATAATAGAACCCATTACTGACAAAAATTCTCCAATATGCCCTTGGAATCAATTCAATTTGATTCTTCAAACAAGACTTATGCAGTTCGGAAAAAAGCAATACACACCTTTTTCTTGCTTTTGAGGAGCTCGATATTGAAATTGGATTATCTCTATGATTGCAGCACTTCAATATTTGAATTTAATCACTGAATTAGCCCTTTTAATTTTATTTTGAATGCCACAGGTCTGACCTGATTTGGACTCTCCAAGAAAAAGTTGTGTCCAATCTCCCACAATGACCTAATTATGGATTGGTTCAGTTGAATGAACTTGTACGACTTGCCACGTGTCACTGTTTCATATTTTGTCTCTGAAATTGATAGCCAAGAAACTAAAATACATTTACTTGTGACCACTTTTTACGGCACTCCAATCCGATGCCCAGAGAGAGAGTTATTGAACTTTTCCCACGATCACCTCTTTGAGATGAAATTCAGGAGCCTGAAAAAGCACTGCCTTCCACAGATCATATCTCAAAAAATATTGCGAACCAAGCTCTGAAATTTTTTTACGAATTTCCTCAGGATTCCAGCTTCACGCCATACGAATTTGAGACTCTAAACCTTCGTAAAACAAAATTTATAGCGAAAAGGCCACGATGACCTGTTTAGGAGCCTGAAAAAGGACCTAACTTCCACAGATGATATCTCCACAAATATTGCGAATCAAGCTCTGAAATTTTTAGGAAATATTACTTAGGATTTCAGCTTCGTACCCTAAGAATTTCAGCTTCTGAAACTTTGTAGAAAAAAATTTATAGCGAACATGCCACGATGACCTTTTTGGAGCAGCGAAACCCTAGAATCCAAAGCTCTGATACCAAATGTTGTGTAACCAGCTCCAAAAATAGAAGAAAAGAGATATCAACGCCTTAGAAATAAGCCACTTCGAGGGGGAAACCTCCAATACATTACATGAATGAACAATTCTTGGATGATACAGTTTACAAAACCTCCTTTCTATATATAGGAGTCCATGGGGCCATAATGTAATCCTAGTGGGCCACAATGTAATCCTAGCCGACCTAACAATAATAATTTAAGGGTATAATAATAACAAAATGGGGGTTACAAGGGTACAATAATAACAATAAGGGGGGCTACACTAACATACTAAGGGGCTACACTATTAATATAGGGACTTAACATCCTCCTTATATGGCTACATTTTCATTACCTGGATTTACCATGGGTTTATCGGTATGGTTATTTTCAACTTCGTTGGCCTCAGATACTCCAATTGTTCCACCTCAACCGGATGTTGCACCTCAATAGAGTTCACCATCTCAACATCACCAACCTCATGTTCACCCTTTACCTTCTTCGCCCAACATGTCTTCCGCCCTTTCTTCCTCTTCCCTTGGTAAAAGCCTTGACGCTAGTAACCAAGTGGCTAAGAAGAAGAAGAAAAGGAAGAAGAAGAAGAAGCAAGATAAGGAAGAAGTCAACCAACCAACCATGGCTGTAAGTTTTAGTAGTGTTGAGGAAACCTCCAACATGCATCACAAACCCAAATTCCCTTGCAAACTTTGTAAGGGTGACCACTTCCTTATTAATTGTCCTGGTATTTCTAAGGTCTTGGAAGTATGATCAGAAAAATCTTATCAACTTACCATTGATCCATCAACCAGTGATTGTCAGGTTCTTGGGAAAAGGGATAAAGTTAGGTTCCCATGTAGGTTATGTAAAGGGATTCATCAAACTCACATTTTCCCTCACATGGATGAAGCCTCAAAATTGTTGGAAAACCTTACTATTCCACAGAAAAAACTTCCAATTGGTTACCGTAAACTTTCTCCCAACCTACTGTCAATTGATGGAGTGATTGATATAATTCCAAGTACAGTCAATCCCACTCTTCCATTAAAGAGTGAAACTGATATCACTCAGGTTGATGATTCATTAGTTGATCAAGTGGTCGACTCAATTTCACATATGGTTGATCCCACTCTCCCTGTAGAGAGTTAAATTCATACCACTTAGTTTCTTCTTGATACATCAGATTCTTCTACGCCAGAGGGGCATTTCACCTGTTCCTATAGAACCCCCTCCAAGTACCGAGGTCTTTTCCTTTGAATAGAATAGACTGACAGAACCTCATCTTCCTTCCTCCATCCCTTTCTAGATCATTGTGAAGGTTTGTGATAAAAATGTACATTGCACAAATGTAGATGAAGGTGCTTCTGTTAGTATTTTATCCTCAACTTCTTGGCAAGCTTTGGGTTCCCCTCAGCTTGTGCCTGTTACATAGAAACTGTCAGCTTTTAAAAGAACCATTAGTGAAACTTTAGGGATCCTTCCTAAGTTTCCTATTACCTTGGAAGGAAAAACTGTCTATATTGATCTTATGGTAGTCCGAGGCCCCTTGGATTTCAATTTTCTCCTTGGGCAAGATTATGTCTATGCAATGAAAGTTGTCATATCGACACTCTTTCGCATGATGTCTTTCCCTCACAATGGAAACATTATGACTGTAGACCAACTTTCATTCACTAGTCTTGATTCGCCTACCAATAATCTGACACTCCTAAATTTTCCTCATCCAGAAGTGGTATCCACCCTGCCATGGGTTAATTATGTGGTAACCAGTCCCAGGTTTTCAATTACCGATGCAAGCGAGCCTCTCACTATTTTCTCAAATTCCTTTGACTTAGCTCCGGTAATTGACATGGAAAACCCTATGGGATTATTCGAACGCAATGTTCTTATCCATATTGATTCCCTTGACATGTGTTCCTTCCAGAGAATTATTCTTCCATCTGATGAAGACCTTTTGGAAACCATGATCGAGGAGTGTCCCTTGACATGTGTTTCTTCCAGTTGGAAGCCATGATAGGTTCCTATGAGGAAATTTCTTGTTATTGTGTCAACCTCATTAAAAAATGAAACAATTTCCAATGAGGAAAATTCCTTTTACTGTGTCAACCTCGTTAAAAAATGAATCATTGGGTTTTGAGGATAGTTCTTTTACTGTGTCAACCTCGTTAAAAAATGAAACATGTCTTTGAGCATAGTTCCTTTTCTTGTGTCAAGCTCATTAAAAAATGAAACAAGTTTCCATGAGCATAGTTCTTTTACTGTGCAAGCTCGTTAAAAAATGAAACAAATCCTCCCCTAATTGAGTTGAGTCTTTGATTAGATCTCGTAAATGTCAAGTCGAGTATTTCATCTGATCTCGTAAATTAACCTTCATTCCATCCAGCTATTAGTAACCAGTAGTCTACTTAGTTGAATGAAATGAAGCTTGGGGGGCATATGCTCTAGCAAGTTACGCTTGGGGGGCATCAAAACCAAACTCAAGCACATTTTTCTATGTTTCAAGCTTGTTTAAAAATGAAACCACTTTCAAGCACAGTTTCCTCTCTTTCAAGCTTGTGTAAAAATGAAACCACTTTCAAGCATGATTTCTCCTTTGTTTCAAGCTTGTGTAAAAATGAAAGAAACCTATCTCAAGCATAATTTTTCTCTGTTTCAAGCTTGGTAAAAATGAAACCTATCTTGAGTCCATTTTGGTTATTATTTTCAAGACTCATTAAACTCATGAAAATCATGAGATTATTTTTCTATCTTTCATTCTCGTAAAACACATGAAAATGCCGATTTCTTTCCGTCTTTTCCTGCTTGCAAATTAAATTGAAAGTCGGCCAACTGAGTATACTTTTATCACTTTTTCGGGCTCTTGAAAATTACGAAAAAACGAAACCCTGGAGTTCTCTTTTAAGCCCTTTTCAGACACTCTAAATATGAAAAGATCACCGAGTACTTAACTATTAAAACTCGTTAAAGGAAATGAAAAATCGTCCTTTCAGTATAAGTTTACCCTTTTTCCGGACTGAAATGGACTATTTATGAAAAAGATATACGTTGAATAATCATGGTCAATAGAGTTCTCTCCTGCATTATTTTATCCTTTTTCGGGCTTGAGAGACTAAATTTACGAAAAAGTACACCCACGGATTTTTCTTAAGTTTTTCTTCTGACTCCCTAAAACTAAAAAACACCGAGTTTCACCTATATTGGACTCATTAAAACTTAATAGTAAAGGACCTGTAAATTACAAACAGGAACAAACCACTCCTTCTTAGGTTTCGATTTTAATCCTAAGTTGGACTCATCCGAAGGATGAGCTTATATAATAAGAAAATTTTATCCTCCTCAAGCTTGTCAAAAATAAAGAGGTACTTGCCAGAAATGGTGGGGGAAAAAGAGAGAAGATGAATCCAATTGTCACACTTTGTTCCAAAAAGTAGTATACCACTCTTGAACATGACACTTTTGTCACATTCATATTTGGGTTGGGAAAATCCTTTGGCCAAATAGTTAATTGAACCACATTGAAAGTATTCAATCGGTTTCTGGGTATTAGCTTTAGGTTAATCATTACCATCTGCAGTTTCATTATGTGTTCAAGAGATTAGTTAAATAAACCATTCATTGAAAACATTTGTCTCCATTTGCGTTGACCATCCCTGAGTCAGTCCTTGCAAATATTTCTTCAAAACTTGATCTAATGGTTTCGTGTCATGGGGTTTCCTATGACAGGTCACTTTCTGTCGACGACAACTCATCATCTAGAAAGTTGATCTAGAATCCTATCAGTTCCTTGGGATCTGCATACCCTAATTGTAGGTTTCTCGCCTTCGATGATAGGTTGCATCATTGACCTTCAATCGAATGACTCTGTGAAATGTTCGACTTCAGATCATAAATTCACATTTCATAGATTTTAATGAGTACTTTGAGAGCCATTGTCATTATTGGTGGTTTCTCTCACACTTGTTAACAGTTCACATCATTGACTGATAATCAAGTGGTTTCTACCATGTTTGACTTTGACACAATCAATCACATGGATAGAATTGTACTAGTTCAAGAAGCGAAAATCAAGACCCTGGATCCAGTTTCCACCATCCAGGCTACAAGGAGTTTTTATCATACAGTAGACTACTCATGACAGATTGCTGCATCCATACTGTGTCTACTATTAATGTAATTCTAAAATCATTTCTCTATTAGAACATGTAGTTAGTTCTGATCTGAGTATGGGAATGCCTACCTCAAAAATGATATATATATATATATATATATATATATATATATATGCTTGCATTGAATTTTTTTTCTAAGTTTCAACCGGTGTGCCTACAGCCCGATCCTTGGAATGATAAAGCACTTCACTCTTCAGAATCCTTCAGAACTCTTCAGACTTCGCACTTTAGGGATCAATATGTTACAATAAAAATTTTCACCATGACATTTAGCTATCTATATGGGTTCATCATTACCTATTTATTGCTTCCTTAGAGGTCCAAAATCATAAAGTTCCTAAATCAAGTCTTGGAATTGGGAAAAAGCTTATTAAAACCCTAAAAATCCTAACTCCACACTTTTCCTAGTCATTTCCTACGGTACCGCAGTTAATTGCTATAAAACCTGTTAGCCCCCCATAAATTTTTGACAAGAAAACAGGGGGATAAAATGTTGTTGAGCCTTCAAGGAATGCATTTCCCCTGAAAACACATCATCCTTGAAGCCTCCTTGTGCCTTTTGTCCTTTGATAAAATCCCCTCTGCTGATTTCCATTATAAAGCTTCTCTGCTTGTGAAGAAATGCCCAAAAAGGCCTGCTTTTCCCTCTTATTTTATCCCCTCTAAGCCTTTGTTTTCCTCATCTTTTTTCCCTCCTTAAATTTCCCATTAACCCCCTAAATCCTCCCAAAATCCCCTCCAAATTTTACCCATATCCCTTGTTTGGTTTAATTCACCCTTTACCCCTCTGTCGTTACCCTTCTTTAGTCCCAAAATGCATTAAAATGGGAAAAAAACCACTTCCCCTCCATGACCCATAGAAATTTATAATAAAACTTTATATTATAAAGTCCCCACCTTTAACCACTTCCCCTTACCATACCTACCATGCATTATAATAAAACTTTATTATAAATTTTTATGTTATATAACCCTGCCGCTTTTAAATCGCAATCGAAAATCTTTTCAATCACAATGTTTATGAGAGGTTCCCCGATCACTCATCGCAAATATTTGCGATGCGATTGATTGCATCGCAAGTTCTCCTCTGATCGCTCCGATCCCCCGATTGCTCCGATCCACCAATCGCAATCGAAACTTCCAGTGATGCCGCCCCTTGTGTTCCCTAATTTAGATCTCCCGACTGCATTCTCCACCGTCGATCTCCCCGCCGGATCAGACGGTCCAACGCTAATCGCACTCCCCGCCCAATCGCAATCGGAGCTTCCAATCGCTGCCACTATCCACCCTGTGCGATTGCGATTCCCTGATTGCATTCTCCACTGTTGATTCCCCCCGTTGATCCAACGGTCAACGCTTTCCCATTCCAATTGCAATTGCGAATTATAAAATGTGCATCCCTCCGCCTTCCCCGATTGCGATCTCCTGATGCATTCGTGGTCGTCGATCTCCTCCTGAGATCCGACGGTCCTAAAAGAATCGCCCTCCATCCATGCCAGGTCCCGCCATTTCGAATCCGTTTCATATGTTCTGGCCCTTTCCCTTTGTATTTCGGCCAAAGGCTAAACCTTAGTGTTTAGCGCTAAAGAGAATTCTCCCACCACTCTTCATTATTTCCACTATTCTCCACTGCTCCGCCACCATTCCTCCGACCTTCACAACAAATATTCCGCTGTCCTTCCCCGGATTTCATAATGGATCTATCCTATTGTGCAGGGATAACAGAGAGGCCATTATAACGGCAAGGTGAAATATCAGAAGCGGATCAAAGGGGTTTAAAGCCTGTTAATTAAATATTTAGCGCTTAATCCCGCTTTCAAGGAATCAAGGCGCAATTGAAGATTAAAGAAGCACATGAAACGAAGCTATATCTGTGTTTTATGTTAGCAGAGTTCTTTCTCCAAAAAGACTGCCTTTCAGCGTCCTCCCTGCCTCCTCGAGCCCAGGAAAGTTAAAGACACTGACGGAATCTTATTAAGACTGTCAGAACTGCAGTAATGGAAGCATGGAGACCCTGCAGTTTTCCCATCCATGTCATTTATTCTATAAAGGCTAGTGCAGACTTCCAAACAGCCAGAGGGACTTCACGAAACACCTGAAGTCAAATCCAACCCGACAGAGATCTCTGAACCGGTCTACAGAGTACAGTGTAGAGCTATTAAGCAGAGTGGGCTCGGACTCGCTCTCCACTTTGTCTCAATGGATCTATTAAATTTGTACCTACTCCTGCTATTATTCACTCTCCTATAAGAATTTTTGAGAACATATTGTAGAGGTGGTTGTTCGGTTGTTTCTGATTACTGTTAGAGGAATTCATTCTGACTGTTAGAACAATCTTGGGAGGGAGTAGCAAAGTAGTTTGTGTGTAGTAGGCTGGGAGGAGAAAGTCTGGACTGTATTAGCCATTGAGCTCAGAGTATGTTACTGGTTTTGCATCAATTAATCAAGCACATTTCACAGGATCTTGGTCTATTACTATTGGTGATGTTTTTCTAACACTGTTTATTACATTTTCATACTGTTTCATTTTCTGTTAGCTTGCATCAGAAATCTGGCATAGGATTTACCCTTGTTAGGTACCCTATGTTTCTGCTCTCCTTGCCTTTAATGTTTTCTGCTGTTAGTGGTTCTTATTGGGTTTAAGCTAGAAGATTTGGGAACACTGGGGATTAGAGTTAGCCCTGTCCACTAGGATCCTTGTGTGACCAACTGGCCTTTCTAAGATCTCTTGCTGGTGTCAAAGCATTGAAGGTTCAAAGTCCTTCTCTGATCTATAGACCCTGGCTCTGTAAAACTTATCTTTGTTTTCCCTTAGAGCATGCTAAAGCTGACCTGGAGTTAAATGACCTCTGGTCCGATCTACAAGCTGCCCCTTTGTCCCTCCTTTGAGAGCTTCCTTTGAGTATGTCCAAGCAGGTCTGGAGTTAAATGACCTCTGACCTGATCTATAGACAGAAAATGGGTTGCTTTCCTTCTCTCACTTTCACTCCTTAATGTTCCATCCCATCATCTATCTAAAAAGATCCTTTAGTGTAGATGACTTGCCCTTTGAAAGCCTTGGCTAGTTGTTTGCATGTAATTCCCTTTCATGACTCCGTAGCCCAATGGATGGCACTTTCTTGACCTATCCCCTTTGCTGAAAACATCCTCCTGCTGTGTTCCTTCCCTTCCATTACTTTCCCGGTCTATGACCACATGACTCAACCCAAAAACCAACCAACCAAATCATTTTAAACCCCCTTCACGCTTTATAACTAGCCTAATACCTAATCTTGAGCTTTCAAAGACATATCACTCTTTGTTTTATTGGAGAGATCCCTCTCCCGGTCCAGGAGGGCTAGATCCTAGGGCCCATAAGTGGTTCTGATGTTGTCTCATATTTTGGTCTTGCCAATCTGGCCAAAACATGGGAACCCCAACAAAACCTGCGACACATCCCGCATGTTCTACTCATTAAAACTATGGACCCTCGTAAAAGGTAAAATAAAAAGAAAAGTAAGTTCTAGAAGCCCAGCTGGTTGAATATTCTCCTAGTTGGGGCCTTCTAGAAGCGCTATCTGGTCGAGCTTCGCCCCTTCCATTCATGAACCTTTATCCCTTCATAAATGGAGCTATCCCTTGGTTTTTGGAGCTGAAATCCCATGATGAGAGGGATTTATCCCTTCCTTATTGGAGCTGAAACTACCTCCCTTCTACTATAAATTGAGACCATATTGTTTCAGTCTCAAGGGGACTTCTTAGCTTGTAGAAGAGAATTTCTAAAGAAATTATAC
This sequence comes from Pinus albicaulis, assembly GCA_034641835.2. Lineage (NCBI taxonomy): Eukaryota > Viridiplantae > Streptophyta > Pinopsida > Pinales > Pinaceae > Pinus > Pinus albicaulis. Next base: position 109,903,900 of record CM076580.1, on the reverse strand, counting down.
TCTCCACAATTTGGCATCATTGGCATGAGAGATATTACATACTCATAGCCATAGTCTTATGTTTATTCAGAGAGTTGGAGTCTTGTCAAACTGAGGAAAACGAATGTTCGGGACCCCAGAAGAACCTGTATAAACATCAAGGTGTCAAGGTTGTAAGGTTTCTTCTTTTTATTCAAAGTTAATACAAATGGATTCTATTTTCTCATTGAGTTGTTCATCTATCTTTTGAATAATTTAATTCTTGGATTCCTTGATCACTAAGATAGATTATTGCTTTTGAATTATCATATCTTGTAGATGATTTTGATCTTGTTTGCTTGTCTTTGATTGCAGATCTTATATGTTGGACCGATACTTTCTGGAACGACTGGATTGAAGACAGAGTAAGCGTTGGACTTCAGGTAGGAGCATCTCTCCATAATTAATTAGTAATTCTTAAGCAAAATGGTCTAGAGAAAATGGTATACATTTTTCTGTTTGTTTTTAGATATCCTTAAGAGACTAGGGAGATCTCCCTTGTCCACAAGAGGGATTTGTCCGTCTAACACTATGAACACATTCCTTTCAGATGTATGAAATGTCATCAACATGGGCATCTCTTGAGAGAGTGTCCCCTAAATAGGAAAGAAACAATGGAAAAGAGCACCAACGAACAAGAAAATGAAGGATTCACGAAGGTAGCAGGTAAAAAAAGACATAACAAGAGAGCTAATCTATAGTAGAACAAAAAACCACCAAATACTAGCAACAAATTCACAACCCTTAATCAGCTAAGTGAAAATGAAACAGAACCTGTCAATGAGGTAGGAAGGACCTCCACAGCACAGGTCCAATCTGCAATGGCTCAACAAAACAAGCCTCCACTGGAGACCTTCTTAAAATATCCCAATGCCAATACTAAAGTGGAAAACGGCTAGATAAAGGGCAAAGAACCAATAATGGAAATGATAACAAAGGAGATGGAAGAGGAACCAGAAATCATAGATCTGGAAGGATTAGATCTTGCAGGGCTAGAAGAAGCATGCACCAACAAGGACTACACCTCAATCCTAGAGCAGCAAATCAAAAAAATGGAGGAAATATTGGCTAGGGCACAACAACTCCCCTCTCTAGGTATACAGGGAGGAACGATAATCAACACCCAATACTTCGCAAAATAGTCCTAAAAAAGAGGAATGAAAACATCTCTGCAACTAACTATAGAAGTAGGGAAATAAATGGTGGAATCAGGACGTTTCCCCAAGCTAACTAGATTCTATGCCCTTACCTCCCAATGTATCCCATGAAGCTCATCAAATGGAATATCAGAGGGCTCAATAGCCCCACGAAGCACAAGATCTTTAAAAAAATGATTATGGAGGAACACCTTGCAATATTCTACATGAAAGAAACCAAATGTACCTGTTCCAATCTGGAAACCATCTTCAAAAAGATATGGAAAGGAAGAAATACTGTAGCAATCGATGCAAATGGGGCATCTGGAGGACTTTCCATCATTTGGAACCCTCAAATCATCACTTTAGAGAATCTTTAGGCCAATAGGAACTTCATTCAGGGTAACTTCCACCTTGCTGGCATGGAATTTCATGGACTGATCACCAATTTCTATGCACCTCAAAATGCGTAACAGAAACTGATGCTCCTGATAAATCTTGAGGAACTCAACCTTCAGCAATCCCATCCCCTATGGCTTCTAGGAGGATATTTCAACATGATTACCAATCTCTGAGAAAAGAAGGGTGGAAGACAGCATCTCGAATCTGATAGTAATGGATTTAAAGAATTCATCCAAAGTAACAATCTCATATATCTTCATACCTCCAACGGAATCTTTACATGGAACAACAAAAGAGGAGGTGTGCAATAGATAGCCTCTAGGCTGGATAGATTCCTCATCACCGATGATATCATCTGCCTAGGAGGGAAGCTGGACACTACCATCATCCCAACAGCGAGATCTGATCATTGGCCGATATAACTCCAATGGCTCCACCCAGGTAAGCATGCTCCCAAACCCGTATGTTTTGAACATTGTTGGTTAAGGCACCTAGGGTTCAAGGAACTAGTGTCCAACTGGTGGTCTTCTATAGAAACCCCTCTAGGCACCAAAATGATCCAGTTTCAAACAAAAATGAAACTTATCATAGGACATCTGAAAGTCTGGAACAAAACAAAATTTGGCAATATATTCACAGAGTAGAAAGACTTGGAGGAAAAAATGAAAACTCTGTAATAGAATATCATCCAAAACAGATGCACAGATGAGACATTGCACCAAGAGCATTTCCTGACAACTCAGCTAGAGGAAAGAAGGAACCAGAAAGAAGCCCTATGGAGACAAAAATCCAGAATCAACTGGCTCAAAGAGGGGGAAAGAAATACCAAATTCTTCCACCGGTCCACCATACAACATCGTATGCACAACATAATTACTGTCATCAAGAACCAAGTAGAGGAAAGGCTGGAAACGCAAGAAGCCATCACGGAGGAGCTGTGCAATCACTTCAGGACCATCCTCAAGGAACCAAACCACCAACGACAGGAAGCCATTGGGGAAATCACCCAACACATCCCCAAGCTGATAACAGAATATCACAACAGAATGTTGCTCGCTCCGACCACCGCTGCTGAAGTGGAACAGGAAGTCTTCCAATTGAAAGCAGGGAAAGCTTCAGGGCCTGATGGATTCACCACTAACTTCTTTCACTTCTTTTGGGACATCATCCAAAACGAATTATGGGAAGTTGTGGAGGAATCTAGGTACACTCACTTGCTGTTACTAGCTCTAAATATAACCTTCATCACTTTAATCCCCAAAGAAGATAGAGCTACCTCTCCTAGTAAGTACCGACCTATAGCCCTTTGCAATGTCATTTATAAAATCATCTCCAAAGTCATATCTAACCAGCTGAAGAAGCTCCGACCCCTCATCATTTCCTTGAAGCAAACAGGGAATGTGGAAGGAAGATAGATTCTGGACGACATCATTTTAACTCATGAGGTCATTCACTCCCTCAAAACCACCAAAAAACCAAGTATGCTTCTCAAAATTGATCTTTCCAAAGCTTTTGAAAAACTAAGTTAGGATTACATAAAAAATATCCTTGCAGCTTTTGGCTTCAGTCACACCTGGATCAGATGGATCATGAGTCTCATCACCTCCCTCTTTCACTCCATCCTGGTCAATGGTATCCCCTCTCCCACCTTCAATCCCTCTAGAGGCATAAGACAAGGGGATCCACTTTCGTCCTTCATCTTCATCATCATGGCTAAAGGCTTGGGCCTCCTGATCAAAAACTCTATTCAGATGGAAGTGCTGTTGGGTTTACCTCTCCATAACCTGCCCCCAACCTCTCATTAGCAATTTGTGGACGAAAACTTGATCATGGGCTACCCCTCTGTCTAGGAAGCCTGCACCCTCAAATCCATTCTTGACTCCTTCTCTGAAGCTTCAGGGACAGGTATCAACCAGGAAAAATATCATATTTTTTTCTTCCATACCCCCCCTCTAACCCAACACAATATTGCTCGCATCCACGGCTTCACCATTGCCTCTCTACCCTCCAAATACTTGGGAGCTCTGCTCACTGACTCTGCCATCAATAACTCCTCATGGAGAGCTTTTCTAGACAAAATGGAAACCTGCCTTTCCAAATGGACACACCGCACTCTCAACCTAGCCAGCTGTTTGGTCCTCATCAAGTCCGTCTTGCAATCTCTTCCCATTTACCTCTTCTCAGTTCTTGTTGCTCCCAAATGGGTCCTTAAAGCTATGTGCACCCTGTAAAGGTGATTCCTCTCAGGAGGTACAAAGAGAAATAACAAATGGGCCTTAGTTAACTAGAAAGATGTGTACACCCCAAAAAATAAGGGAGGTCTAGGTCTTCGGGATCTTGAACACAGAAACAGCATCATGGGAGCTAGCATCTGGTGGAAATGGGTCTCCAATCCCAATACCCCCTGGGCCAACTTATGGATGGACAAGTATGCACAGTACTGGCCAAAGGATAATCTTATTAGATACAACCTAGATTTTCTAGGCTCCCAAATCTAGAAAGCAGCTAGTCATCAAAAGGTTATTATCCAAAACCACAGCTTCTGGAAGCTGCGAGATGGAAACCAAGCCAGATTCTAGGAGGATTCCTAGCAACAAATGCCAAGCCTCTCCTCCATCTTATGTAGACCTCTATGGAATGTTTCGGTCCAAAATCGACAAAAAAAGAGGCTCGTGACTTCTGGATGGAAGATATCTCTCAGGGATATAGGCAATGGATACACACCAGTAGATGAAAAAAAAACTGGAACAATGAAAGCCATACTGACATCTGGGAGGAGCTACGCACAAAGAGAAAAATCCATATTAAAACAGGGCCTGACATCCTCCACTAGGGGCACATGCCAAGTGGCACTTACTCAACCAGGGAATCCTACCATCTCCTCCATAAGAAGGATCCAAGACCTGTCGACAACATCTGGAAAAAGATCTGGAAGACTAATTTATGGCCCAAAATAGCCTCGTTCCTATGGCTGCTCAGTAAATGACTCATACTCACATGGGAGAATCTATTGAAACGTGGGTTTGAACGGCCCTCTAGATGTACCCTCTGTCAGGACAGCTCAGAAACCATCAACCACCTGTTAGATCAATGTCTGCATGCTAGCTCCCTATGGGACAGAATTGTTACCCTTTATCGACGGTCCAACCGTGCCAGAGGAAACATCATTCAAACAATCAACAATTGGCCAAACAATCATTTTAACAGTAACCTGCTGAAAAGATTATGGAAAATCATTTTGGGCATCCTCATATGGAATATCTAGAAGGAGCGAAATAGTTGCATATTAAAGGAAAAATATTTTGCACAGGATCAACTTTGGGACATGATTCACAGCAACCTCACTGAAAATCTGGCTCTAAATGCGTGGAGTAAGGAGGAATTACCCATTGAGGCAGCTGAATGCCAAATTTGGAACCATTGGCAAATGAGTCTCAACATCCCATGGAAATCACTCCCAGAAGAAAAGGAAGATCTCTGGCCCCAGACAATTGGTCACCTCCCCTCACGAGCTTCTTCAAACGCAATTTTGATGGGGCTTCTAAAGGTAACCCTGGCACTATAGGTTTTGGAGGAGTCATCAGGAACACCAAGGGAAATCCTCTCACAATCTACTATGGGAACATTGGATGGGACAGTAACAACTCTACTGAGCTGGAAGGAATGATATAGGGTATTCAAATCGTTATAGACTTCCAATACTTCCCTCTAGAAGTGGAAGGGGACTCGCAAATAATAACCATGGCAGCCACCCATATCCTTCAAGGCACTGCATCTTCGAAAGTCTCCAATAACTGGAGAATTTCTCATAAGATCAAGATGCTAGAACTTATGCTTCGCAATCATAGAGCCATCACTTTCAGTCATGTGCGCAAAAAAGCCAATGCTGTGGCAGACTTGCTTGCTAACAAAGGGGTGGAAATAAACTGCACTCTGCACCATTCCACCCTTGAGTAGAATGAAGATGAGGCACTGAAAAAAAACTGTCTCACCCTCATTCAGAAATACTAGCTTACCCTAGATGCGGGTGACACGCTTGACACGAGTGAACAACAACGCCTAACTCCCAAATACTGTGGAAATCTCCAATGCAAATCCCCACCTGCAGCGGATCCAATTACTGTTAACTCCTCGCACGCTCCTCGCATAAACAAAGATCACACATATCGGACAGGCTTGGTGTCACCCGACCCTGACCATCACCTCACCCTTACCGCCATTAATATCCATGATGCATAGAAATAAATGCAGCCACGCCTACCCCTCTGTGCCTGATCATCTGCTTGAGCTCCACACGCAATATCATGCTAAGATAATTCATTGCCTCTCTAACAAACCTCATCTGCAATCCTATATATCCTCCCTATCTTGACTCCTTCCCTCCCTCATCCGCTCTTCGCTGCATTTAGCTCTCCTCCTTCTGATATGGACGCTGGCTGATTCCAATCAGCTGCGAAGTCTTAGCCCTGGTGTGGAGCTGCGTAGCCCCCCTTAGCCTGGTGCATTTCATCCTGCACACCTATCCCCCAACCTTTGTAGCTTCTCCCACCCCTGTGTTTTCCCCACCTTCCCTCCCAAGTGTGCAATGGCACCCAGGTGCGCCAATGCACCATTCGTGGTAGACAACGTGGGGCTCTTCCGGGTCACTATCACCGTGGCAAGGATAACTGCCTTGAATGGATTGAAGGCTCCTCATCAAGCTCCCCAGTTAGCCATGATTCAGTTCCATAATAGAACAAAGACTCCTCTAGGTGCCCTGTGCAAAGGGTAAGTAAAGGCGTGAGGAGATCCACCTCCACTCATAGAGCTCCCTCTCCGCAGAGTATTCCGGCACCCCCGAATACTCCTGCGTAGGTTGATGAAGATACATACATTTCGATTATGGATTCCAACATCGTTTTGACGAAGGTTCCTAAAGGAGTAGACTAGAACTCCTCCATCCTCTGCGCTCCTAAAAACCTCCCCAAACGTACTGTTGCTTAAGTGGAAGCTGCAGTGGATGCAGCTATTGTGCAGGCCCATGCCTATCCCATGTTCGAGGAGACTCACCGTAGTGATGATGTAGATGAATAATTTCTACCCAGTTGTTCATCCTTATTTTTTTTTTTTTCAACTGTGCCTGCTGGGATTTACTGTTCTGTCCTACTCTTTTGCTCCTAAATGTATCAACGTTACTGCACACAATGTAATGCATGCTTTCAAGTTTGGCCTGGGCCATCCCCCTCCCCCGCGGCAGCCCATAAACAGTGTAACAAAGGTAGGGATGGGTTAAGCGTAGCTTACCAACCCTGCCTATAAACTATGTACTTCTATGTTTTCAAAATTAATAGATTAGCACAACTTACCAAATATAAAAAAAAACCCTCATGAGGAATAATTAAATAAATCCTTATTTATTTGATTTTCCTCTATGGAATAATTAATTAAGCCATTGTTTAAATAATATTCTTGGTCATATTTAACTCAATTATTAGAAATAATTAGATAAATCATTATTTATATTTTTTTTCTTTGGAAATAATTAATTAAATCATTATTTAGTTATTATCCCTTGTTAAATTTGACTGAATCACCTAAGAATAATTAAACAACTCATTATTTGTTTATTATTCTTTAACCACATTCTTGAAATGATAAATAATAATTTATTTGTTTATTATTTCTAAATAAAGGTATTTAACCAATTTAAATAGTTTTTCCCTCCAACAAAATATAATAAAATATTCCAAGTGGTTAGATCTAGATCTTGGTTAATAATATTTTATTATTCACCATTATCGAAGATAACTTAATATTTTGTTATAAATATGAGGTTTTTTCCATTCATTCTTCACTTTTATCATTTTCATTGTGGCACTTTGATCGTTCTCATTTTCGCTACTATTTTCTTTGCCTCTTGAGCTCCCACTTGAGTTCAACATACATTTTGGGTGCTCTACACCTTTGAGAGAGAGAGAAATTTCTAAAGTTGAAGCGTTGAGGACAACCAAGAACCCAACCCATTAAGGGGGACTTGTAATATCTACTCATTTCCTTCACCAAGTGCAAAGAAAATTTTAAGAATGGAAAATTATCTTAAAGTTTAAAAACATTGGCAAATCTCACTTGTCCCTAATATGAAAACTATAAAATTTTTACTGATGTATTTATAAAACTATTCAAATTTATAATGATTTTATATATACTCTCTATATAATGTTGGAAATTTTTAAGGTAATATAATTTTATATTGTAAAAATTGGGCAAATCATTTTTATAAACAATGGGAATTGGCGAATATTTTTTTTGGAAAAAGCATGGAAAATTAGCCCACCTGCGAATATTAGCTCCTAAAATTTTCCATGACTAGGTTTTATAATAAATGAAATTATTCATTAAATTTTGTCTTGTCCGTTGGATGCATGTAGTAATTACTATTTATTTTAATGGTTTAGCTACTTTTACTCCATAGATCAAGGTTTTTGCAGCATTTTTTCTAACTGTTTATCGCAGATAGAAATAGTTAAGAAGATGTTTTGATTGTTAGGGTTGTTTGTCATACACAACTAAACTTGGCTCTTTTCGTACACTTGCGTTAAGAATTTACGCTAACAAATGATGACTCCACTGCTGTAATTCATATCCCTACGTGACCATTAGCTTCAACAACAAGGATTTTTATTCAATTGTTTTCAATATCCTGATGTTTTTTTAAACTTTTATGCTCTAATTCAGTCAACATTATAACTTCCAGATGTTTTCTAGTGTTTTCCATAAGTAAAACGTATCAAACACGCCATAGACAACAAATTTTATGCAACCTGCCGCCCGAGAACCAAGGAGAAACAAATCAAACTTTTCAGCTCAAACAGTGTGAGTTCCCAATGAACTCACACTTTTCTACCCATAAACTATGATTTCACCTGTCCACGAGTCAAAAACTGCGATTTGGAATCTTTTTCTGATTTTTTTCTGTAACTATCAGAGTTTTCCAAGAGCATCGTTTTAGGTTGTTTGACCTCTGTTTCAGCCTATCTTAGGCCTAGATATACTCAATTTGTATCCTTAATTTAGAACCAAGCCCCCTAGGGTTTCAGTACACTTCCACCTTTTTAGGAGGAGTTGAGGTGAATAGGTAGTTTGAGATTTACAGCGCTTTCAACCATTGTTTCAAGGAATGATCCATCCTTTTTATAGATCCTTTCTAATAGGTTATTGTTACATCCAAAACTCTCTCTTGAGTTTTTTTTCGTCTTTTCCTTAAGGTCTCTTTGTTTTCCCTAGGTTTTTCACCTTTAACCTTATCTATGGCAGTAGTTTTCCTCTCTGGTTTCTTGTTGTTTTCTGCGCCATTTCTAGCAGTATAGAGTCATTAGATCCTTGTTCCTTCGACATTATATCTCTTTGAAATTTGGTCTGTTTTGAGTAAGTTTCGCCCCATTCTCGTCTGGTTGTTTTAGAGCCTTCTTTGGGTTGGGATTTATCCATGATTAGTTGTTTATCTGCCTGTCATTTCATTTTATTTACAATTTTTCAATATTTTTTCTTTTTCTTTAAATAATTGTCTGGGCTTAATTAAAATAAACAAACAGCTTGCATACACTCACACCTAAAGCAAAGAGTTCTTGGTTTACACTGCTAAGACAAGAAATAAACATCATACTTAATTAATCTGCCTCACAGATCCTTTGTTTATCACTCTTCAACCTTTTCGTGTCATTTGTGACTTGCCATCATAGCGCCCCAAGGCGTTTATCACAGAGGTTCCTAGGTCTTCACCCTCAGTTTCTGTTAGGACGTCTTACTCCACCCCGTAGGGTCCAATTTAGTCCTCCCTCGAGTCACCATACCGACTCTGATTCTGGTTCATCGGGTTATTCCTCTGATTCCGACCCTAGTTATCCTCACCATGTTAGGCGCCAATGTAGGTGCAGGTTTTCAAGCTGGTGGTGGCCCTGGCCCTAATGCTGGAGCCACTACTAGTGGAACTGCTACTGGAACCTTCCCGACTACTCCCTTGCTGCCCTTTATGGTGGGTTTAAGCCTTCCCGATTTCATCTAGTTAATCAATGACCCCATACTCCATGATGCAGGTTGGCCAAATATGCCAATTAATATTCCTTTAAAAATTCCTAAGTTTGAACGAAACACTAGAGATGACCCCACTACTCATTTCCGATCCTTTCATAAGTGGTGTTCGTCTAATTCCATCACCAATGACTCCATTCGCCTTCATTTTTTCCAACGTACACTCACTGGTGAAGCTGCGAAGTGGTATGTCGATCAACCTATTGCATCTCATACCAATTTTGTGACTCTTTCTAGAGAGTTTCTATCATATTTCCAGTTACCCCTCCGTTATGATATTGGTACTAATTTGTTGACCTCATTCCGCCAATTTTCTACCACATGCTTTTCTGACCATGTCTAAGAATGGTGTAGAAGAAGGATCTTGTGTAGAGCTCCTACATTTGATGATCCTGTTTATATGGATTGGTTTCTTAGAACGCTCTTATCCCTTATCGGTAAAGATGTCGCATGTTATTTTCCTTAGTCCGAGGAAGAAGCTCTCCAAGTCACATTAAAATATGACTTGATCTACACCGAGTATTGTTATGTTTATACCATTTTACAAGATATTCCTAGACCTGGTGGTGCCAATGCACATGAGGCATCTCATGCCACCGATGGTATTGTTGGATATCTCTCACATCCATGTTATCCTCCTCACATGAGTTATGGTTACCCCTAGGGCAGGACCAATTCCTCCAACGCCATTACCCCTCCAGGCAACTTGTATCCCGGTCAAAGCACGCCTTATGCATTTTCCCAACCGCATCAATTGATGCCAGGGCCAACTATTTCTCAACCTATTTACCCAAATGTTGCCCCATCTCCTTTCTATCCATATGCACAACCCGATGTTCCAGCCCCTCCGGCATGAGCACCCCCTCCTCCTATGCCTTCTCAACCTTTGCCACAACAGCCACCGCCTCCTCAAGTGTATGATCAATAGAGAGAAATTAGTCCTCCTAATTCAAAGAAAAATAATGCAAGGAAAGGAAACCATAACCAAAAAGTGCAGGGTAACCACGGTCACCAAGGTAATCAACCGAACACACCCCAAGGGAACCAACCTAACACTACAAACCATCAGCAGGGCGATTAGCCCAAGCAGAAAAAGATGCTTCATGCAAATAAACCTTGTTCATGTTGTGGTGTCCATGGCTATTATACTCATCATTTTCCCTTTTACCCCAGATGCGCCAGCAGTGGGAAGCCCAAGCAGTGTCTAGAGGACAGCAACCCATCATGTCGCTTCCTCCAAACACTACGCCAACTCAACCAGTTATGTTAACTAATCCTTTCCCTCAGGAAGGATATGTTACTTCCAAAACACCTCAAGGTCAGGTTGCCCCTCAACCCTCGCAGTCGAGTACCCTTCATTACCATATTCTCATGATGAATTCTGAAGAGATCAATACCACTTATGTCAACCTTTAGACTTGGCCGCACCAATATGAAAAGAAACCCGATACTTCTGCAACCGAGTCCCAAACCAATTTACCCACAGAGTCCATTTAGACAACAAATTTTCCCTTATAGATCCCTCAACCTAAGGCATAGGTCATTCATAAGATCCCCAAAAGGAAATTAAGTTGAAATGTGGATTTTACCAAAGCCACCCACAGCTACAACATAGTAGATGACTTGGTTCAGTCCCTTGCTGCCATGTCAATGCTGGAAGTCCTCCAGACATGCCCATCTCAATGAAAAGCTTTACTATCTTCTTGGGGTGTTGTGGATCCTTCAGATGATCGTTTGATTTTCTTTTATGTTGATAAGTCAAAACATCCCCCTTTACCTTCATTTTTTTCCTTCCAAATACCAGTCAAGATCTGTAATGCCCATGTTCAGAGATGTATCATTGACGAGGGTGCATCCACCTGTGTGATGTCTGCCTATGTTTGGAAGAAACTCGGATCCCTCGATCTGTCTCAACCCACCATCACTTTATGTGCTTGGGACGGTCACCCTTCTCAACCCCTTGGCATGTTCCACAAATGTCTAGTCACACTTGTGGGAAACTCTGTTTGTATTGACATAGAAGTCATTGATGCCCCCCTGGATTATAATATCCTCTTGGGTCATAGATACACCTATGCGATGTCAGCTGTCGCATATGTGATTCATTGTAACACGTGCTTCCCCCATAATGAAAATATCGTCACCATCAATCATATGACATATTACAAACCGAAGTCTCAAACCTCCCCTGAGTCCATCATGTCTTCAGTGGCCGTTAACCAATCAGTCGCACCTCTCACCAGTGTTTCACCAGGATTCTATAAAGATTCCACCTTACTTGGTTCATTCCCTGATCCCCCTCCTCTTATCACTGAATGGCTATCATCGAGTGTTTGCATGTTACAAGCATCTCGGGCTAGCCAAAACTATCTTGGTACGACTAGCCAGCAACTAGTTCCTTCGTAACCTACTATTTTTCACTCGAAAAATTCATCAGGAACATCTCCTCAAGGACCTTCTCCTTCTATTGGTGTCTCTCCCAATATTTTTCAACCAAGAATAGTCCCCCGAGCCATTACCCTTCTAGTCAGATACCGTTTTTAGCTCCCCCCTCCAGAGTCTTTGCAGTGCCTGTTATGGCTACGTTGTGTTTACCCAATTTAACCTTGGGGATCTGAGTCTAGTACATTGATACCCTAGCAAACACTCCACCTAGTCAACTTAAACGATATATCGATTTTACCCTAGTTTAACCACTCGCCTTGACCTGTCCCTTTGCTTCAATGCCACAACCACCTCAACCGAAACCTTCTCATGTTGCGAAAGCATCCGGTGAGCGGGGAAAAGCCAAGAACAAGGAACCTAAGGACAGGGCTCCCCAAAAAATGCCAACTCCACCTAGGCCTCCAAAGTTCACATCTAATTCATGCGCTTTGTGTGATGTTATTCAACATGCCACCAATAATTTTCCTGAAAATCCTCCTCTCAAACCGGTGGTCAACGAAAAGTTTCCTAAATTTGACATCCTAGAGGTCCATGTTACCTTACCTGATTCAGCAAAGAAACTCAAATAGTTGTGCACGAACCACCTGTGTCCTTTTTGTGACCTTTATGGTCACTATTCTCATCATTATCCCCGTCTTGATGACTTTTGCGATAACCTTGAGGAAATTCACGAAATAGAGGTTGATCATAGTGGATCATGTACTCCTCTAATTGTGAGTTATGTTTCACCGTAACCGAAGGACAATTATGCACCCATTGTTATACCTCCCCCTAATTTTTAGATGACAGACTCTTCGGTCGATATTCTCTATCTGTCGTCATCCATGAGATCTATGATGGAAGACCCCTTTGGGGATTCCCATTATGTTTCGATCAAACCTCCCTCATCGAACACCTTGGTCTCAAAATTGGTTGATGTTTCATCTACTAGCTCTTCGTCTACCCTTCGTGGTGATGTGTATATGCACTATATTTCTCATGATGATGCGCCAAGTAGCTCCACTACATCATGTGGTCTCCCCTCCTGGAGTCCTCCCATATTCCATTCAAATGAATACATTATCAAAGGCATGACCACCCCTAATTTTCCTTGGGAGGATATGCAACATCGCGTGTACTTTTTTATATAGCAGACCCATGACCAACATGTTGTGGATTCCAAAGAATTCATCCATAGTGAGTTTAATTGGTTCAATAACCCTTTACTTCAAACCCATGCATTCGAACCACATACACCTTGTGGGCATTACATTGACACCCAATTTTTGGGTAAGGGGGCACCCATATTTGAGAGTCCATGAGAAGTGATTCTTCACAACCCTCCTAGTGCATCTGGTAGTGTCAAATCTAGTACCATTATTCTTCCCCATTTATAAGAACCTATAGAGTCTCATATCACTTCAAATCACTCTAGGGATGATCCACTTAATCATTTATTTATCTTACGTCAACAACCCAATCCCTTAGACATTGTTTTTGACCAACCACTATGTTCTCTAGGTGTAGACCAGTTCATTATATCCAAAGCCTCTCTTTGGGATAATGACACCATGTATGAGAACCCATAAATTTAGTCCATTTGCTTCATATATGCAATGCGAAATGAGATTTGTAATCCACTATTTCTTTTCTGTAATTGTATCTATCCATTCCTCCCACAGAAGAAAACCATAACATAAACAAATGGTGAGTCACAATCGTCATACAAAAGACACATATCCATATTATGTATCATACAAAACATACGTGTTTTGAGTCCACTACTCTAAATACATCTGACATGCCCATAGCATGTTACAGAAAACAAAAAGGGGGCACCACATTCCCCTATCCCTAGTCACTATCTAGAGGCTTCTAGGCCATTAGCTCTGCGCCACCAGCCCCTATGTCCTGAACTGTCTTCTTGGCCATAGCTATGTGTCGCGTGATGTTCCACCACTCCGAGGAAGTATAATACAATCATCTGTATATCGATCCTCTAAATCATGCCAACTGTGCTCTGCCACCCTGGTCAGTAGTACATCAAGCCTCCAGTGGAGGTCCTCCAACAGAGCCTCACAATCAGGTCTCTCTTGTGATGTCGATCCACTTGGTTCTGTAGCCCCTTGGGCTGCGACACATCTTGCATATCTTGTCAGCTTAACCAGTGTTATATCTGCATAACAAAATATATGAATCAATACCACATACATATTCCAAAAACTTTAAATTCACCATAATATATAGCAACATTCACTTACCATCTGGTACCCATGCTCGACCGAGCGGAAGTGGCAAGTCATGATCCACCTAATAGTTCACACCACTGTATGGATAGTCATCTATGTACAATGGCATCTGATCCCAATGTGTGAAAAGCACAGGTCGGAACCCCCATCCGACTCCCCCTCCTCCTCTTCACAGTAGCTGCCCCCATCGATGTATCCTGGGCTTTTGTGGACCCTCATCTCAGATCTACACATGGGGTTGAATCGTGGGGATATTCTCAAAGAAGAAAGAGTACAATAGCGTAACAAAAGCATAATAATGGTTCACTTGTCATTTTCATAGCAACAACTATTTTTATCCGATGAAAGCATCATTTGGGCCCACCCGTAGTAGGTCCCACTCAAAAGACTCTCTACCAACATCATCTGCCCCCCAGTGATGTGATGGAACGCCTAGTTGCCGAGGATCTACCGTACTGCTGCGGCAACAACACGTGTCTCTAGCCGCTCTAGGTTAATGATCAGAATGGTCGTGCTCTTAGCACGAGCATCCAATCTACAATGGTGTTCCACGAACTCTGAAATTTTCCTCCCATGAGGCAACACCAGATGTATGTTTCCCACCACCCCTAGTCGAGGGAGTCTGATAAAAAAATAGATGTCCTGGATAGAAAGCTCGATCCCATGCCCCTGCACTATAAAGGTCTTCTAGTCTAGATCCCATTAGTGTATATAGCAAGGGCTCATATACCCTCATCAATGGGTTCTCAACCAACTTGAGCACCCCATACTGAGCAAGCGCTCCCCGTACCACCTGATTCCCTTGAATCTCGACAAGGAGGGCATCCAAGTCTCTCTCACACCAGTTGATATTCAACTCTCCCATACCTACACAATATCATCATGTTTGTTAGCTCAGAATAAGACAACTGCATCATAAATATCTAACCCTATTCCCCAGCTAACCAACATACAAAACCCAAATTTCAGCTCCAACTCGCACTGTTCTGCCCTAGAACTGCGAGCTTGCAGTTTCCCCCTGATTACTACAAGACAGATTGCATTTCAAGGGTAGAATAGTGTGAGTTTGTCATGAGTAGGGGCAAGAGTCCATTACTGAGCCCCGAGGACCTAATCTAAAAAACTAAACCACTAAAAATTAAGAGTAAGGTTAGGCCACCTACCTACCACTGACAGATCCTGATTCCAACTGTCTGTTTGTACACTATGATCGCCACAAGATTTAGGGCCTTATCCTCCTCTCCAAATTCACCACAAATCACTTAGTAAATGAATTAAATTTGAAGGAAATCACCCTTTTAAAGGAAAAACCCCAAATTTTCCCTCCCCAATTGTGACCAAACTGTAGCTAGGTTTGACAAATCGTCAGCACCATTGGAAAGCTCTCACCGAGTACTATAATGGGTCTTCTTTTGTTTTTGGTAATTGAAACTTCACCAAGAAGCCATTTTTCCAAGAAGGGTCGCTTTGCCACCTCTTCAAATCAAATTTCTTAACATGCGCTGCTTGTATTTGGGGCACCACCTTGCCTTCATACTTGTCAACTCCTATGTTGATTTTCATCATGGGTAACCATATTTTTCTCATGTTTTCATGGTCCCCACTGGGCCTGTTCTATGTGGCAACATCATCGAGTCACCCTTGTTCATAGCATTCGAGTTGAGTCATCATCACATTCATGGAGTTTGTCTTGAGTCCCTTTATCTCTTGTTACAGTATTCCATCCATATTTTCATTGAATTCATCCCATGTTGCCCATTTTAGCCTCCAGTCATACTATCCCTCATCCCCTCCGGAGTCGAGTCAGTCGCTGCCAGGTCATCCATGCTTTTTATGCTTTGACAAGGGAATTCGTCCGTCTCCATCATCATCCCTAGTGTTACTCCATCCATCACTTTATTATGATCCCTCATGCCTTAGTTGAGAATTCGTCATTGCCTCACCTATTGTATACCTCCTTCTGTCAACATCAACAATTTCATTCCAAAAGATATGTCTAAAGGGTGGTGTACCTTAGTTCCAGCTTCCATTGTTTTTCGGTGCCTCAGATCAAGCAAAGGGAATCATCATTTCCCTTTCTCTTGGTTGTTTCTCATCCGCTCGGCCTTAGCTCATTATTGGATTATTGAGATTCATATACTTGATGGTCTGGTGATCCAGAAAATTGTACTAGTGATTCCCGGGTGTGTGTGAGATGTTTCAGACCTCATGAGGGGGTGGACCTTCAGGTAGCTCCCCACATGCCAGGATGACCTCAGATTATGCTACAGCCTCAGATGTAGTTCCACAGATTTGATGGGTTTGGTGTCAGCTGCTTGCAGCGCTCACAACATGCATGTTTCATTCAAATGATCCATTCATATTTTCAGAGCCCTTTCCTTTTCAGCGGAACTTCTTTCATTGTGATACCCACTCCCCCTCCCCATGTTATATGGAGGGGCACTATTTATGTCTCATGTACTCATATGTTTTTGTTTTTAGACCCGACACTTGTTGTTCCAGGCGCATTATGTATATGGGATCCATTTTATTATTTTTTGGCCCACTGATGCCAACATGTCATGTATCATGTATTATACATTTTGTAGCTCAGTCCCACATTGCTGGGCTCACCATTATTTTTTTGTACTTTTTCATATCGGCGAGCCTAGGTATGCCTCCCCCGCCCCATTGAAAATAGGTACCCCAACATCAAAGGAGGCTTATATCATTTGTAGGTCTCGCCCCCTCAGTCATTGTCCTCTCTTGTTTCGCTTCACTCAGGTCTTTCTCTCTCTCTCTAACTCCCCTTCGGTGTCTAGTGATTGTGCTCTTACAACGTACTTCGGTCATATGAGTTGCTCCTAATGCTCACATGTTGGGGGGCAATCTGTTATCACCAAAAATTTGTCATCTAACCATTCTTAATTAGATGGATTGAATTACACCATGTAGGACCAATTTTACCATAGTAAAATTTCTTTCACTATAAGAAATAATTTAACAAACCATATTTTATTAAGGTGTTTTTTATTAAAACAAGAAACCCCATGAGGAATAATTAAATAAATCCTTATTTATTTGATTTTCCTTTAGAAATAATTAATTAAACCATTTTTTAAATAGTATTCCTAGTTATATTTAACCCAATTATGAGAATTAATTAGTTAAATCATTATTTTTCTTATTTTTCTGTAGGAATAATTAATTAAATCATTATTTAACTATTATTCCTTGTTAAATTTGACTAAACCACCTAGGAAGAATTAAACAAATCATTATTTGTATATTAATATTTAATGACATTCTTGAAATGATAAATAAATAATCTATTTTTTTATTATTTCTAAATAAAGGTATTTAACCAATTTAAATATTTTTTCCCTCCAACAAAATATAATAAAATATTTCAAGTGGTTAGACCTAGATCTTGGTTAATAATATTTTATTATTCGCCATTATCAAGGATAACTCAATATTTTGTTATAAATAGGAGGGTTTTTCCATTCGTTCTTCACTTTGATCATTTTCATTGTCGCACTTTGATCATTCTCATTGCCGCTATTATTTTCTTTTGCCTCTTGAGCTTCCACTTAAGTTCAACATACATTTTTGGTTTTCTACACCATTTAGAGAGAGAAACTTCTAAATTTGAAGCGTTGAGGACAAGAAATAACCCATCCCATTGAGGGGGACTTGTAGCATCTACTCGTTTCCTTCACTAGGTGTTATAATATATGAAATTATTCATTAAATCTTGTCTTGTATGTTGAATGCATGGAGTAATTACTATTTATTTTCACTGTTTAGCTACTTTTACTGCATAGATATAGGTTTTTACAACATTTTTTCTAACTGTATATTGCAGATTTAAAGAGCTAAGAAACTAATTTTGTTGTTAGGACTGTTTGTGACACATAACTAAAGTAGGATCTTTTCGTACACTTGTGTTAATAATTTACACTAGCACTTATAACTTATGATAAAATGATAGTATTTATATCAAGAAGATGTAAGAGTATTCAATTACTCACACACTTAAGTTAAATTATATGGAAGACCTCCATTATATATCAATGGAGGAGGCCCAGTGTCGGTTAAGGATAATTATGACAACTAGACAGGTGCAAGTCCCTATGTGAGGTTACAAGTCACTATACTTAGCTCATAGGGAAATGAGGCGTCAAAAAATCCAACTCTAACACCCTCCCTTAAGTGAAACATAAGGAGTAACTAAAGAAGAAATAAAATAAAGAATGGATCCTGACAATGAGGCTTGATTAGGTCTCCATGTACAAACTCTCATAAGTAGATAAAGAGAAAAAAACTCGTAGGAAAAAACTTCCCCCAAAAGTGAGAAATATGGCAATGCTCAACTTATCATGGAGTTGAAATTGTAGATCCTGTAACGATCCACTGAATGGCAATACCATAGGCCATCTCTAATTAAGAAGTACGGAATGTTGAAGTAACAAAATTATGAAGATGAGAGTTGTGAATCCTCAATGAGGTCGGTTGATCTCTAAAGTAGGATTGTTACAGAGACAAAAATGTGGCAAACATTCTCAACATCTCCCAAAAATATTCAGAGAAAATAGGTGCTGGTAAAGAACCAGGACAAGGGCTTTAAATAGAAGCAACACCATCAATCAAAAAACAACCAATGAGGCATGTAAATATGGCAACTTGGCTCACACGTCATAAAAAAACACTCCAAAAGTTGTTTGAACACCAGCACCATGACACTGATAAAAAAAATATCAAAATTGTCAACAAGGAAACAACAACAATAACTGTCACCATCTAACTACCCCCCGTAAAACATAACTGCGGAAGGAGCAAGAATCAACAATCTTCATTGTCAGCAAATTCCCCCCCTGAAGCACAATGGCAATAAACAACAAATAATTGATGAAACACAATGATATGAATTCTTCAAGCAATGGTTCAAATGATGTCATGGCCATTCATTGATCCATCCACAATTGACCCTGATGGTTGGCACTGGTCCACAATTCATTCTAACACATCCCTTCTGTAATGATGAATGTTGGACTACTAATTGACCAATAATGTAGATGCTTGGGTAATTTATTTTTATGAGGATGTGCACATGGCTTAGTTTTTTTTTTCAGACTCAAATTTGGGTACCACAACATTATCATCTATAATGACATTAGAAACCATGCCATCAATATGTTTATCACAATTAATGGGAGAATTTTCTTTAAGCACCTTATAGTTGAATGTAGGTGATGAGGCAACAACAATATTGTATCCAAGACCTGCCCTTGATGTATGCACGACAGGGTTAATAGGAGAAAAAAATTACTTTTCCATTCTTCTCAAGTCCTCCTCTGGTATATCCCATTTTTATGAGAAATCAAGACCCAATACTAGTAGTGGTTTTCAAAACTGGGTGTGAGAAAGGCATGTGATGAGTCACGATTATCAAGATCATGCTTTTGGCATTCAACATCATCAAGTGTGGAAGAAGGAGGGTTTGGCACCTTAACATCAAATGTTTCCATCTCAAATTTATGAATACGACTAACTTCCAATTCAAGTTCTTGCTTAGACTCTTGAAAGTTTTGAATAAAATCATCCTTCTCAATCAATTTTTGAAAGAATGCATCATATTTTTGTTTCAAGAGTTGATATTGTTCTAACATTGTCTCTTTTAAACAATTAATCTCCATAACATGTTGATTATTTTTCTCTTCTAGTTTGTTCCTCAAATTTGAGCCACAAAAAAAGACTCAACTTCCTCTTGCAAGTTATCAAGAAGGTCAATATTCTATTGAAATTCACCTACAAGCATCTGGAATTATTTTCCCATGGTTGAATCCATATGGTTAACCTTTTCGATTTTTTCAGCGATTGAAGTTTGCAACCTATTTTTAAGTGTCACATTCTATGCTTGCAATAAAGCTACAACTGGCTGCAATTGAATGACCTCTTTAAGAAGTTCATCTTCTGCCTTCTTCTCACGAATAACTTGCAATATTTTACCCATCTAGAAAAGACAAAATTAGCACAGAAGTAAAAGTTGCTACAAAACAAGGTTGATGATGACAATAAATGATTATTTTACACTTCCAAAAATGATACAAGTCAAATCCATCCAACTATATTTGCATGGCTATCCAACCAAAGAAGCATTTCATAACCCCAAGTTTACTACAATAGAATGTCCAAATCCTTTTTACCCTAATAAAAAAAATTTCAAAAGATTTTCTCCTCTTTTTTTTTTTTTAATTATGTTAATCACCTTTTTATAATAAGCCTTTCTCCATACACATAATTTATGTGGGAAAATTAAAATAATGGAGAAACCTTTTAAATTTTAGCAGAGACTTGAGAAGGAACTTACGATTGCTCTGTTGTATTTTTTGTTCATATTCAAAGAATATCTATGCCAAAATCACTTACCGTTCCCAACTTCCAAGAAAAATTACAACGCCTTTCACCACCCTTAGGAACGATTGATAAAAAAATCTCAAACTTTAGTGCAAGGCGCCCCACAATGTGGTTATTTTTGGACGTGGTTAGATGCCAGGTTCCAAAATGACTTGAGCTACTAATCAAATTTACATTATGAAATTTGAGATTTGGAAAAGGCATCTTCCTAGGGTTGCTTATGAGGCTCCCAAAATATATGAAAAAATCATGGAAAAATTAAACTAGGGGCAACTAAAAAAACACAGAACCTCAATTGACCAATGAGCTCACAATATCACTTTTGTTCTCAGCTTGGAAGAAGTACAGTGCCTTTCACTAAAAAAAATCATGCAGGAAAATTACATATTGAAGAATCCTTTGTGGATCCTTTTGAACATTCACTAGTACAAAATGGATAATTAGTTACTAAAAAAACGACTAAAATTTGCATATAAATGACTATTTTTCGGTCGGTGACCAATAGTAGCTAATTTACAGTATCTTATAACGCGACTGACTTTTGGTTGTTTTTAGCTTAGTCATTAATTGGTTATCTCAATTTTTTTGTCTAGTTGTATATTTGATCATTAATTTAGTCACTGATTTAGTCATTAATTTAGTCATTGATTTGATCATTAATTTAGCCATTGATTTGGTCATTAATTTGGTCATTGATTTAGTCATTGATTTAATCTTTGATTTGGTCATTAATTGTCACAATTAATGACTAAATATACAACAAAATATATTACTATATGATCACCTAAAAAAACCAATTAATGACCAAAGAAATACGACCAAAATGTTGGTCGTGTTATAAGATACTGTAAATTAGCTACTAATAGTCATATATATGCAAATTTTAGTCATCATTTGAAACCAATTAATGACCAAATAAATATGAATAAATTTTAGTCGTTTTATAAGATACTGTAAATTAGCTACTAATGGTCATATATATGCAAAATTTAGTTGTCATTTGTAGTCACAAACTTATCATTTTCAGTAGTCATTTATTCATTATATAAATGACTAATTTAGTAGTCTATATTCATTTCATTTACTTTCATTAATAATCATTATAAATGACTAATTTAGTCGTATATTCATTTTATTTGTGTTCATCATTAATCAATATAAACTACTAATTTAGTAGTTTTAAATTGATTGTGTTCATTATTAACCAACATAAATTAATTTGTATGATTTAAAAAATGTCATACAATGTGCATGTTCATCTAATATGAAAACACAAAGTCACATATTTTAATTACAATACTAAACAATATTAAGTGCAACTATAAATAATTTCAACCACATAAATTATATTATATGAAATGTTAAAGTATTACAATATGATTTTCCAACTTAATATTGGTTGGACTACAATTTACACATGAAATGGTGTTTCATCACTTCAAAACATTATCGTTGTGTTTTCAAGACATTGCAAGTGAATTCACCAACTCTAAAGACTTGACCATCAGTCTTTATATGTGTGTCTTATGCGAGATTTTGGCTCTAAGAGTATCACCACACCAATTCTCCTCTCTCTTTTTGCATTTGTTGGTCCAATGTTATTGCTCCCCTCTTTTTTTCAATTCATGCTTCTTGCCATCAAGACTGAGTTCATTCTCTGAAAACAAAAGAAGATGCAATGCAGAGTGTAAAATATTAAAGACAATTAACACTAGAATATAAACTAAATTAGACTATAAATAGTTTATACGACATATACCTCAACAACAACAATGTCAAAGCCATTTTTCCCCATACAAGTAAGAAACTTGAACAAATTTTCTTCATTGGGGTGAAATTGCCACTATAATGTGGCCAGATAACCTGTATAAACAAAGCAAATAAAATGTCACCATATGTAGAAAAGAACACCTTAGTAACTTAGTATTCAACTTTCAAGGAAAGCTTAAGAACAATCATGTCAACTAAGTTATATGCTAAAAATCTCAAGTTGTAGATAACTTGTGAAAACAAATAATCTGAGGTGTGATGTTTAATCCTTGTCGTTTTATTCACAACAACATTTCATTTTCTAACGCATGAACTTAGTCATGTATATAAACATGTACTCAAATAACAACATGAAAGTAACTTTTTCTGATAGTCGTGAAAATATTTTAACACAAAATAGCTATAAGGATTCCAATCAATATAGTGTAATACTAATTTCATCTTCAAGCTTTGGTTGTTGTTTAAATGGACATGGTACTAAGTATTTTCAATTTCATAGTTAAAAAACAACAAAATCAAAAGAAACGTCCAAAATACAATCAAACAATAAAGAGAGGATATCATGGAATGAAAATTGCAATTATAAAAAAATTGTTTACTTGTCCACCGATGTCGTGTCTGGCATTCCTAAAACATTTTCTTGCCCAAAATAACCATGAGGTGAAATAATCACAACATTAAAAACCATAGGAATTCCTACTAGAAACATTTCCAAAGTCGATGGCTTAGGTGTCTAAGCGATCTCTAACAACGAATGAACCATATCAAAGACGTGATATGCATAGTCTCCCCATCCTTTTGCCAATCACATTTCCTGTAACTTGCCCACAGAAAATTCAAGTAACAATCAAACAAAGGTATTGACATTTGTTTTTATCTTTTATATCTATAAACTTTGAATCTGATTTGTTTCATGAACATATTAATTCATATTTAAAGCCTTCCTAACATATGAGAAAGTATCAAGCAAATAGGACATCAGAAAAATCGACCTCAATGACGTCCTCAAACAATTTCTACAATATCAATATTTTTCTTGTTGTGATATCTTGGGTAGAAAAAAGAACATATCTGCAAAATAAAAATGCATATATTACTTATGGTCAAACATTGTATATGGTGTATTCTTAAGCAATTTTTTAAGATGTTCCTCCACCTTTACCAAAGTGAATTGTAGCTTGATTAAACTATGTATCCTTTCATTCAACTCATTTAGCATCAATTTTGCAAGATAAATGTCACACATTATTCTTTCCCATTTCTCAACATGCTACATATGATAAATTGAAAGTCACATAAAAACAAGAGCAAACATTTTTCTAACCAAAACAAACAAACAAACAGTGTCTCTAATAAAACTTCATTATAATATTAGAAAATAAAAAGAGAGTGGACCATTTTTTTTTTTTGACTTTGCCTATTTTTGTTATGAAAGTGCTCGAGCTTCAAGAAACAACAAATGTGAGGGAAGTCGTAAATGTGAAAAAAATTATGTTGACCTAATTTGTAGACTTCTTCAAAATTATGTGAATGATGTCATTTTTGGATGTGGTAAATCTCATATTAAGAAATGGCATGTATTCTAATAAATTACATTGTAATGACTACCATGGGCCTCCACGAGTTATAGGTCCTCAGTATGTTAATCTTGATGATGAAAGAGAGATGGCAACGATAAGTATGGGTGATCCTAGTTTGTATGGTGGATATCTTCAAAGCAAGGTCGTCATCTCAATGAACCTAGGTTCTGACATGGTAAACCTGGATCTGGTATTCACCCAATTTCATTCCATCATACTGTGTAAAGACCCAAGAGGACATAATGGTCCTTCAACTTATAATAGGGTTGCTTTTGAGGTTATAGATAAAGCTTATCCAAATCAAATGGATTTTTGGGCTCCAAGAGTTATGGATAATTTAAATGATAACAATTATATGTTTTTTCCCAATATTCAAATGTAGGGATACATTTTTGTGGATTTTACTAATAAATAGAATGAGAGAAATAATCCATGATGAGAATCTACTGGTCATTGTGATTAGGTAAATACTCGGAGATAATAAGACTATTTAGGTTCAAATCAAAGATGGTATTGATTCTTGTAGTTCCTCAGTTGTTGGTAGTTTTTAAGGTAGGAATTTTAGTTCTTCAAGGGTGGGGTCCTTCAACATAATTATATATGCCTTGGTCCTATCACCTAAAAGCAAAACATAATCAACAAAGAGTAAATATGTCAAGTTTAGGGAAATTCCTATTTGTATAGTTGTCAAGCTTATAGTTCTTTTGTACTATGTTATAACTCTGTTGAGACCACCTAATCTATAGTAAAAAATGGAAAAGGAGCCATTATTCATACCTACCCATGGTCTCTTGTAGGCATGATAGAAGAATAGGTTGAGCCATTAATTAGAATTGCACATATAATAAGGAAATACAATTCATTATCTAGTTAACCAATTGCACATTGAACCCTATATGGATGAGTAGCCCTAAATAAAGCCAGTTTTCTCTATCATATGCCTTAGAAAGACAAACTCACTAACATTGCTTGTAATTTTTTGGTTTCATGTTATAAATTCCTTCTTGGGAAACTCCTACTCCATAATGGATTTTTTTCCCAAGAAGGATGCAAAATTGTTCTAATGACATGGAATCAGCTTAGTAGATTTTGACCCTACATGACCAAGGAACTCAGGAGCCTTGGGCGCATCAACAGTAGCATCCTCCAATGAAATTAGTACAGTCTCCAACCTAGAAACATCAAAATTATATATAGTTATAATTCATAATCGCAAATGACCATAGACTTTAGGAGTCCTTAAATAAATTCAAACTTGAATAAGAACAAACACAAAATTTCACACTACCCTTCAGTAAGTTGTCCTTGATTTAGCAAGAAAGGCTCAGACTTGCATAAATGTGTAAGTAGATTCCCCAAAAGATCAATTTCAACATCTTTCCTGAAAAAAGAATCTAATATCCAAAGTGAAACCATAATTGAATGGAACAACGGTGCTTTAAGGTCATCTATGAAAAAAGTTGTCTCCTTCAAATCTCTCACACTGAATGGTATGTCATGCAAAATTAAGAAAAATTCAGGGAAAATTGTCAGCTTCTCTAAAAGACATAATGAAAATACATGGAATCATTTTAAAGGAATGCACCTATAATCTTCTTTGATTGCCATTTCAGCCTTTTTCCTAAGTTGGACCTCAATGAGTTGTGAACTCAAAGTTCTTTGAGAAGAATGTTCTTACAGTTGAAATTCAACATTTGCAGTCTTCCCACCTTTGTCACCTGATGTGTATGAATTATTAAACTCAATTATGTCATTATCCAAAAAATTTCTTTCTTGGACACATGATTTTTCAAATAAAGGCTTTTCCGCAACACAAGTCCTAGTCAAAATTTCATCTCTCATACCAACTGGCATCCAGTCAAAACTGCAACCTGAAATCGGACCTGCACCTGTTCATCTGTTACTCAGAGATGTGAATGGTGGAATATCTGCTAGAGCACTCTTAGCATATGGCAGAGGCTGAGCCCTCCCTCTTATTCCCTTTCCAAGACCTCCCTTAGGACCAAGAGTCAAGTGGCCCATCAGAAGCTCTGTGTGTTGAAGGGCTTGGCATAGAATGATTTTCAAATTGAGCCTTGTCCACAATCCAAGCATCTTGACTGGTGAATCCATGGTCACATGGTCCCATATGGGGTTGTGGCCCTTTAATCCCACCCATATGTGGAAGTGAACCCGTCCGTGCACCTACCATGTAAGGTGGCATCGCAGGTCCTCTCACACCATGATCAAGTGGTGTCACAAGCCTCCAACCTGAATTTCCCATATTGGTACCTCGAGAACGGCCTCCCTGTCCATGTAGTTCTTGCACAACATCCCAATGCACTTCCTCTATTTTCTTGGGGCCCTCAAATTTCCTCCTTCGTTGCCATCCATTCCTCGTCAGATCAATACGATCCTTCAACATGAACCTCAACCTAGAGGGAAGCCCTTGGTTACCGGACATTTTTATCATCCTATCGAAGTAAGAATCAATATATTCCTTGGCCTTTGAATGGTCAATCATATGACCAATAGTGCTCATAAATTTGCACAAAGCTTCAACATTTTCCTCCTTTGGATGTTGAAATTCACCAATTAATTTCTTGACGCATGCATGCATAATTCCTTCGATCAACATAATTTCTTTATAAAGCTCACCAATAAACCTTATATTTCCTAGCATTTGTCATCGTGCTGCAGCCTTCTTCTCCCATATTTCTTCTGTTGAAAGGATTTTTTCACCATGCTCTTCTGCTTTCTCAGCCTCAGCCTCTTCTCTTTCATCTTTTTCAAATTCTTCCTGACATTTGTTCAAAAAAACTTGCTTGAAAACAACCTTCTCAATATCTTCATAAAATTCGGGTATTCCTGCAGCAAGCTAAAAACACAATTTTGCATACATTTCACAAAAAGCTAGCTCCATCAAGGCTTTGTCAAATATTTGAGATATTATACCATGAAGACATGATGCAGAGTCAATGTTCACTTCTTTAACCTGTTCAAAAAGTTTCTCAAAGTTTTGGGGCGTTAATTTATTAAGAATGGATTTAATTTGTCTTTGTTTCAACTGATCCTCATCAGAAACCTTGCCCACTTCATATTGGTTCTCTGATATATGAATTGTGGGCAAAGAAGGTTGTGGAGGAGGAATCAAACCCTGTGGCGAACCAAAAGCACACTACCACCTATCAGCATCAGAATTATTTCTCACTAGTCCAACTTGTGGAAGTGGTGCTTGCACATAAGGCCCTCCAAGAAGGATGACATTCATACTCATTTGTGTTGCACATGTATTTCTTGCAAAGCCAGTATTATAACCTTGGTCGGGTCGAAACATAACAGAGGAACCACTAAGATCTGCATCCATCCGCATATCACAGCCATCAGCAAAAGCATCCACCGGCTTGGCCCATCTATCATCATCCAAACTGGCCATATTTCTCCCACGAAGTTCAAGTAGATAATTCTCACTCAGCTGCTTGTCAAGTCCTCTTGCAGTGCTTGCTAATGCATCAGCCTCTCCTACATGAATTGCAAGTGCTTTTTGCACACCATAATTTTAAGGGAAAAAGTTGATCAAATTAGTCACCTCACACACCTTTACTGTGATTTTACAGTCCGCTGGAAGAAGCCCTAAATCTTGCAAGCAATGAATTGATTGCCTCGGCTTATCCTTTGTAGGCTTATCTTACTTGAGCTTTCTTTCAAGGAGGATCGTCAACGAAAGTTGTGAACTGTATTTTAGCTTTGAAATCATACAGTGATTGGAAACAAACTGGTGGAAATGGTTTTTGCAAGTATGGGGGTAACCTGAAGCCACCTAGTGTGGCAAAACCGCCCATTAAACTCGGGAGAAACTCTGATCCATTCACCCAGTCTATATTGAAGAATTATCAGCCAGCTGCAAATTCAAGCACTCTACTGAATAATCTTGGTTTAAACTTACCAGAAGGATATCTTTCCAGGGAGAATTTGAATCAGGATCAATCCCCGAATTCAAATGGGATGGTATTTAAGAGAACCCCTTATTAATTCGTCTTTATTATTTTGTTCACTTAAGATGATCTGTAATGATGAACACAATTATTTGTGTTCACACTGAGAAAATGTTTGGGAATTAGGTTGAGCAGGATCCTTCGTCAAAACCACTTAATCAACTCATTCTGTCATTTCTATCTAACAAAAAACCAGAAGAAGTGCCTATAGTAAGCTCTTCAATTTTTTCTTCGAAAATAACAAGATGTTCACTTTTATTGCCTCTACATATCTATGATGTTCACTGATATCCTTTCATACTCCTATGCTTTTCTATCAGCTTGTGGAATCTATGTTAGCAAAAGTAATGGAAGAGTTTGAGCAGCGTCTAGCCACGCAGGGAAAGCAAGTAGATTACCGAGTCTCCTTTATAATTTTGAGGATTTTTTCTCTTTGGGGCTTTATATCAGGGAAATCTGATTTTCTCAAATGATAATTTTACATGTTTAGCTTGTATGCTTCTGGGTTCTATGATTACACCTCAGTTTTGGAGGGTGTTGTAACAGACTAGTGACAAGTTTTTGTAGTGTAACTCAGGGATTCTTGCATTTTATAACGTAACCTTATCCTATTTTGATTCACCATTATACCTTTCTTACATTTTATGGTGTTGCTCTGGGAATCTTTCGTTTTATAACCTAACCTTGTCCTGTGTTGGCTCATTATTATATATTTTTTCGTTGGAAAGAGGAAATATTGAGCACACCTGAAATGCTTGGTTAAATTGGAAGATTGTCTACATATAAAAAACAGAAAAGAACCTAATTCATTTAATGAGTGATGTCACATGATTTAAAAAATTACCTAACCTAGACCATAGGAATCAAGGGGCTAAAGGGCCGGGTTACTCTCATGACCATATTCGCTAATCAGATATAGGATTTGTAGAGGAAAAAGCTTCTTTGAAGATGGAACTAGTTGAATTCCAGCATAGAGCAGGTGGTTCTTATTACTAAATCGACAATATCATGCTTCCACGTCAATTGTTTTTCTCTATGTGAAAAGTTAACAAGAGAGGCTCTTTGGAAATGCATAGAAATAGATGAAAAATAACTTAATAAGTGAATTCTCATCTGTTGTGTTATTGTGGCCTGCAATTGAAGAAGGTAGTACAGGACCTTGTTGTTAATGGGGATGGAAAGTCTTTCCCAAAGTCAAAAATTTTGGCATCACTAACAACAGCTTTAGGAGAGCCCAAGGTTTGCTCAGAATCCTTACTGCAGCATATGTAAAAGTTGCTTTAGTTTCAAGCTGCTAGGATATAATTATCTGCGAATACAAAAAATGTTAACGCTTATGCTACAGAAAAGCTAAAATTCGATGCCTGAAATGGATCTGACTACAGATGTTTACTGAAATGGACTTTGATAAATATAGAGCTGAGCTTGAGCTGCAATATTGTTGTGTTCATCACTAAATACTTGTAATAGATGTCTATTTTTAATTAACATCCGAGACTATAACTTCAATATAAAGGTTAATGTCAGCGAAGATGAGGGAAAATAGGAAATTTATGGTGTTAGACGAGGACAGCATGAGGACTGCTTCTCTAATAGGTCAAGTGATGCAGATGAGGATGAAAAAATTGTTCCAAATCTGCGAACACGTTTTGATCTCCAACAAAGGGGAATTGGAGTAAGTATTTAAATCTTACAAGAGTGTGTGAGATTGTGATTTAAACATAGGGACTGTTCTAATTTTTCCATAAAATCGGCAAGAACTAAAATGGATGCTACATAACACGAAGGAAGGTGTTCAGTCAATGAAAATGGAATGGAATAAACAATTGTAGAATCTTAGTGAGCTTTGCACAAACAGTTGTTATTATTTGTATCACGCTTTTTTGCATTCTTCAATTTTGACTGTATTTATTTTCTGCACAGGAAAGCATATGTGTGGACTAGCGCAAGCTGCAGCAGGCTACCACAAATTTCTAGAGGAAAATCGACAACTATACAATCAAGTTCAGGATCTGAAAGGTGTGCTTCCTGTTTGTCTGTCATAGTGTTATAATTTAACTGACATGTCTCAAAAATATTATAACGGAGTAGGAATTAGGAGTCTCTTTAAATTGTATATATCAAATATGTTGCATCTTTATTCCCAATTCAGTGCGAATGAATAGTTTTAGCTAATTCAATGTGGGGGGAACATATCCATGGCTTGTAGTAGGAACATAAAAGGCCAAAAAATGCTAGAAAAAGGCAGTTTACTATGCATTTAAAGAAGCTTGTGCTCCCACTAATTGGGAAGCTAGCAACGAGGTTGGTTCAATAGAGTAGGAGATGGATGAATGAACTAGGTAAGATTACTTCCAGACAGGTGCAAATGTATGAACAACTTATCTATGCTGCATATTCCTGTGATTGCGGGCTCTGTGTTTGAATTGAGTGTTCGACCTTGCCTCGGGCCTGGAAGATGAGCATTAGTAATTCTGGGAGAGAATATCGAATTATGTAATCTGCTTTCACTCTGGCCTCTTCTTGCATGGTGCTGTGTTATCTTATTTTGCTTATAAAACATACACTTAGAAGTTGAGGCAGGGCATACTTGCTTGACCAAGCTGGTAGTGAAAGCACAACAGATAACATTTGATAGGATAACAAATTTATGTTGTTTTGTATATCGAACTTCATGCTGAGTCTGTGTTTCTTATTCTTCTTAGGAAGCATAAGGGTGTATTGTCGAGTTAGACCATTCTTGCCTGGCCAATCCAACTGTCAGAGTACAATGGATTATATTAGGGAGGATGGTCAAATTATGATTGCAAATCCTGCAAAGCAAGGAAGGATAAATGTAATTCATTCACATTCAGCAAAGTATTTGGAACATATGCTACTCAAGGTTGGCTCTCTTTTTAAAGTGTTGAAAACCTTTTACATGATTGTAAGGTGCAATCTCTCAAATCATAACATTATTCATGTTGAATTGCAGAGGAAGTGTTTTTGGATACCAGGCCATTGATCAGATCTATTATGGATGGTTACAATGTTTTCATTTTTGCATATGGGCAAACAGGTTCTGGAAAGACATACACAATGGTAATAACAACCATCTTCTAGTTATTCAATTGCAGTTTGAAGCACTGTCTTGCAAAACTAACAAGGGAATGAGTTCACTGCTGAAGAAATTCTTGCCTAGAAATACTTTGCTCTAATTTTTGTGCCTTGCTTGTCTAGACTGGTCCTAACTTCACATTTTTCTGGGGTGATCTTTGCTTCTAGAGCTGAACTGAATATGGACATCAGTCATCTTGTCAATTGTAGGAAATGGGATTATGATTATATCCTCAGTCAGAGTTTCCATTGTACTTGCCGAATTCAGTGTATTGAAAGGGAATGATTTGCAAAGAAGTTATGCTGCCTACAGTTGAGTGATTGCTCGTTTGGATCCCATGTTGATTTTATTTCATGATCTTAGTTCCATCTTCAAAATTTCTCAACAACACAATATTATAAGGGCTATAATTTAACCGTTTACCTAATATGGTATTTCTAATAATCACGGCTCACACAAAAGTTCTATGAGTTCTGATTATGTGTATTTTGCTTACTTGTAACAGTTGAAGCCTTGCCTCTTTATATCTAGTTAGTTTTGTATATGGTATTGCATTCGGCTTTGAAATTATCATTGTATATATCATTGGGCCTTCCTTTCAAAATTTCTTCTTAAATGGAGACTCTATTGTTCATTCAAGATTTCTCCCAAAAATTATTCTTAAAACTAAGTAGGCCCTACCAAGCCAAAAGATTTACATTTGTTCAAGATATTCCCAACTATGATTACTTAACTGCCTGGGCTAGGCACATTTGACACCTACTGGTGAAGATATGCTATCACACATTAAAAATATTCTATGACTCCGGCCTGAAATTTAACAAAATTTGACAATTCAGCAGCACAAGAATCCAGAGGTTTGTGCCAGATAAATCTCACAAAATCAACCTGTAGGATGCTATAGAGCTTATTCTGCACACAACGATTTTTTTAGTTTATGCAGAATTTGTTGAAGCTGTGTTTTTTAATTCATTCTAAAATTATGGGTAAAACTGAAAAAACAGATTAGCTTATAGCCTGTGATCAGTTTTTCTCATACTAACAAAAGTTTGATCCCTTAGAGAAGGAAACTGCCTCAACACCTCAACAGGCAGAAAATGTTTCACATAAGGGTTTTGAATGCTTGCAGCATATTAATAAAAAATGGACACATGAAGATTTGAGAGGTTGGTTCTCATGCTTCGGCTCCAAAGGAAAGTCTAAAAGGCCAAAGGGTCAACTGGTGGAAAGTTGAAAAAGAATTTATTTATCTATTAATGCCCTGTCTTGCTTTCAAAGAGTTGGTCTCAGAACCCCCTCAACAGTTGATGATGTTCCTGCTGACTCCTAAGGTGATTACAGAGGACAGTTGGGGTGTGAACTATTGAGCCTTGAATGAATTATTCTAGATATCAAAACAAAGAAAGGATACCTTTATATATGAGGTTGCTGTTCAAATGATTGAAATATACAATGAACAAGTCCGGGGTCTTCTTGTTTCAGACGGTTCCAATAAAAGATATCCTTCTTGATCTTTGGATTTCAGTTTGAGGCCTCATAATATTTTAAGTAACACGTTTGCATGCTTTTCCAAGTGAGCTACCCTCCAGGGGCTATGACCCTAGCCATCACAGAAACCAAATTCCCTTGGTATCTGTAGTGTACCCATAGGGATAACATGGGATATCTAGGGAGGAACCCAAGGGGAATGATAATAGATTAATAATAGTGGAGACCATTCAATGTAAGGTAGGAAACCTCAGTTGCTTTCTGGTTCTATTGTTGTTTCCGTTATTCGCAAGAGTAGTCCACTATATTATTAAATAAGGCCCACTATAGTAATTGGTATTGATAAATGTAATGGGAACTTATTAATTTAGGTCCACTAGGTAGTTAGAACTTAGAAGTTTATTATGGTTAGAGTTCTCTTCATAAATAATTTAGGATGAATAACTCTTTAGATGGTGTGTGGAAAATTTGTTGTTATTGGAGGCTGGAGCATTAAATCATTAGGAGGTTACCCCCTTGAAGAAGCAAGGGATCAGTAGTGGATTCCTTCCATAAAAGGATCAATTTTGAGGTGTTACAGGCTTGATATTAATAAAGAGTGAAGATTTTATACATTTTTCTTGTGTTGATGATTATGTGTGAATGATCTGATTTATTTTTCTGAAGTTAAGGATTCCTCTGCTATATTATATTTCAGATCTGAAGTACATAACAAGTGGTAGCCAAAGAAGTACCCTACCCCCCAGGGGCTATAACCCTAGCCATCATAGAAACCAAATTCACTTGGTATCTGTAGTGTATCAAAGGGCCACCCTACCCCTTTGGTTACCATTTGTTATATACCTTAGATCTCAAATATAATATAGCAAAGAAATCCTTAACTTCAGAAAATAAATCAGATCATTCATAATAATCAGCACAAGAATAATATAAAAAATCTTCACTCTTTATTAATATCGAACCCTTTAGGTATGGGTAAGCTACAGTATCATGCATTTTAATATGTTACCACAAGGCTGACCTTTTATCATTGGTTAAGCTAGTGCAGCAAAACCAATCTCAACTTTTGGTTCTCTTATCAACTAGATCGAATAAAGAAATTTGGGCTCATTGAAACTTTAAATTAAAAAAATAGACTTGATCCATCAGCTATAACTGCAAGCACTGTCATATCTTATAATAAGAAGTCAAATGGAATTTCGACTGCAAGCATATAATGGGGTTTACAACTTCTATTATCTTGGGCAGATAAACTATAATAGAATTTATCCTGGTTTTATTTTTCTCTTATTCAAATTTGACGATTACGAGAATAATAGCTAAATCTGCTTATATATGAGGTTGTTGCTCAAATGATTGAAATATACAGTGAACAAGTCCGGGGTCTTCTTGTTTCAGACAATTCCAATAAAATATATCCTTCTTGATCTTTGGATTTCAGTTTCTCAGAATAAAATAATCCTTGACTCATAGCATATTGGAAATCCGTAACAATTCACAGCAGAATGGACTCAATGTGCCAGATGAAAATCTAATACCCATTGCATCTACATCTGCTGTGATGGAGTTAATGAACCTTGGACACAAGAACCGTGTTGTGGGAGCAAATGCTCTGAATAATCAGTGCAACCATTCGCACAGGTTTGAAACACAATCTTCGGAGAGTGTTTTGACAGTGCATGTTCAGAGCAGAGATCTTACTTTTGGAACAATTCTTCGAGGATGTCTTCATCTTGTTGACCTTGTTGGAAGTGAGAGAGTTGAAAAATCCAAGGCCACCAGAGATAGGTTAATGGAGGCACAGCATATTAACAGATCACTTTCAGCTTTAGGAGACGTGTTTGCTGCTCTTGCACAAAAGAGTTCCCATGTTCCTTACTGAAATAGCAAGCTCACACAACTGCTTCAGGATTCTTTAGGTAAAAAATTCAATCTTTTCGTTAATGAATAGTTATGGAAGGAAACTACCACTTTTCTCTAGTCTGGGGTGGTAATGATGTTGGAATTTGTTCTTAAGGAGGATAGGCAAAAACTCTAATGTTTGTGTACATAAGTCCTGAATTAGATGCACATGGGGAGACAACCGGCACTCTAAAATTTGCAGAGAGGGTTGCAACTGTTGAACTTGGTGTTGCACGTTTCAACAAGGAAAGTGGTGAGGTTAAGGAGCTGAAAGAACAGGTTTGTGTTAGAATGATTCTTGAAAAATATGCTGCTTTCTGAATGATAGTCTTATTTGTTCTCCATGGATCAAAAGGACTAAAAACAAGGGATATTTTGGCCTGTTTGTTTGAGGACCTATGAGTAGTTGAAGAATCTTGATAATGAATGTTGTCCTCTAGAGCACTCAAGAGTCAAAGGTTTCCTAATCTTTGATGTTGCAGATTGCTTGCTTGAAGAATGCACTGGCAAAGAAGGTAGCAGAAGTTGAGCAGAGAATGAGGATTGGTGCCTCACCAATAACTAGGGATTCCAGGAACAGTCCTTAAATACAAAGAATGATGACTGGTTTCTCACCATAATATTGTCTCAGATTAGTGATACATTCTCCTTTGAAATTGGAACAAATAATGTTCCCATTGGAGAGGGTATTAATGGAGTTGTCGATTTCACCCAATATGGTGAGATAGTCAGATAGACAAAAAAGTTGGATGCTAGAAACCCTTTCAGACTAGCCAATCAAGTGAAGTGATTCATAGAAAGGCTTCTAAAAGATGCCAAATTCTTTCCACCCATATATTCTTTACAAAAATATTAGTAAATATCATATTATGTTTCTTAGCATCTATGCTAAGATGAACAACCAAAATAATTACAGGTCCTCTACTCAAATAAATAAGAATTGAAAGCAATTTTATGAATCTCTATACCCCTCAAGGTGCCTCAAATGTTTTAGAAACAAGTTTTTGGTGTAACCTGTTAAGAAAATGTTATTAACTCACAACATTTCACCAATCAAAACCTCTTAACTATGGCCAATACTTCCTAAATGTAGTAAATTTAACCAAATGAATGTCTTACTGTATCATGATTCATATCCTCCTCACTCACATAGAACACCACTCTTTGGATGAATGCCCTCAAAAGTACCAAGAAATGGTTGAAAGTGCAATTTAGAAAGAAGCTATAAATGAATGATTCATTGCCAATCAAAGGAAATTTCCGAAAACCAACACAACACATTCAAAAGAAGAATTCAACTCTTAGAATAAGATTACATAAAGGACTCAAAACCACTATTTTTGTTTTTATTCAATGAAGCAAAAAGGATAAGAGCAGAAATTTACTCTGTAATCGAGCTAGAACCTTCAACAGATTTACGATTCAAGAGTAACTTCCATGATCATCATTCAGACAAGTCTCAACCATAATGTCATTGGAATGAGTTCTCCATCACTGCCTATTATGATCGACTAGGAATCTTCAACAACTTCTCTTCTCCTCATCAAACTCTTGAAGAAGATGAAACCTGCTCCAAAGACCATAAACATTGCATTTTGTCAAACGAGTAACTTTGATGCACAATTAATTTTGTCTTTACATAGTATCATTTACATTATAAAAGAGTTATTTATTTCTATCTTATTTATGTAGATTCTCATGTTATTTATTCAAAATAAATAACATGCAGTGGTTGATAATATCTTTAGAAAGAGATCCAAAAACTAAACCATTAACACTTCCACAGGGATGTTGGTTTGCAAGGATTCAAAATATTGTCAATCATAGCCCTCAGGGTTACTGACTGGTATTGTCTTGAAAGAGAAAGGCATTTAAAATGATATGAGACAAAATAGAAATTTAGCATTTGCAAAGTTGTTGGGACAAACTCATTCCATCAATCCAAGGAGAAAAGCGCTTCATTTCTACCTCTAAAATTTGTGCTTCAAAATATAGATCAATTATCAACTACAAACCCCAAAGTTACTTGAGGACATCACCCATTGTCACCTTGGTGATCATCCTTATCACATAAGGCTAGCTCTCCTCCAACATAAGGGGGGAATCCATGATAAGCCTACAGATCTGTCCTTCAAATGCTAAAAAAACATATTTTCAAAATGATATTGTTTTTTTCTTTTAAGATTTAAAATGGAAAGCTAGGCAAGACCTAGTTCCTAATCCCTGGGCTATAGACTCTAGGCAACAAACAAAACTTTAAAATTGATGAAAAATATGTGAGTCATCACAAAAAAACCACACAACAAGTGTTATCAGTCAATAATATATCCAATAAATATGTAACAGTGCTATCTCCTAATAGATGTAACATTTGAAGACAATGTGCTCCCCCAACTTGATCTCTTGTAAATCACATAGCTGAAAATCCCATTTGAGGTGTGTGATGCAGTGAGCTATCTCAAACCAAATCTAGTGGGAGCCCACTCTGAATGAACCAAGGGGAATCCTAAGGTTGTGCATCCAATATCTATTAGTATAGAAAGGCACTTAGCTACATAAAGCACTCAAAATAATAAAATGACATATTCAAGCTAATGCCCTCAAGGAGGGAAATCCAAGTGATTTGGATGTAGTTTGTAGATATTCTCTCTAATCTCCTAGGTTAAGCCACATTTAGATAGTAGGTGCTGACCTAGAGTGTACAAAGATTACCTAAAAAGGGAAATTTGATTGATAGAAATGGCCACTAACTGAAGCAGTTAAGAAGAACCCACAACAATTACACCAAGGAGGGGTCTATTGAAGCAATACCCTGAAATCCACCTAGATAATAGATTGAGGAATTGCATGTTAGCAGCAAATGAAGCATCGTAATATAAGGTTTTAGAATCTCTCTATCCTATCCCAATCAACCCAAAGCAAGCCAGGTCCCCAGACCTTGAAGCCATAACGGATCATGGCTCTAATGATCATGTCCAAAGAGGTGCATCTTGAAAGAGATGTCCTAGAGAAATATATATTTAGCCAAGTAAACCATATTCCATGCCTCAAGCTAAGCTAGACTCCTAAGATCTGACCCCCAAGTATGTGTAGGTTTTAGTAATCTGAATCCCATCTCCTCCAACGTAAAAATGTTAGTCAAAGAGAGCATGCTGAGACATGTTGAAGATCATAACCTTAGTCTTACTAAGTTCAAATTTCAACTATCAAAGATCACAAGAGTTGGAGAAGGCCTCAATTTGTCTCTACAACCCCTTAGGTGAGGTGCCAAGAGTATCACGTTGAAAACTAAAAGCAAGGAGATCAAGACATCGGGTAGAAGACAATCAACACCATCCTATATGTGCTCCTAAGAAAGGAGTCCATCTCATTGATATAGAACCAAATGAGAGTTAGTGAGAGAGGGAATTCCTATTTGACCTCTATAGTACTCCTAAGGTAGTCTAAGAAGATGTCGATAGTGCACAAATGAACAAGCACTGACTCATATAGTCTCGTGATAGAAGCCAATGTCGTATCACATGTTCAAATACATGTTTGAGACCTCTATCTGAGTTGACATACAAGGGTTGTTTTGAAGCATCTGAAATCTACAACACACAGTGATTTTTGTCATTCAAACCTACAAAGGTATGGTTCATTCTCTTTGAAGTTTTGTAGCCATCAATCATATAGTGTTTGTTTGGAATCTGGATTACACTAGAGTGAAAGTCTTGAGTATATACTATAAACCTCCAACAAATAAGTTTTTGTTGTAAGTTATGTTGAAGCAGCAGTAAACAGGTTTCCAAAACACATATTTTGGCATTTATAGAATCTTGAAGTATTATTTGATCCTGTTTATTATAGAAATATAAGAACTTGAATATTTGGTTCTGTCAAATTTGAAAAGTCCATTTAAGAATCTCGCTTTGTAGCATTTCTCCTTGTAAGTTGAAATATTACCAGAGATAGAGGCAAAAAGTATAACTAAAGGTGGGATCCCTCCAACAATATAAGCAATGAAAGCTAAAAAATTGTCATAGTTCTTCTGGTTTCCACAAAGTGAACCACAAACAATCTCTAAAATAGCAAAGAATGCGGACACTTATTCAAGTTCAATGGACTTTGGCTAAATGGAGATGTGATGATAAACTAGATAATAAATTATGGACTAAAAGCTATATAAACCCCATGCCAGAACCAAGTATCATCACCTTGGAATAAGGTGAATGACAAGAATATTTTCAACAATAAAGAACACCATGTAGGCCCAAATATGTGCTATAACTTCTTGATTTTATATATTACAGGATGGGACAATCATATTTATTTCTAAATTGAATGACAGATAGTCAAACTAATAGATTCCTAAATGTCAGTTGTACATTTCTATCACTCAAAAAACCTTTACAACTCTTTGCCAACTTGAGATTTTCTGGGATTTTGGAACCTTCATAACAATACAAAAATGGCTCTCAAAATGAACATTTCCATAGAAAAGGAAAATTGACCTACATCACCAAATGTGCCTTTTCCTAATAAGGACAAAGCTTAGTCTTATGTCAAATTATGTAGTTGTTTTAAAAAAAAGCAGTTGTGTCATAGAAAGTAATTTTTAAATCCCATAAGTCCATAATAGATGCACTTTCCCATTTTTTCATTCAAACTAAATCAATCCACGATCTGTCTTAAGACCAAAATAATGTGTGTGTTCTCCTCCCGGGCCATGCAAAAATGTCTTTGCAGACTTCAAAAACAAACTGTCATATGTATACATATTCTTTAATAGAATTTTTCATGTTCTAAATGGCCACTGCAATATGTACTTACAATATGTTTCCTCTCAAGTTTAACCATCACTTGTGAAAAGTTCAAAAGCATATATTATGGAAAAGGGATTTCCCTTCAATTGTAATGCATAAAGTAATAATTTATACAAAGAAGGAAAGCACACAACAATGAAAAAAAGAGGTGTTGGCCAAAATATTTATTGAGACAAACTACCTAAAAGGCTTCATAGAGAAGGTAGCTTCTATGTTATTTTCTTGCTACTAAGAAGAGTATCCTTACGTATCCATGCTTGATATATGAATGAACCACCTTCCAATGAAGAATACCTAGTATAAACAAGCACATCATCACAACTCAATACTAGAGTATTTGTAAAAGCATGATTCCTAATATAATAAGATATATTATAGACACATGTCGCTATGACTTCCAACCTTTTCTGGTCCACTTTATAAAATTAATAAAAAATGCAAATGCTCCCTTCCAAGCTTCATAAACTAGTCCATTGCATATCCCTTCATGCGTAGGGAAAAAATATAATTATGTTGTCTTCACAAATGAGACCATTCTCTTTGTTGAATTAAAAGAATGAAAAATTCCAATAACACAACAACATCATCATAACAACTTCATAAATTAGGGAAAAATAATGGCTACACACCTCTAATTAATGCTCCAAATGAAGGACCATGGTCATGCTTTTCCTAGTGGCATCCCATGAAGCATGGAAGATAAGTTTTGCAAGTCAATTTGGGTGATAAAATTCCCAAATAGTCAAGTGACATCAAAATATAATCCAATTAATATCCACTCTAGGTCGCTTATTCTCGAAGATACTTAAACAAAGATTTTTCCACATCATTTAAGTTGCAACAAGGGAATTACATTATCCACATCACCTTTCCATGTCA
Source organism: Pinus albicaulis (assembly GCA_034641835.2). Taxonomy (NCBI): domain Eukaryota; kingdom Viridiplantae; phylum Streptophyta; class Pinopsida; order Pinales; family Pinaceae; genus Pinus; species Pinus albicaulis. The sequence continues at coordinate 109,863,710 of CM076580.1, read as the reverse complement.
CCAAAAATCTATGATGAATCCCCCCTGATTGCCATGTTTGTAAACCAATCCTTACAAGTACAAATCAAATCATAAAGGGATAAATAGGACAGCATTCAAGGAGCATCCACACAACATGCATAGGAGAGTTCCAAGTGTACATAAACAACCCAAAAACTGCCTCAAGAGATATGATCAATGCCTTAGAAAACATGAAGTGCCTCAAAAAATATGAGAGGGCCTTGGGAAACATGAAGGTACCCAAAAATAAAAATGCAACCAACCAGTCAAGGACAAACTACCCTACTTATCCAAAAACAATATTATGGTGCCGCTACTAAAAAGAGGGATAACATTTCCAACAAAAACCTTAAAATCAACCGCCCCCTCCCCCGCCCCCCCCAACAAAAAAAAAAATGACGATATTAGTAACAACCTAACTTGTTTACAAAGTTAAAATTACAACTTGTTTGAAATTGTGGCCTCAACAATTAAATACCATTGTGAACAAAGACCTTGAGTCAAAAAGTGGTGTTACTGTGAGCACTTGCATTTTCACTTCAAGGTTAAAATTATGACTAGTTTGATATGGAGGGCATGATAGATAGGCCCACTACAATCCAAAACCTCAAATTTAAAACTTGAATCACAACACATCATTACCTCCAACGCCATCTTTTGTGGGGTGCCTAAAATTACAAAACTAAGGAAACAATTTTCTTTTAAATTGAAAAAAAATGGACCTTTCAAATTAAAAATTAAAAATTAAAAATAGAAATGATTTTGAATGTAAATATTAAATTTTTTTTTAATAAGTGGAGAGTTTATTGTGGAGGAGAGCTTGACGACAAAAACCCTTATCGCCGCAACCCTCTATACTATTTTTTCTTCCATGATCTATTTTGAACACCATTGTTGTTGCTCTGGATCGTCACCACCATGATGTTGTGCTTGATGCTTGGTCATTTTTCACTAAAATCTTCATCCTGTGATTTTTTTTTTCTATTATTGGCCTAGATCTTACAAAGAGAGTTGAGGGGGTTGGGGTGTAACAACTGCATAATTGTCATTTGTCCAGTTTCGAGCCTCTCTTTTCTACGGTTGGCCTAGATCTTGCGAAGGAAGTTGAGGGGGGTGGGGTGTGGCAACTCTATGGTCATCTTATCCCCAATTCATGCCCTTTTTTTCTGCTCTAGTGGAGGTAGGCTTTGCGGGTGCAGGTTCATGGTGGTTCTTAAGTTGTCTTGGCTAGGTTTCTCTTTTCATGGGTGTTTGATGTTGTTGTTGTTACAGTTGTTGTCATCTTCCAAGTGTTTCTGCCACAATTTTTGTGGGGTTTCTGGGTAGAATGTGCCCAAGTTTCTTTTAATGGGGGGTTCAAGATTTCTTTATTGCTCCTTCTAGGTTTTGACAAGCCTACGTGCTTATCCTCTTAGTTTTCCTCAAACTTTGGCCTAGGATTTTATTTCTCTAGGGTTTTTTGGGGGATTTTGTGGAGCTATCTGGGGATCCTATGCTCGAGTTTTTAAAGTTGTTTCATCGACCTTCGATTGGAGGAATGTGAACTATGGAGCTTTGAGCTCTTGTTTTTGGTAGGCCTTTTGGCTAATGTGACTGTTATGCCCTCGTGCATTTGCAAAATGTAATTTTGTCCATGTTTTCAAGTTGAATAAAATTATGATTTTTTCTTCAAAAAAAATAAATGGAGAATTTATTAACAAAAAAATTATTCTATATATATAAAAAAATAAAAAGCTAAAAATTTAAAAGACTTGTATAAATTTCCTATATATATATATATATATATATATATATATATATATATATATATATATATATATATATATATATATATATATATATATATATATATATATATATATATATATATATATATATATATATATATATATATATATATATATATATATATATATATATATATATATTCTTTTGGCCTAGCAAAGGATGCAACAAAAGCATCCCCTAGTAAAATGGAATAGACTTGTTCTCCCCAAAAAATTGGCAGTTGGGGGTTCAAAAATATTGTTCTCTTCAACAAAGCACTAGTAACCTAGAACCTTTGGCAACTAATTCATAACACATCCCTCTAGGGAGAAAACTCCCAATTCCAAATATCTCCCATCCTCCACATTCGTGGACTAGATCTACTAACCAAGGAAATCTAGAAAAGGATCAAATGTCTAGAATACTTCATACTAGCCTTCCCTCTCATTGGAGAATGGTCTACATCAAAAATTGGTAATCGTGTAAGCGTGAAGCTAGGACTAGATCCATGCATGGGATTAGTTGATGTCTATAGATTATCAAAAAAGTTCACCAAGCACTTAAATTAAAAGTGGTGTTATGTCCTCACAAATGAAAAAGCACAATCCCCCTTGGCATGGGGGCCTACAAGATGGAAAACTTTCACAAATTTGCACCTTGTAGGACAAGATGTTGTAGAATGGGAAACATGTTTCCATCCCCTCACTACAAATCTCATCAAACTTTGGAAGGAGATCAATGTGAAGCTGTTATTGTCAAAAAATCCCAACAATGGGGACTTCACTACAAAATTGGGCTACGAGTCTCACATTGATTCCCTATTTACTGGGGAAACACACTGTCAGTGGAAATGTCGACAAAAAATACAAGCACCCCTAAAATATAAAACTACACTTTGACTAACATTAAATAACAAGCTTTTAACTTGGGACAATCTCATGAAGATGAACTAGGAAGGTCCTAGTTTCTACTATTAATGCGAATATTCATTAAAGAGCATTGCACACATAATTATCTCCTATGCATACACAATGCAAGTAATCAACATAGTAGTGTCGTAATTGCATATAAATGGCTCATGGTCTTCCACAAGTTTGGCAGACAATCTCATGACATGGCTGGAAAATAAAGACAACTTCTTCCATGGGCATCCCCACTATTTTGGTAAACAATATTTGGTAGGCTAGGAACAAAGTTATCGTCAACACTCAAAACATCCTTCTAGAGATCACAATGGGTTTAGTGGTAAAATTATGCATGAATCATAAAGTTGATCACAAGCCATAGAGGAGGTGCATCCTGATCATGTGCCCTCTTACAAAGCAGCTTAAGGGCACCTAACACAATGTGGTGTTAGTGTGGTTTTATTTATCACTCAATCACATGATGTACCCATATGGTATCGTTCTTAGGCAAGGTACAAACAACCATTCATAATTTATTGCATTGTGCACCTTGCTACAGTTTTCTTCATTAAAAATTGTTAAGAACAATCAAGTAATGGTCCATGGGGCATTTGAGGCTTGCCATCTATTGAGGAAACAATTAAATCCAAATCGAGAATATCTACCTTCACTATAATATTTAAGACATAAAGGACACTCTCTTCTCTTTTTAAGGGATCTCTTTCACACATATGTTGCATGAACTCAATTCCACGGCTAATGGGCTCTCCAAAATTTTTGTGGAACTCCTAGAGGTGACCTTCCTCATCTATGACCTCTCGAATGGTGTGGAACATGGCCAAAAGGTCATACATACCTAACGTGACATTTACATTTATACTTTGTCTTTAATTTTTTTGTTTTCCTTGCTATTTTAATATGCCACAGTCACAAATTCTGTAGATGCTTTTCTAAATTTTTTGTGACTCTCCATATTGCATGTATCTTAACAAACACCTAACAACCGCCATGTGTCCCAATTCTACACATTAAAATTTCCAAATAAACTAAAACACCAAGAATCTTTGCAGCTGGTGCGAGTTCTATTCCCTGGGTCTCGCAAGTTGGAAGGCACTGAAAGGAAGCTTAAGGGAACTGAAGGGGAATATAACCTAGCCCTATTGAAAGCCATTTATCCTTTTATCCATTTAGACAGTTAGGTGGATAGTTGACCTCATATCCTGCCCACCTCCTTGAAAGTCAACTCGTGGATAGATAGATTTTTTATTGAATGAGGAAAGGTCTATCTACGTGGCTATCGGTGAGAGCGAACATTCAAATGGGTTGTTGGGTGGACAATTGGCTATAGTATATCTCTTGCCTATTCAGAGCTAAGGTGAGGAACTAATAGCCAACCCAACGATTGTGTCGCTACCCAATTGTGCTGCTACGCTCTAGCTTTCCTCATGAAATAAAGAACCAATCCATTCAGGGCCTTTGTCAACATCTCTATGATGAGATCATATGTTAAAGAGATCTATTCTCTTTGTTGTTCATGGAAGCAAGTAAATATTTATGGTGACATCATATAGGAACAAGTAGAATCTGGCTCGCTAGTATTACTGGCTTGGTCTTGTTGGCTAGGAACATGCTATAGTGCGATCCTCCCAGGGGGGTTGGATAAACAAATAGAGACCTGGCGAAAATGGATTAAGTCGGAGAGATTTACTGGGGGGGATGAATGCAGGATTAGGGATTGAAAGTGCTGATGGGAACCAGTGACAGAACTATTGGTGGCAGGAATAAACTTAGTGGAGGAGCACTAAGCCGCTCTCCTGAGGAAAGTAGCAGGAGGGATCCTAAACAAATAGAGGGGGCCGAATCCCTATCAAGGGCGAGACCTATCGAACGTTTCAGTCGGACGTATCAACTGGATCAACTACTACTATCTGACTATGGACCAACAGAAGCGCATCTATATACAACCACTTCATCTAAATTTAAGTAAGAGGGAATCAAATCCCTCCCTATCCTCACTCTAGATTATCCCTCCAATATTCAAGGCCATCACCCCCACTACCCAACCTTTCATTCCATACTTACTCGTTATGCCTCTCATATTGATTGATTCCTGGCTCGGGGAGCATTCATTAAGGCTAACCCAAGCCCAACAGGTCAAGATATTGACCTAGGCACTTCTCATCTATCGATCACCCCCGTAAGCAAATAATTACAGGAGAGAATGGAAAGGATCCAGACCGAGAGGGAAATGAATTAACTACTTGACCGAGCAATCTTGAACGATTATGAATTATAGGAGGGAGATGATGTGTTTTAAATATTGATTCTCGTGCATTCATTTCACCGAGAAATTGCTAGCTCTAATACACAAAAGATATGAATACAAGAAAAGAGAGGGGAGAAGATCCAACCCATCCCTATGACTACCTTTCATTCTTACTAACCAGATACATATTAACAACTGCCCAGGGAAAATAAAATAATTTACCTTCTACAGTTAGGCGGTTGAAATGCCACGAAACCCTTGACCATTAGCCATGATATGAGAAGGCTTTCAGTTTCTCCTTTGACCTCAATCACTGAGCAGCATCCATAATACTCAACAAAAAATTGTTATACCAACGCCTTTCTCCATAATGATGGCGGTCTCGAATCTTCACCCACTTCATCAAACTGGCAGAAATCTGCACAAATTTGTTACAGATTCATGAAATCCATGTACAAAATGTTGTTGTGATGATAAGAGAAGAGAACAACCGCTCTTGCAATTCCATGTACAAACTACAAAATATTTTGTCTTTTGGATGCTATAGACAGAAATAAGATAAATTTCTGGTAAGATAGATAGTGAATATGGGGTTATGAAACCGTTCTCTACAGGACAAGGATATGTATATTCAAGTGGCTTGCAGAGCCAAATCTGGAAAATTTGCACCCATTTTTAGAATTTACAACATTCGTAGTAGTTAAAAGGTTTGCAGTGTATCCCAGATGCTCTAGCACTGAGAAGATTTCGTCACAGTTGCAAGATCGTTTGGGTTTGACAGTGCTAGTTGGAAAACTTGTAGCTGAAATTTAGTAAGTTGTAAGTTACATAAAATTCCCCTCACTTTGCAGAAAATGGATAAAAAGACCGCAACAATGACATTATAAACACAATTGAGCAGACTATGGCCAAAAAATACTTTACTTACTCAGACATGGGTTCAAATCCCCCAAGGACGTGTATCCGCATTGGCATGACCAACAATGCTAACAAGTTATAAATGAACAAAATATCATAGCTCTTCCTAAACAAGAAATTGTATTTATCTTATTATCAAATATAACAGGAATCCAAAAATTCCTAAATTCATCGGTAGCAGGCATATCTGACCAACATGAGAATACACATATTTTAATTTCTCTAACAATTTGAATGGACATAAACCAGGCGGATTAGCAGAAATTAATTAATTTTTATTCATTACAGAAAGATAAAACTATTAAAGTCTTAAACGAAGATCTTACCCATATTTGATTCACTACAACTCCCAGTGTCATCAATCCAAAGATCGAGTTGAACTCTCTGGCCTGTCGCAATTTGGGTTGTATGCCGCGCTCTTTCCACTTAAACCTTTCCCGTATTTTATTTCTCAAATTACCCTAGAAAACGACCAAACGTTTGGGAAAAACCTCTCCCAGAATGACTGAGTCTGAATCAGGGACACTAAAGTATGGAGCGAAATCCCTGGAATCCATCAAAACCCTAAAAATTGGCTGAAACGGCCTCAATTCTAAATAAAACCCAACAAATTGTGCCTGAATCACTTAGTACTGATGCCAAGGTATACATGCCAGATGAAAACCAGACGATACAACCCCCGGACAGTCGAGTACATCCATTCCCATCACATTGTAAGAAAAGTTCGGTTCAGATTCCTTTAAAAATATCAACGAGTCGGTCATGGCACCATCTAAAATTTGAATATAAATGGGCGGTCCATCCATTCGATGGTTTATATTTCACTAAAATAACCGTGTTTTCCTTACGACCTCTAGAGCTTAGTTTGAGTGGCTGGGTAAAATATCGTCCATGTTTAGCTTTGAGGTTGTGGTTTAGCTTTGTGGTTTGGTCCCACAAGTCCTAAGGTTTATTTTCGCAGAGGATTATGTGTGACTCTTTTTTATTAGCCCAAATGTGTAAAATAAAAAGTATGTATATTGATAAAAGTATTTTATAACTTAGTGTTAAGTAACGTATAAAATAAATATGATTTTGTGTCAAATATTAATATCATCTATGTTTAGCTTTGAGATTGTCGTTTAGCGTTGTGGTTTGGTCTCACAAGTTCTAAGGTTTATTTTCGCGGAGGATTATGTGTGACTCTTTTTTATTAGTCGATTGTGTAAAATAAAAATTATGTATATTAATAAAAGTATTTTATAACTTAGTGTTAAGTAATGTATAAAATAAATATGATTTGTGTGTTAAATATCTGGAATAAAAAATATGTATATTAAAAATATTTTTAGATATAAACAAGTGAAATTTATATAAATATAAATAATATTATTGATAATCAATTTAAATGTATTTTTTTTAATTCTATTTCACATCTCATCAAGAGATAATATCTTATCATGTAGTCTTTACACGTGTGTTATTTGGAGTAAACTTGATTTTGAAGTGAACACTTGTTCATGAATAGTCTATGATACTTTTTCCCACTAGACATAGAAATATTATGCAATCGGTGAAGGAAAAATAATCATGGGTATCAATAGTAAGGTTGTGTAGGGTCAATCGAAACGCTTTTCATATGTATGGCTCTGTGGGGGTGGTGGACTCGACAATAATCATGGACGCTCCATGTGAGGGTGGCAATACTGTGGGGTGTGCACGACTCACTAGTGTGGGTGCCCATGGGGGTTATGGAGGGCGTAAGCGGGGGGCTAGAATGGGTGGGGATTCGATAGTTCAAAAGCAGAGTCGTCAAGGTGGAGAAGCCCATGGTGGCAAGGGGAATCATGGGTCTGATCGCTCTGAGGTAAATGAGGGGTAGGGTATCCAACATTGTTGCTTGGAGAACTGTCATGCACTTATCAACAACTTGATGGAAAGAGTGGACACGACTGAGAGAATTTTAACACTGCAGATGGATTCAGAGACCCCTATAGTGAAATGTAACATTTCGGTATCAAAATTACAATTTTTCATCTATGGAGTTACACAATTAAAAGTTATTGACATAGATGACTAATTCATATACTTGTTGTACTTGTTATTTGGTCATATTTTTATTCTTGGACTATAATAGTCATTTACATTCATCATTATTATTTTTTCCACTTATTATCTAGTCATATATTTTAATCCTAAACTAAATTAGTCATTTAAGTTAGTCGCTTTTAGTTTATTCACTTATCATCTAGTCGTATATTTTATTCCTAGACTAAAGTAGTCATTTAAGTTAGTCATTTTTAGTTCGATCACTTAAAATTGCTCAAATTTAGTAGTAATTCACTTGAAATAATTGCGGTGACTAACTTTTTTAGTCACCCGGTCATTAATTTCATCGTTTTTTACTAGTGATTACAACTTATTGTTGAAATATTTTGCATGAACTGTGATAACCAGGTACAACGATCAATCAGATGGACGACAGACATTATACCTCCAAAAAGTAAGGGCCACTGCTTGTAGTTGTAGATCCACCAAAAGAAACACCTGCAGACGGAAATAATACAGCGCCCCCAAACCCAGATCCAAACAAGGGCAGTTTGATTGTGAAGATGTTGCGCCAGAAGCTCCAAAATATTGTCCCAAGCCAAATGATTGGGATGTTGCCAGAACCAAACGTAGGAGTGGTGCTCAATCCAAACGAAGGAGAGGTTTTTGTATAATGGTCACTGTGCTAAAAATTTAAAACAAAGGATTATTCCTCAAAATATGGTCAGGTAGAGATCTTACTAGAGATCTTACTCAAGATAATAGAGATTAAATCTTAAGCTAAAATCTCAAAAATTTAGGCTGAGTTAAACATAGTAAAACAGACTAAGTGAGAGAAACACAATAAAATTTTGGTTTATAATTTCAAAAACCATGAAATACATTCATATGGATGTTTAGGATCCTTCACTAAGTAAAAACAAAGTTCTTACAAAGATTTACACTCCACCAAGAGTTACATAGTAACTCACTGTAAAACTTGTAACTAATTTTTTTTACGGGCGACGATCATACAAAAATATTTTTCTATGTTGTGGAGTACATTGAGGAATTAATGTCTGGACCATACGGTCCACCAACTTTGCATTAATTTATCATTTAACTTTAATTATCTAATGTGTTTCAGAATGGGTTACTTTGCATTAAATTATTATTTGACTTTAATTATTTAATGTGTTGTGGAATGGGGTATTTTTACTCTGCACAAAACTTCATTTATGCCATGTCCTTTAATTTGTAAACTAAATCCGCAACCTGCAAAATATTTACTTGAGGTATGGATGTTGTTAGTATATTTAATGTGGTGGTTGAGATTTTTTTTTCCAGCACTCCCCCTTAATCACAACTGCCGTCATTGAAAATTCCCAAACAATCTTTGAGATAAACAAAATTTTCACATGTCAATGGATTTTTGAAGATGTCTACAAATTGTTCTTCTACCTGCATTTCTACAACACAATCTCACCATTGTTAACCAATTCTCTTATAAAAATATATTTAGTGTCAATGTGCTTCTTCCTCTTGTAAAAGACATAATTATTTGATAGTGAAATTGCATAACCGTTGTCACATAAAATAGTTTTTGTTCCCTCTTATTCATAGCATAATTCTCTCAACATACTTCTCATCCAAACCGCTTGACGTGTTGATTTTGTTGCAACGACATATTCAACTTTTGTTGTTGAAAATGACACTATCGGCTTCTTCTTGGAGGCCCATAAAATGACTCCTGAACCTAAGTGAAAAACATAACCTGACGTGCTCTCTTTGTCATCAACACTTATTTCCCAGTCATTGTCTATGTAACCAACAAACCTAAAATCATTTTTTGCGGTGTACAAAATACCACACTCCTTTGTCCCATTGACATACTTTAAAATCCTTTCAGTCACTTGTAAATGTGTCTCCTTGGTTATCTCCATGAACCTTGACACCAAACTCACTACATACATTATATCAAGCCTAGTTGCAATTAAATAAATTAAGTTGTCCACCATACTTTTATATAATATAGGATTTATATTGTTGTTGCAATCTTATTTTCTCAACTTCAACCCATGACAGTTAGAGTTGGTGTTGACTTGGTGTTTTGCATATTGAACCTCTCCAAAATGTCTCCTACATACTGTTAGCGCTCAAATCTACCTCAGGCTGAAATGAAGTAAACTCAAGGCTACATCAAACCACGCTCAGCCTCGTAGCTAGCCCTACGAGGACAGGAGAGGGCTCTCTCCGTCAATCTCGGGAAAATGAGTTATAGGATGCGAGATGACTTACAATAAGAACTGATTTTAGGCTAGTAAAGAGATAGGTCTGTTTGATTTTTGATTTTTTGGGTTTTCGCTGAAGAAATGGGAAAACAAATTTTGGGTCCGGGGATAAGGTCAGACCTTTGCAGATTTCAAGTTGGGGCGAGGTAGGTGAATGTCTTGATGCTTTTGATTGGATATATGGACAGATTAGACCGACGAGGAGCTGAAGAGGGAAAAGAAGAACTTGGATCCTCTCCAAACAGCTAAAAACATATAGAACTAACTGAATTCAAAGGCCAAGCACTGTAAACAATGGATTCAACCTTATTCACTCATTCAATTTAGTTCAGAAGCATATGAAAGGATGGCATACATTAAACATGAAGAAAATTACAGTAAAAAAAGAAGAAACACCATCAAGAACAGAATACCACAAGGATCCCAACAAGTTCCGCAAAACCCCTGATCTTTCCTTAGCCAAAATATGAAAAATATGTACAATGATATCAAAAGTATCCCAAGAGTCCAACCTCTCCAACCTCTGAAAATGATTGAGAAATTACAATATATAGATCACTCTAACTCCTTTCCCCACCTCTAGGGGTCGAATTCCCTCTTCAGGGATCAGTTTCAACCAATTCTAATCATGGAACTACAATCTAGGCAACTAACAACTTGCCTCTAAAAGAGTGGAAACTGATCCATTACATGATTTTTTACCCTTTTGAGAGTGAATCTTCTAGAAGAGATAAAAATAAGCCAAAGTTACATGCCCAATATACATTTACATCATAAAAACCCAAAAATTCCATCCACAAACAAAACTGGTCCATACTAGGCGAAAATCTGAGCTGGCAGCTGAAAATTCAGGAAAAATTTAAGTGGGTCGCTCTTGAGCCGAGTGGGTCGCGCGTTTTCCAGCCTGAATTTGAGGTACTTCCCGGAATCCAAATTGAGCTCATGATAGCTCGTTGGAAAGCCCTGGATGTTGAATATCTAACCCAAGTGGAATTTCGGAATTTGGAGCTCATTTGACCCTCCAAAACCTCATTCTCCCAGAGGTACTTTCTGCTGGTGCAAAAGGTGGCAGCAAGGTGGTTTTCATGGTGTTTTTGAGCTCTTTGACCATCCAGATTTTGATGAAATGCTTAGTTGACTTCTGAGGATGCATAACTAACCATGAAAAATCCAAAAATGCAAAAATTTCTCCGTAAAGTGTCCCAAAAAAAAGTGAGCGCATGAGTGCGCGAGCCGCTTAACTGAAAAACCTGTTTTTGAGACCAAAAATTTGAAAATGACAAAATTTTCTCCGAATTTGCCCAAATTCGGAGCGGAGGTCCTCCATCATGTATCTGCTCAAATAATGAAGCCTTGGCCAAAACTGAGGATCAGGCCTTTTCCGCCATTTTAGTGCTCGGTGCATGCAACTCCCGTGGTGAAAATAATCGTCTCGGTTGTATGTGCTGGTCTCTATCATGATCCCGTGAATGTACCTACGCTGTGAATGTACCTACGCCGATGAAGAAGGCGAGACCCCTTCCACCCCGGGTGGAGATAGTACTCGTCGTGATGTTGAAACAAAGTTATGTGGCTTCTCTGATATGTTACCACTACTGGTGCACTGCTATGCTCCATCTCAGTGCATCAACCTCAACGATTGAGTCACTGTCCGACTCCTGCTCATACTCTGACTCTGTCTCTGACATGGCTTTGAACAAGATATGTGCAATATGTATACTGATATAGATGCAGTGAAAGAAAAGTTAAATTGTATGTTCAACACCCAATAGATATCACCCACTGCCAAAGTATCATAGGAGAACAAAATTACAATGAAGATGGCTCTGTTTTAGTGGCATGAAAACTATCATTGCTTTGATCATAAGTGAGTTTCACAAATGAATGCCAGCTGCAAAGTATGGGGCAAGCTTTTGGTAATGATGGGCAAAGTTTGTCAAAGAAGCAAACAAGTAGAGGACTGTGTTTATGAACTGGAGAACAGGGAGAAGACCATGACCATAGTGATACAAATTACTATCACAATGGTAATATAATGATAACAACAACAATGGTGATATTATGGTAATGAGGGCTATAGATTAGTTGACATAAGACTGTGCAAAATATGAAAGAGCATGAACAGCAGCGACAAGATGATAACTGAAAGTGTGAGGATCATCTATACAACGTGCTAGGGTGTGAACATCTCCACCATTTGAAGGTTTTCAAATTTTCCACAAAACTGCCCATACAATTTCAAAACCCTTGAGAAATCATTTGCATGGTGAATGTAGGGTTTTCTCCAAGCATGGCTTATTGCCCAACATCAATAATATCATAATCATGCTAAAAATCCATTGAACAATGATTAAAACATGTTTGGAAGCTTTTGGAGTCGATTAGAATAAAAAATGGGCACAAAACACAAATTTCTGGGCTTTTTTGTTTAAGTGGGTCGCTCCCCCCAAGTGGGTCGCTCCCGTTCATTTTTACACTGTGAAAAATGCCCAAGTGGGTCGCTCCCCTCAAGTGGGTCGCTCTTGCCTCTTGCCACATAGTGCATTTTGCAGAAAGCTTTTGGAGGCCTTCCCGGTGTCCAAATTGAGCGTGTGATAGCTCGTTGGAAAGATATTGGAGTCTACTTTCCAACAAAAGTGGAATTATGCAATTTGGATTTGATTTACTCTATCAAAAATCAAAACTCCCAAGACTGGTCAAAATGAGCAGAATGAGGCTGCCTCAAGGCAGAGTTCTGTTGCAGTCAACTTTTGAAAGTCTTCCTCAACTCCAAATTGAGCTCATGATAGCTCATTGGAAAGGTATTTCTGTCTAGTTATCATTTGACTTATCAAGCAAGTCATTTGGCCAAACATGCTAGGAGAAAACTTGATTTTCCCAAGGTCACTTCAGAGGTGCATTCAATTCTCCTGAGGCAACAGTATTTTTGATATTTCTCTAAAAACATGATACCTGTGTAAAACGTGAAAGAGGTTTATCTTCCTTGGCATGTTGTGAACAAAAACCTCTCTCAGTTTCCCAAATTTCATCTTGTATTGCTCTGAAACATCTTTTGAGTGAAACCGATCCCGATGTGTGGAACAAGGGATTTTGTCGAAATGAAGCGACATGAAGGGGATAGGGGGCTTCTAAATTCTTGGGAAAATTTTGGGAAGTAGGGAGGGATGTTAGGAAGCAGGGGAAAGTGGAATCATAGAGATTGAGTGAGGGGAAGGGGTCCAAAAGGGAAAAACACAGGCCTAGCCTAGAAAATTGCCAAGTTGTGGCAAGAAACTAGGGTTTGTGCAAAAATGAGGAATTTGGGGGATCTCAGTGATGGGAAGTGTTTAATGAGGTATATTAAGGATGGGGGAAGGTGTATGAACATCAGGATACAAGTTTTTCGATGATTTGACCATCCAAGAGAAATTACCTCCAAAACCCTAGGAGAGGGAAATGGACCTTACCTAGGCACAACTGAAGCACGAACAAGCTGTAAAATGACCCAATGGAACTTGACATGATGATGAAAACCCTCTGAATGATGGTACACTCATTTGAATGGTGACATGGACTGATACTTGGACAACTTTGGAAGGAGTGAAAGAAAACCCTAGACCTAATGCCTAGTGATCAAATTTTGTTTTGAAGACTCATTGAAATGACAAAATTTGACCTTGACACCTTAAAAGCACTTTGTAAGAGCATGTTTGATCACTGGAGGAAGGCTGCAAAGGCTGACTCTAACATTGGCTCCAATGGGGATGGTAGCTCCTTGGAGGTGCCAAGAACGGCAGATCTTTGGGAGAGCAGACCAGTGCCTTATCCATTGGGCCATGGAATCAAAAACTCAAACTGAAATGCATGACTGAAAACTGATGACTTGATGACACAAATTGACTCTCACTCAACTAAAAACTGACTCGATACTTAAACACAACCGAAAAACTGGAAAAGATGCTCAAAGTAGAGCTTATTCAATACAACCTACTCTAATTGTGCTTTTCACCACCCGATCAAGTGTAATGGAACAGCCAATGCAACCATGCACGCATGCTGGCTGCTGTTTGATTTCTTCCCAAATGCTTGCTTATGAACAACGAGAAACAACTACTGACAGGAAACTCCCATGGAAACTTTGAACCAAGTGGACTGCTGATAAACTTGCAAAGCATAAATCGACTAGATGACTGCAAGAATACTGTGAAAGGATCTTCATAAACATAGCTCTGGTCCAGATAATCTCCATACCTTGATCTTAAAATTTTCCTCACAACTGCGGTGCTTTTCTTTGGTGATTGCAGCAAGCTGTCAAAAGGATCCTGAAATTCATGAAAAATGAAACTCTGTTGCTGATTCCAGACTGAACAAAAGCCTCCTTTATCAATCTCCTCATATGAATGGAAATCTTGACATGTGCTATGAAATGAACAATCTGTTAAACAAGACAATGAAGGTGACCTTTGAACAAGATTATCATCAACATTCTTTTCCAGCACATGGTTAGCTAATGGAGCAAAATTTTTATAACAAACATCATCCAACACACGGGCAATGGGATCATCAAAAACTTGAGAAGAGTGCTGTAATGTATCCATTGAAACTGTATGACCTCCTTCTGGCTGTTCATCTTTTCCTTGAGATATATTATGAAGATTCTGCCTTATAAACTGAAATGCTTCAAAACAAAAGGGTATAGAATCTTCCTGCATCATCAAATTATGTATTTCATCTTCCACAACTTCATCTGTAATCTGACCTTCAATTGCATTAGATGGCTACAAATCTGATGCTACAAGCTGCTCAAAAATCTCGTTATCCGTCTCATCCTCAACATTAACACTGAGAGATTGCTGATTTCCTATGGGCTGCTCATTTGAAGATTTACTATGCAATTTTTTTCTCAAAAACTGAAATGATTCAAAACATAAATGTACGGAGTCACCTTGAATCATTAAATCATGTGTGCCCACTTCCAAATCTTCAGCTGCAACTTGACAATCAATGACTTTCGAGGGCTGAAAATCTGAATATGAGAAGTTTTGAACAAGGCTTTCATTGCCCTCTAGATGGTCCAAATCAAGGCTTGTTGACGTTTGATTTCTGATTGCATGAAAGTTATCTCTAATGAACTGAAACGAATCAAAACACAAAGGCAAAGATCCTTCACTTACATCAAAATTTTCTGCACTTTCCTCATCATTGCCATAGCTGATATGCATCGGTTGATCACTCTACTTGAGCTGCTGAAAGTGAACTTCCTCCTCGCACAAGCTAGCTGCTGATTTGTCTGCAAGATTAGATTCTTTTTGGAGAACATAATCATCATCATACTGATCAAACTGAGGCAATTCATCATCAAACATACACATCATATCAACAGCTCTCTCTTCTTTACAATGATCTATAAAACAATCACTATGACTACTGGGATCAGAAGCAAAATGTTTTGGGTCAACAACTTGTTCTTGAATGTCATTTTCATTTTTTGCAGTCATTTTCCGCACCATCTCTTCTACTGTGTTTACGAAAAGATCAAGATTTTCCTCTGAAAGTGTCAGCTGCTCTGAAACATTCTTCTTTTCTTCTTCCTTCAACCTTGCCCTCAAGATCCGCAAATGAGCCTCTACATTCACTGCCTTGTTCTGCATCTCGTGAAGTGTTGCAATATTCTTTTCTCTCAGCTGAAACTCCATTTCCGGATCAAAGGCACCCTGGTAGTGCAAGAGAGCAGATCTAGGAGAAGGTCTTATATCAACTGGCATCGAATAATAAACTTGGTTAAATCTAGCAGAAAATTGTTGTACTGTCTCACCTGGCATTCTTTTCAACTGGTTATACTCCTCTATAATCAACAAAAAGTTTTGTCCGATCATCCACCTATCAAGGAAAACTTTGACAAACTGCTGGAAATATGTGATGCTCGCATCAGGTAGGGCTTTAAACCAACTCTTCACTTGGCCTTGCAAAGAAAGAGCAAAAAGTCTGATACTAACATCTTCATCATCAACTTCAAAAAGATCTAGAAAAGTCTCAACATTCTGCACATGTTGCTCAGCGTTGACATTGTTACATTCACCATCAAATCTCGGTAGATATAGGTCATAATTTGCAGGAAAAGCATGAAGAACAGAAGGCAAAACAAGAGGTTTATACCGATCTGGAATTTTACAAGGTGTAGGGGCATGTACAAGAGTTGCGAAATCAGTTTTCTTTTCTTTAGGCTCATCACTCTGTAGAGAGTCAACATAAGATGTGGGAAAAGTGAGGAGGCCAGGATCAAAGGGAAACTCAACATTTACACTCTTTGAATAGGTCGAGTGAAGATTTTGATGACCTTTCTCATACAACAAACTTTGAAAAACTTTCAAGACAGCTTCAAGACCAGCAAAGAAGTAATTTACAAGAAAGCAGATTAGATCCCGAATACCATTCCACTTTAGATACCTGAACTTTGTGTAAGATCCTTCCATTTTCTCAGAGAAAGAGTCAGTCCTCCAGACTTTGAATTGGAGTCACCAGGTGAATGATTTCAGCCTTCTTATGTCTGATCGTTGTCCACCATCAACCATCAGATCTGATCTTGATACATATACTGGGGCAATTTGCAAATCAAGGGACAAATTCACAAGCTAAACCGGAGATCGACTGAAGCAGCTTTTATCTACTATGCACTCGCAGAGCAATGTGCAGTTCGAAGGCTACCTGGCGTGACTTCAGACTCCGTCTATAGCAAATGACAGTAACAAGCAAACCATTTTCTTCCCCAGTATGGTCGCCACTATGTTAGCGCTCAAATCTACCTCAGGCTGAAATGAAGTAAACTCAAGGCTACATCAAACCATGCTCAGCCTCGTAGCTAGCCCTACGAGGACAGGAGAGGGCTCTCTCCGTCAATCTCGAGAAAATGAGCAATAGGATGCGAGATGACTTACAATAAGAACTGATTTTAGGCTAGTAAAGAGATAGGTATGTTTGATTTTTTGATTTTTGGGTTTTCGCTGGAGAAATGGGAAAACAAATTTTGGGTCCGGGGATAAGGTCAGACCTTTGCAGATTTCGAGTTGGGGCGAGGTAGGTGATTGTCTTGATGCTTTTGATTGGATATATGGACAGATGAGACCGACGAGGAGCCGAAGAGGGCAAAGAAGAACTTGGATCCTCTCCAAACAGCTGAAAACATATAGAACTAACTGAATTCAAAGGCCAAGCACTGTAAACAATGGATTCAACCTTATTCACTCATTCAATTTAGTTCATAAGCATATGAAAGGATGGCATACATTAAACATGAAGAAACTTACAGTAAACAAAGAAGAAACACCATCAAGAACAGAACACCACAAGGATCCCAACAAGTGCCGCAAAACCCCCGATCTTTCCTTAGCCAAAATATGAAAAGTATGTACAATAGTATCAAAAGTATCCCAAGAGTCCAACCTCTCCAACCTCTGAAAATGATTGAGAAATTACAATATATAGATCACTCTAACACCTTTCCCCACCTCTAGGGGTCGAATTCCCTCTTCAGGGATCAGTTTCAACCAATTCTAATCATGGAACTACAATCTAGGCAACTAACAACTTGCCTCTAAAAGAGTGGAAACTGATCCATTACATGATTTTTTACCCTTTTGAGAGTGAATCTTCTAGAAGAGATAAAAATAAGCCAAAGTTACATGCCCAATATACATTTACATCATAAAAACCCAAAAATTCCATCCACAAACAAAACTGGTCCATACTACGCGAAAATTTGAGCTGGCAGCTGAAAATTCAGCAAAAATTTAAGTGGGTCGCTCTTGAGCCGAGTGGGTCGCGCGTTTTCCAGCCTGAATTTGAGGTACTTCCCGGCATCCAAATTGAGCTCATGATAGCTCGTTGGAAAGCCCTGGATGTTGACTATCCAACCCAAGTGGAATTTCTGAATTTGGAGCTCATTTGACCCTCCAAAACCTCATTCTTCCAGAGGTACTTCCTGCTGGTGCAAAAGGTGGCAGCAAGGTGGTTTTCATGGTGTTTTTGAGCTCTTTGACCATCCAGATTTTGATGAAATGCTTAGTTGACTTCTGAGGATGCATAACTAACCATGAAAAATCCAAAAATGCAAAAATTTCCTCCAGCAAGTGTCCCAAAAAAAAAGTGAGCGCATGAGTGCGCGACCCGCTTAACTGAAAAACCTGTTTTTGAGACCAAAAATTTGAAAATGAAAAAATTTTCTCCGAATTTGCCCAAATTTGGAGCGGAGGTCCTCCATCATGTATCTTGCTCAGTCAATGAAGCCTCGGCCAAAATCCGGAGTGGATCAGGCCTTTTCCGCCATTTTAGTGCTCTCCTGGTGCATGCAGCTCCTGTGGTGAAAACACTGTCTCGGTTGTATGTGTTGGTCTCTATCATGATCCTGTGAATGTACCTGCGCTGATGAAGAAGGCGAGACCCCTTCCACGCCATGTGGAGATAGTACTCGTCGTGATGTTGAAACAAAGCTCTGTGGCTTCTCTGATATGTTACCACTACTGGTGCACTGGTATGCTCCATCTCAGTGCATCAACCTCAACGATTGAGTCACTATCCGACTCCTGCTCATACACTGACTCTGTCTCTGACATGGCCTGGAACAAGATATTGGCACTATGTATACTGATATAGATGCAGTGAAAGAAAAGTTATAATGTATGTTCAACACCCAATAGATATCACGCATTGCCAAAGTATCATAGGAAAACAAAATTACAATGAGGATGGCTCTGTTTTAGTGGCATGAAAACTATCACTGCTTTGACCATAAGTGAGTTTCACAAATGAATTCCAGCTGCAAAGTATGGGGCAAGCTTTTGGTAATGATGGGCAAAGTTTGTCAAAGAAGCAAACAAGTAGAGGACTGTGTTTATGAACTGGAGAACGGGGAGAAGACCATGACCATAGTGACATAAATTACTATCACAATGGTAATATAATGATAACAACAACAATGGTGATATTATGGTAATGAGGGCTATAGATTAGTCGACATAAGACTGTGCAAAATATGAAAGAGCATGAACAGCAGCGACAAGATGATAACTGAAAGTGTGAGGATCATCTATACCACGTGCTAGGGTGTGAACATCTCCACCATTTGAAGGTTTTCAAATTTTCCACAAAACTGTCAATACAATTTCAAAACTTGAGAAATTCAATAATACATTGCATGGTGAATGTAGGGTTTACACAAATTTCTCCAAGCATGGTTAGTTTCTTCAACATCTATAACATCATAATCATGCTAAAAATCCATTGAACAATGATTAAAACCTGTTTGGAAGCTTTTGGAGTCGATTAGAACTGTAAAATCTGCACAAAACACAAATTTCTGGGCTTTGTTGTTTAGTGGGTCGCTCCCCTGCGGGTCGTTCCCAACTATTTTTACACTGTGAAAAATGCCCAAGTGGGTCGCTCCCCTCAAGTGGGTCGCTCTTGCCTCTTGCCACATAGTGCATTTTGCAGAAAGCTTTTGGAGGCCTTCCCGGTGTCCAAATTGAGCGTGTGATAGCTCGTTGGAAAGATATTGGAGTCTCCTTTCCAACACAAGTTGAATTATGCAATTTGGATTTGATTTACTCTATCAAAAATCAAAACTCCCAAGACTGGTCAAAATGAGCAGAATGAGGCTGCCTCAAGGCAGAGTGCTGTTGCAGTCAACGTTTGAAGGTCTTCCTCAACTCCAAATTGAGCTCATGATAGCTCATTGGAAAGGTATTTATGTCTAGTTATCATTTGACTTATCAAGCAAGTCATTTGGCCAAAAATTCTAGGAGAAAACTTGATTTTCCCAAGGTCACTTCAGAGGTGCATTCAATTCTCCTGAGGCAACAGTATTTTTGATATTTCTCTAAAACCATGATACCTGTGTAAAAAGTGAAAGAGGTTTTTCTTCCTTGGCATGTTGGGAACAAAAACCTCTCTCAGTTTCCCAAATTTCATCTTTTATTGCTCTGAAACATCTTTTGAGTGAAACCGATCCCGATGTGTGGAACAAGGGATTTTGTCGAAATGAAGCGACATGAAGGGGATAGGGGGCTTATAAATTCTTGGGGAAATTTTGGGAAGTAGGGAGGGATGTTAGGAAGCAGGGGAAAGTGGAATCACAGAGATTGAGTGAGGGGAAGGGGTCCAAAAGGGGAAAACACAGGCCTAGCCTAGAAAATTGCCAAGTTGTGGCAAGAAACTAGGGTTTGTGCAAAAATGAGGAATTTTGGGGATCTCAGTGATGGGAAGTGTTTAATGAGGTATATTAAGGATAGGGGAAGGTGTTTGAACATCAGGATACAAGTTTTTCCGATGATTTGACCGTCCAAGAGAAATTACCTCCAAAACCCTAGGAGAGGGAAATGGACCTTACCAAGGCACAACTGAAGCATGAACAAGGTGTAAAATGACTCAATGGAACTTGACATGATGATGAAAACCCTCTGAATGATGGTACACTCAGCTGAATGGTGACATGGACCGACATTTGGACAACTTTGGAAGGAGTGAAAGCAAACCCTAGACCTAATGCCTAGTGATCAAATTTTGCTTGAAGACTCATTGAAATGACAAAATTTGACCTTGACACCTTAAAATCACTTTGTAAGAGCATGTTTGATCACTGAAGGAAGGCTGCAAAGGCTGACTCTAACACATACTTTTCTTGGGAAATAAAAATACCATTTTCTATTTTCTTCACTTATATGCCCAAAAAATACCTTAACGACCCCAAGTTAGTCATTTCAAACTTACTTTTCATGACTTCTTTGAAATCAGCAATGAGTAAATCATCACTCCCTGTAAAAATAAAATCATCTACATATAAAACAACATTAATAAGCTTATCATTACTCCCTTTTATGTAAAGAGTAAACTCACCGTCACATTTTTCGAAGCCATTGTCCATCAAGTAAGCATATATCATGTTATACCATGCATGTGGTGCTTGCTTCAGCCCATAAAGATATTTCCTCAACCTATACACCTTTGTCTTCTTGGCCTTATACCTCATAACTAGGTGTTTGTGCAACATATACCTCCTCTTTCAGCACTCCATTCAAGAATGTTGATTTTACGTCCATTTTTATACACTTTCCATTTATGTTGCGCTGCAATTGACAACATTGTATGCAATGTATCTGTCCTTGTGATTGGGGAAAATGTTTCTGCATAATCTCTTCCCTGTTGTTGCTTGAATCCTTTGAAAAATATCCTTTCTTTATGCCTTTCAATCTTCCCTTCAACTTTTCTCTTAGTCTTATAGACCCACTTCACTCCAATGACTTATTTTCCTTGAAAAATGTCCACTAACTCCCATGTGTTATTCTTTTATATTTCTCCTGTTTCTTCATCCATTGTCATAACCCTTTTTTCTTATTTGATTGCATCCTCAAAATGGATTGGGTCATCTACATGATAAAACAATGCAAATAAAGAATTCAGACCAGCGCTACTATCAACTTCATTTTTCTCATAAATTTCACCTATATTTATGAATTTTTGTCTTCTTATACTTGCGAAAGTTCTTCTTGACATGCCACTTGGTGTTGCGCATGAAATAGACGGCGTTGCCAATCTTTGTTATGTGCTTGGAGAAGCGCTTTCTTGACTACATGACATTGTCCTATTATTTTTTGACGGTGTCACTTGGTGACTGCTTTGTTGAGCTTGTATAGGAATAGGAGGAGTCACCATTGAGGAATTACTCAATTCAGTCAATTCCTCTTTTTCTTCATGTGGTATACATGTTTTCACATTGACTGTCTTCTCTAAAATTCCATCCCATGCTTCCTCTTCTATGAACTGAACATATATGTTGATTATGACCTTCTTGGTTGATGGATTGTAGAGTTTGTATGCCTTGGATTCATCACTATATCCAAAAAATATGCATTTCTCTCCCTTGTTGTACAACTTCTTCCTCAACTCATCTGGGGCATGTGCATAAGCCACACATCCAACCACTCTCATGTGAGTGACACTATGCTTCCTTCCGCTCCATGCCTCTTCATGGACCATATTCTTGACACTTTTGGTTGGACACCTATTAATGATATATGTTACACAAGCAACAACTTCAGCCCAATAATCATTTGGAAAACTCTTTTCCTTCAACATACTCCCTGTCATTTCCATAATGGTCCTATTTTTTCTTTCCATGACACCATTTTGCTGAGATGTATACCTTGTTGTAAATTTCTTGTGAATTCCATGCTCCCTGCAAAAACGTAGGAAGTCATTTGAGATGTATTCGCCACCTATGTCAGTCCTCAAGAATTTGATATAGTGTCCACTTTGCTTGTCAACAAGAGCTTTGTATTGGCCGAAGCGCTCAAACACTTCACTTTTTTGTTTTAGGAAGTAGACCCATGTCTTCCTTGTATAGTCGTATATGAAATTCAAAAACTAATAGCTACCACCAATTGATGGTGTTTGCATTGGTCAAAATAAATCTGAATGGACAATCTCCAAAGATACCTTTGCCCTTATTGAATTTCTTGTTGGAAATGATTCTCTATGTTGTTTGCCCAAGATTTATCATTCACATAGGTTGTCCAGTTTTCCTATGAGTGTTAATCCCTTCACCATGCATTTCCTATTCAAAAAATTCAAACCTCCAAAATTTAGATGGAAAAATATCAAATGGCATAACTATTTTTCATCTTTAACTTCTGCTTGAAAGTTTACTTCTGTGACAACTACTACATTTCTCTCATTCTCTTGTGAATTCATTGATAGTTTTGCTTGAGCACCTTCTTCCTTCGAGTCTGATTTTAGCTTGAGAGGAAACATTATTTTGTTTGTCATATGAAATTTTGCAATCAACCGTCTTCTTGGAGACTTATCCAAAATTGTGCACTCATCATTTTTGAAAAATACATTGTATCCTTTTTGCATGAGTTGCCAAATGCTTATGAGGTTATGCTTCAAACCAGGGAAAAAATAAACATATGAAATGTGCTTCTTCTCCCCCTTCTTTTTAGAATATTAACTCTTCCTTTTCCCATGACAAATACTTTGCTGCCAGTCCCTAATGTCACTTCTGATTTCACACTTTCATCTAGATTTGAAAACTTTTATATGTTCCCAGTCATGTGGTTGCTACACCCTAAATCCAAAAACCATACATCCCCTTGTTTTTCTTGTGCTACATTACAAGCTAAAAACATCTTATCATGGTTCTGATTGTCCTTTATGAAATTTTCACTTGGTTTACTACTTATGTCATGTTTCTTCTTTCTACATTCATTTGCATAATCACCATACTTCTTACAGTAATGACATTGAACTTGAGATTTATCATACCTCTAACCTTGTGCTTGATTTTGGCTTGAGCCTTGACTTGGATTTTTATTGTTGTCCCTTCCACTTGAGCTTGAAGGGATGCCTCTTCCACCTTTGTGTGGGCTTCTTCCTTTTCCTCTAGAATTTTATCTTCCTCTGCCTTTACCTTGAACAAATGAGACTTGTGTCTTGAAGGCATGCTCCAGTGAGGAGTTTTTTGCCCTGTTGAGTCTATGTTCATGAGAAATCAGTGATGCATGAAGCTCCTCCACTGAAAAATGTGAGAGATATTTTGTCTCTTCTATGACCACAACAATAACATCAAATCTTGTTGGTGGATTTCTAAAAAATTTCTCAACTATTCTCCTTTCCTCAAGTGTCTCACCATGAGACCTGATTTGAGTAACCGACCCAATTACATGTGTAAAAAACGAGTCTACATTCTCAGACTCTTTCATACAAATTGCCTCAAAATCTCTTCCCATCATTTGTAGTTGTGTTGTATTTACCTTTTTCATGCCTTGGTAGGCTAAGGGTATCCCATGCTTGCTTGGACTTCGTTGTTGCTGCAATGCTTGGGAAGATACTTTCATGAACTACTTGAAAAATGTAGAAGAGGGATTTTGAGTCCTTCTTGTTTTCCATCAACAAATGTTTTTTTCTTGTGTCAAAGAATTGCATGTTGCTACATCTCTTGGTTCTTGGAAACCATTATCCAACCAATTCTCAATATCTTGGGAAGAAAACAGAGCCTTCATTGTTCTTGGAAAACCATTCTCCACCAATTCTCAAATATCTTGGGAAGAAAACAGAGCCTTCATTGTTATATTTCAATAGTCATATTTTTTCCATTAAACTGAGGCAAGGATTGTATGTTGCTGTATCTAGTGATTCTTGGAAACCATTCTCCACTGATTCCCAAATATCTTGGGAAGAAAACATAACCTTCATTGCTATATTCCAATAGTCATATTTTTTCCATTAAACTAAGGCATGCTAGGATTATTCAAAGTTGTGCTTGATGCTTCCATTTGTGTAAAAAATCCTTCTCCCAAGTAAATATCCTAAGAAAAAACTTCAGAACAACTTTTAACTCCCAGTGAAAACACTTTCTCTTACATCAATAAAATTTTAAACTTGCTCTAATACCATGGGCAACTTAAATAAAAAACAAAGTAAAACAAAGTTCTTATCAGGAGTTGGGGAGTAACTCACTATAAATTACCTATAACTAATTGTTTTTACTAGCCCACCACAAAATGCTCCACGATTTTCTCCTCTTTTCTTCTCAGAATTACATATATTTTCAAAACACATATATGCTCCAAACATATTAATTTATGCCAGAGTCAAAACGTTAAAACATAGGATGGGCTATTGTACAAATTGTACAAAAATATTTTTCTATGTTGCTAAGTACATATGTAGTTGGGGAATTAATGTTTGGACCATACATTCCACCAACTTTCCATTAAATTTTCATTTGACTTAAATTATTTAATGTGTTGCAGAATGAGATATTTGTACTCCCGTGGAGAACTTCATTTAAACCATGTCCTTTAGCCTGCAAACTAAATCGGCAACTTGTAGCTTCATTTAAACCATGTCCTTTAGCCTGCAAACTAAATCAGCAACCTACAAAATAATTACTTGAAATATGATTGTTAGTATATTTAATGCACTAGTTGAAATTAATTTTCCTACCAATGAATTCCTATTTTAGGAAAAGATACCACAACCCCTAAGGAATCACATAATCACAGAAAAAATCTCAAAGTACTCATAAACCTGCAAAAGAAAATCTTAAAAAGAAAATGATCAAAACAATCGATTCAAAGAGTTTGTTAGGAGAAAAATGAACAAAAACCCCAAGAACTACAACGTAAAGCTTTAAACAATAGTCTGCAAGAACAACGATGATTTTGTCCCTTCATTGGTGGTTCGTTGTTCGAATAAGTTTTGAGCAGAAGAAGAGAATAAGGGTTTTGATAATCTTTGAGATGTCGACCCGTTGAAATTTCTATTGAGGTCGGTGTGGCAAGAAAAACTGGTGGAC
This sequence comes from Pinus albicaulis, assembly GCA_034641835.2. NCBI lineage: Eukaryota > Viridiplantae > Streptophyta > Pinopsida > Pinales > Pinaceae > Pinus > Pinus albicaulis. The sequence goes on along the minus strand of CM076580.1, from coordinate 109,838,228 downwards.
GTCCTCGAGCCAAACAAAATTCAGAGATGAAACTTGACACCAATCAATAGATCTGCAATAGCCAGATAGAGAAAAAGGGCTTGGACCCCGATAAACATGATCAAAGAGAAATCCCATACAGATTTGATAGATCGAAACCATATCCGATAAACAAAAACTCAAAATCACAAAATAAATTTTGAAAACCCAATAAACACAAAATCTATTCAAATCATAAAAAATTAACTAAACTCTAAAAAATCCAATAGAGTATACCATGTAAGAGTAATAGTTATACTCATAGAAGCAATGGAGGAGGTTCAGTTATGGATAAATATGACCACTGGATAAATGCAAGTTTTTATGTGTATTTACGAGGAGGTTCAGTTATGGATAAATATGACCACTGGATAAATGCAAGTTTTTATGTGTATTTACAACTCACCATACTTGGCTTATATAAAAATGAGGCATTGAAAAAGCAAACTCTAACATAAGAGTCAAGGACTTCAACTCAAGAGGGACTCCAACAAATATAATGATCATTAAGTAGCAGCGTATGTTTGAAGATCATATGTAGTAGGTGGTTCCTCCTACATCCACACCTTCAAGCTTATATAGCTAACCTTCCTTTGTTGTCTAATTGACTTTATTAAAGTTGTTTTTGACTTTCTTTATTATTTTTTATGATAGTTTTTGCTTTTTGATATTTATAATCAGTCTAGTTTAATTAATAGAATAAATAGGTTTTTTTGGATGGTATTCGACAATACAACTTTTAGCGAGATTGTGATTTCTTGTTATTCAAAACACATTTTTGAATGCATATGATTTCTTGTTGTTTAAAATACACTTTTAAATGCATAAATGCATAGTCTAACTTATAAACAAAATGACCTTTACCCTGACATTTTTTGGTTAATTTTAACCAAAATCTAGCAAAGATTTTTAAAAACTTGAGTTTCAAGTTTTTGAGAATGTTGAATCGATTTATACATTCAAAAATGCATTTTAAACAAAATAAACCATATTCTTTGTTGAAATTGTGTTGTCAGATAAATAGATTCAACACCTTGAAAAACCCTTATAGCACTCAATCTTTACAAATTAAAAAACTAAAACTTATATTTTTAAAAAAATTGTACCATATTTTAAATAAATTAAAGAGACAAAATTCTCATAAAATAATCATTTTATCTATTAATTAGACTATATAAAAAAAATAGATTATTACTAAGACAAACAGAAAAATTAGAAATATTTACCTCTCACATTTATATCTTAATTCAAGTTTTAAAAATATAATTTTAATTTCATAAATACCTTTTAGAGATACTACAATAATCATATTAAATTACTACATCTAACACAAACCTTTCTTTAAAGTTAAAATTTTTGAGAATTTTCAAAATTTTTCAATATTAATTTATTAACTAAATATTTATCACTAATAAATTAAATACATTTTATTTATTTATTTTGTTAATTTATGATTTATAAATTAATTTTTTAATTAAGTCGTAGATGTATTTTATATTGGAATTTGGTTAAGAAATTTTTATTTTTACATAAATAAATAACAAGATTAGATTTCAAAAGAATATTCTTTGTCTAATACATAATTCAAAGAATAATATAAAAAATAATTGAATTTCAAATTAAAAAATAACAAATTTAATTTAAAAAACATTTATTTCACCACATATTAAACGTATTTACATAAATAATGAATACTTATAACACCTTACACTTTCTTTATATTCGATAACATTCCGGACTCAATCCATGGGGTATGTGAACAAATTCTGCGTCCATGAAAATTACGAGACAAGATTCAATAATGTAAAGTAAAGTAAACATCATTGAGGAACTTGAAACGCAGAGATGGGGGGCAAAAAGTATAATCAAGTTTGTGTGGTTAATTTTAACAAAAATAAGACAGATTTTTTAAAAAAGTTGAGTTTAAGTTGTTTAATTTATAGAATTGGAGTGCCATAAATATTTTTCATAGTGTTGAATCCATTTATGTATTCAAAAATATATTTTAAATTTCATCTATAAATTATCATATGGTCCATGCAATTCATCAAAGTAATGAATAATTTTGTTAATGACAATATTTGAATAAAGAGTAGTTAACTTACTAAATGGCATCTTTCACCACATTTTTTATGGTTAACTTTAATCAAAATCTAACACATCTTTTTAAAAACTTGAGTTTAAATTGTTTAATCTGCATAAGTCTAGTGCCCTAGGGGTGTTGAATCCATTAACGCATTCAAAAATGCATTTTAAACCAAAAAAAATCTTAAAATTGTATTGCCGAATCTTGGTTAATTCGGATGAAAAAACTATTTCGTCTATAAGTTAGACTAAGCCTTTGAATAATGCAAACCATCCATATTGTAAGAATATATATTGTTGTTATTATTAATGCTTGTTTAAATGGTTTAGTAAAAGTTTATTCAACTGATTTGATTTTTCATGTGAAAGGTTAACTATTTTAGATTTTATTAGTTCATATTTTGGATTTATTAATTCTCCTTTATTAATTTTAGGCCTAAAGAAATTAAGTTTTATTTCTTTAGGTAGTTTTAGGTGATGATCACTTCAAAATTTTAAAAATATTATATTTTATTATTTTAGTTTATAAAAAAAATAGATTAAATAAAATAAACATATTAAATATATTAAGTTAGTTTGTATGACTCTTTTATGTTAATATCTCGTAAGGGAAAATTTTTATACAAAATTTGAATTTAAAATGGATTGTGTTAATATACATTTAAATAAACTCAAGATTACAACCTATATGAACCACATTTATGAATGATAGACTGTGTTATATACATTCAAATAAGGTGATTTTTACGACCTATATCAACCACATTTATTAATGTGGTTATGCTAATATTTATAAATGCGTATATCATATTTTTTACATAATCATTATTGATCCATGTGGATATTGGTGGCCACCTACCTATTCCACTTGGGGCCCCACCATTGTTTCTTTTAGTTTTTCAATTTCCTTAATTATAGCACAATTTACTATTTTTAATAGTTTTTCGAGCCCTGAACTTCCAGAGCCATTTTGAGGCTATAAACGACGTTTTTTGGGCATCAAACCTCTAGTCAATATGAGTCTGTTCCGAATTTTTTATTCACTATTAGCAATTGTAGTCCTCAGGTAGATCTTTCTAATGATGTATCATGTGCATCAAACAATGATAGTATGCCAAAGTTGTGACCCCAGGAAATTGATGTACCAATTTACCCCGACGGGGCCTATATTCTGGTGTTTCATCTCCTAAGGAACTAGGTTTTTGGATGTTTAGGGTTTTCCATTGTTTCTCAATCATATATAAGCCTTCGAGCCTCATTTTAACACAGATTTCAGAGGCCTGTAGCCATCACATCTCTTCTCAAAGATAAGCTATCAACGCCCTAGCTAGTCTATTTCCATTATGTCTATAAACAATTTTCAGTTCTTTGATATTAATGAAATGAAGTGTTATTTCCATTGCATTTTTATATTCATGGTTATATGTGTATTTTGTTATGTTCTTGCATAAATCCGGATCAGTTTCCTCCCCCCTTAGGAAGCAATGGTCCCCATTGCGTTGAGTTCCTCCATGAGATGTGGAAACTTCTATTGAACTTAGTCCCAGGTGAACCACTTGCCTTGGTGTAGGAGTTGGCCAGATTTGACAACTCGATACAGTTGGATCTTCTGCTGGTGAGTGTTTTTGATTTGCATGTCCATGATATAATCTGTGGTGTCATGTTCCATGTAGTTTGGGTTTAACTCTATTGGTGTGAGTTGTTCTTCAATGTCAGAGGTGTCTAGTAGAGGTGGGAAATAGGGCCGACAACGATCCACATTGAATACTGGGTGCATACCAAGGAATAGTGGAATACTGAGCTCAAAGACATTATTCCCTACAGCCTTGGTGATGGTGTACGACCCATATCAGAGCGGGCGAAGCTTGCAGTGGGGTCCAGTGAGGCACTCCTTCTGCAAATGTAGCCACACTTTTTCACCCTCTTGGAAGTGGTGTGGCACCCGATGTTGATCATGTTGTTGCTTGTACTTAGCATTGGCTCTGTCCAATATATCATGAACCTGCTGGCGGATGTGCTGAATGTGCTTAATGAAGTTGTTCACTTTGTCAGCTTCAGACTGGACATGAGCCGAATCAGCCTGATTAGCCACAAATGGCATGGCTACGTCAATGGGACATAATGGCTGGAACCCTAGGTCCACATGAAAGTGGTTGTGGTTGGTTGAGCTATGGAGAGCCCAGTTATAACTGTGTTTTAAATAGGTAAGGCTCTCATCCCATGTGCGTGGATGCTTTGAATTGTACATGCACACAATGTGTATAATCATCTTGTTGACGACCTTTGTCTGGCCATCAGTTTGGGGATGGAAAGATGTGGAATTGTTAATCTTGGTGTCTAGAATTGACCAGAGGTTGGACCAAAATGTACTGAGGAACCTTCTGTACCGATATGAGATGATAGAGTGTGGGATCCCAAAGAGCACCCACACTCGTTCAAAGAAGAGTATAATAGTGGCTTTTGCTATGATATTCTTCTTGCAGGCCAGCATAACGACCATCTTCGAGAATCTGTCGACGACCATGAAAACACAATCTTTTCCATGCTTAGTAGAAGGAAGGATCGACATGTAATCCATGGAGATATATTCCCAAGGTCGACTAGGGGCAGGTAGCGGAGTATAGAGGCCTTGATTCTTGATGGTCAGTTTGGCAGTGGAGCAAGCAGTGCAGGACCTGATGTACTTCCCAATATCATGTCGAAGGTTCAACCAATAGAAATAATTTTGCAGTACTGCCACTGTTTTCTCGACCCCGAAATTCCCAGTGACTCAACTGTAGCGTGCTTCCCAAATCATCTTGGCACACTTTCTTGAAGGAACGCAAAGGTGTCCCAGGTGACATAGCAGTGCATCCTGGAGGTGAAAATTTGGAACTTGCATACCCTCCATGAGTGTCTTGTATGTGTGGCCGAATTTCGGATCGCTCTTGTAGAGAAGTGGCCAATCAGAAGTATCATTCTCACAAGAGTTGAGAATGGTGGTTAGCACCACGATCGATGGTTGGATGAGGCATTCTGAAAAATTATTGGTGTTGCCCTTCTTATACTTGATGTTAAAATCAAATTGTTGTAGATATGTGGACCACTTATGATGGAGATCGTTCTAAAACTTCCCTTGTGTTGGTATGAACTGTAGGGGTCGTTGGTTTGTGTGGATGACCATTTCCTTCCCCAAAATGTAATGCTTCCATTGGCGGCACACCTGCACACTAGAATACATTTCTTTGTCATAAGTGGGATACTTGCGGATTGTGTCGGACAGTGTCTCACTATGATATTCCATTGGATGCCCCTGTTGAGTAAGAACTGCCCCAATAGCATAGTGTGAGGCATCTGTCTCGATCTCAAATGGTTGTTGCAAGTCTGGTAATGTGAGCACTGGGGCAGAGCATAGGCGATCTTTCAATTCTACGAATGCCTTCTATTGAGATTCCTACCAAAAGAATTTTTCTTTCGCTCCTCCCTTGGTGACTTGACTCAAGGGCCAGGTGATATGAGAGAATCCTAACATGAACCCGCGGTAGAAATTAGCAAGACGCAGAAAGTTGTGAAGCTCTGTTAGAGTGGTTGGGGCCAACCAATCCCGAATTACTTGGATCTTTGTTGGATCCACATGCACCCCCCGTTCATCAATAATGTATCTCGGAATACTGAACCTGGGTCATGCCAAAAGTGGAATTCTCCAAATTGGCACACAACTTGTGCTACCGCAGTGTTTGGAGGACTTGTTAGATGTGGTGGAGGTGCTCTTCCCAAGTCTAGCTGAAGATTAGGATGTCATCCAAGTACACTACTACAAATGACTTGGTGAATGGCTACAATATGTCATCCATCAGCCTCATGAAGGTTGTGGGAGCATTTGTTAACTCGAAAGGCATGACCAGCCATTGGAAAAGGCCCTCCTTGGATTTGAAGGTAACCTTCCACACATCAGAGGGTTCAATTGGTACCTGGTGATACCCAGACTTCAAGTCAATCTTGCTGAAATAATTTTCCCCTTTGAGTTGATCCAAAATGTCATCAATCTATGGGATCATGTACCTATTTCCGGATAGTGATCTTGTTCAGCGCCCGATAGTCAATACAGAGTCTCTAAGTCCCATCCTTCTTCTGTACCAACACGATCAGGCTCCCACAGGGCCATGAACTTGATCGGATGTGACCTTTCTGCAGTAGCTCCTGAATCTACCTCTTGATTTCATGGTTATCTAGAACAGAGCGTCGATAGATCGGTCCATTGGGCAGCGACGCACCTGGGGTCAAATCGATGGGGTGCTTGACCTAACGGTGTAGAGGCACCCCTGTGGGTGAGGTGAAGATGTCCCCGTACTCCTCCATGACCTTGTCCATTTGTTGTTGTCGTGCAGAGGAGCCATGTCTAGAGGTCGTGGCCACAGTCTTCTTCTTGCTTGAGGGGCGGATCATCAGGAAAACAAATTTCCCAGTTTTGAAAATGAGCTTACTGCATTGTTTTTCAGTAACCAAAGAGATAGGCACAGGCAGTGGTACCTCTGGTATCCTGTACAACTTATTGCCCAAAGTAACGATAACATCGTGAGGTCGGGACTCATACACAACATGTCGCTTCCACAAGTATGGTTGGCCTAATAATAAATCACAAACATCAAGAGGAGAAATTTCACATAATACCTCATCTGTGAAGGGCTTGATGTTGTAGGGAAGGTGACACTGCTCGCTGATGCAGAGATCCTGTCCTTAGTGAAGCCACCCGATGGTGTATGGTTGTGGGTGTGATGTGGTCGGCAAGCCTAAATGATTAACGACCTCTGCTGAAATGAGGTTCTTTTGGCTCCCATTGTCGATAATGAACTGTAGCAGGGAACCCTTTACCCACATTTGAGAGTGGACTAGATGCTCCTCCTCCTTTGGATCTTCCAGTTCCTCCTTCTGGATCTTTGCAGTGGCAATGGTGGCGTTGGGATCCGTATCAATAATATGCATCCCTTTATCATTCCCTTTGTCAGGTTTTGATTCAGATTCGAAGCATGCATCTAATTCAGAAGCCCTCATCTCTGCCACTAGTGACTGCTTGTCTCGACACTCACTTGCGTTGTGAGTGGATCTCTTATGGAACTCACACCACTTTATTATTTCCTTCTTTTGCTTCATGGTGTTTTTCTTTCCTTGTGGCTTCGATAGGTTATATGGGGCCGCCATGCCTTGGCTTTGTCCTTTTTATACGGTTTGGGGGCACCTTTCCTTTTATTTTTATTCATAGATCCAAAGTCTCTCTTCTTTTGTTTGAATTTCTAGTCAATCTTGGCAGCATACTAGTATGTCATACCAAGCAAGGAGATGTTGAGGAACTCCATTTCCTCCTGAATGTATCTATGCATACAACTACGGTACTTCAGCACCAATTTTTTCTCTGAATCTTTGATACACAACTTTGTGCGCGGGGTATGGAACAGATTTGTCAGCTCATGCACATCTTGATCCCTTTGTTGCTGCAACATAGTCCATTGTATGTATTTTTCCTAATATCTCCCCACGGGATAATATTGTTCATTTATGGCATCTCGGAAAGAATTTCAAGTGGGTGCAATCGAGAACAGAGAGGGCTCCCCCTCGTCCTTTTTCTCATAGTAGGTTTCCCACCAGTCCTTGACATGGGGGGTAGCTTTGAGGAGTGAAAAAATAATCTTCTCCCGGTTGGAAAAGTCATGAACTGAGAAATATCCTTCTAATAGTTTCAAACATCTATCTACGACATCTGCATCTATTTGGCCCTCAAATATGGGAATTTCAAAGTTTACTTGTACCTTAAAAGGAGTTGCACCTCCAGAGCAGCTGTTAGAGGCAGATGCGCCGCTAGTGCGCAATCGTTGAAGGATCTGGGAAAAGTTATCCATCATCATATTCCTTTATTTTAGGGCCTCCTCGAGCAATATTTTGATAGGATATCCTTCTCAATATTATTTATTTTCATCCCTCATGGGTGGCCGTCAAGGTTTGCGAGGCTGATCTTGCAAAGGTTCAACCATATAGAGCCCTAACTCCTTATACCCCGACCTCATTGGGGACATGAAAATAAGGATCGAGAAAGAGCAGACCGCTCTGATACCACTAATCTAAATTTATACGGTAACGCAACAGAATACACATATAACCATAAATATAAAAATGCAGCAGAAATAACACTACATTTCATTGATATCAAAGAACTGAAATTTGTTTACAGACATAATGGAAATAAACTAGCTAGGGTGCTAGTAGCTTATCTCTGAGAAGAGATGTGGTGGATATAGGACTTTGAACTCTTTGTTACAGTGAGGCTCGAAGGCCTATATATTATTGAGAAATAATGGAAAACCCTAAACATCCAAAAACCTAACCCTGGGAGATGAAACACAATAATACAGTGTAGGAATTTACAGGGTAAGTTCCTTAGATCAAACACCAAAGGTCACCGCTCACAAACAGATCACAAATCAATACACTAGTATATCATGTGGTTAAAACCCTCGAATAGGGAAATAGTCCACAACCTAAGCCAACGCGGCCACTTCAGGAAATTTATTGATATTAAAATTAAATTTACATAAGCTTCTCTCATAAACAGTTACCAGAAAAACGACCCTTCATGCTCTTTAAATAGAGATCATGGACCAATGGGGTGTTAAGCCACTAATCAAGTGTTGGTGATACCGAGGAGAGAGTGAACCATCAGATCACTACATATTGTGACTGGCGAATTATAAGTTACAAATGTACATAGTAAAGAAACACACTTCCTATGTGTCAGAATATCCTAACAGCCCCCTTTAAGAACAACTTGGGATAGGATTGAAGGATTTACAAAGGTGAAAAAAAGGAGACTATTTCCTATGTGTCGAAATATCCTAACATCCCCCCTTAAGAACAACTTGGGATATGATTGAAGGATTTAAAAAGGTGACACAATAGGAGAAGGAAGGAGGCATTAGAGCTTATGCCCCCTTAATGATAACTTACTTGAACTCCAAGCATAGATCGAAGTTTGGTAAACTTCGCTTCTATGAGAGCCCTTGTAAAGATATCGACAACTTGATCATTGGTTGAACAATACTGCACTTTAAGAACACAATCATGAATGAGCTTTCTGATGAAGTGTATATGAAGCTGAATGTGTTTCATACTCTAATGTTGAACTAGATCTTTGCATAGTTGAATGGCACTCTGATTATCAATCCAAAGTGTAGTTGGATGCTACTGATGAAAACCAAATTCAGACAAGATCTGACGAAGCCACATTGCTTCCTTGCTGGGTTCAATTACACCACGATACTCTGCTTCTTCCAAAGAAAGAGAGATGGAAATTTGTTTCTTACAATACCATGCAATAGGTCCTGAACAAGAGTGAATACATATCATGCAGTAGACTTTCGATCATCAGGGTCACCAGCCCAATTAGAATCAGTGAAACCAATCAACAATGGAGATGCTCCTGCACTATAATGAATCCCAAACTAAAATGTACCTCGAATATATCGAAGTATTCTTTTAGCTTCTTTCCAGTGACTTTCATGAGTTTGGTGCATAAACCAAGCAACAAGACCAATGGCAAAGGAAAGGTCAGGACAAGTATGGGTTAGATACAAAAGTTTACCAATGCGTTGATGGTATAAGGTAGCATCAACTTCAGGGGTAGTACAAGTGACTGAAAGCTTGACTCCAAATTGAAAGGGAGAAGGGGTTGGCTTACAGTCTTCCATGTGAAATTGGCGTAGAATATCATAGGCATACCTAGACTGAGAAAGGGTAATACCTTCTTTGGATTGTAAGACTTGAAGACCAAGGAAATAATGCAAGTGTCATAATTCTATCATTTCAAACTTCTTTTTGAGGCTATAATTCACATGGTTTATATGGTTGGGATCACTACCAATAAGGATAAGATCATCAACATAAAGGTTAAGGATGATGAAGGACTTACCCACTTTCTTGGTGTAGATAGTGTTGTCAGAATGACACCTAGAAAATCCATTATCTAAGAGAAATCTATCCATTTTGGCATACCAAGCCCGAGGAGCTTGTTTGAGACCATAGAGAGACTTCCTAAGGTGACAAACAAGGCTAGAGTCATTTTGGATAAATCCGGGGGGGTTTTCCATGTAGATTTCTTCATGTAAATATCCATGTAAGAAGGCGGATTTAACATCCATCTAATGGACATCCGATTTAAAGGAGGTAGCAAGGGAAAGAACAAGGTGAATATAATTCATTTTGGCAATAGGGGAGAAGGTTTCAGTATAGTCAATGCATACAAATTGTGAAAATCCTTTAGCAACAAGACGAGCTTTATTTCTTTCTACTCTTCCATCTGGTCCAAACTTTGTTTTGTAAACCCATTTGCATCTGACAATTTTTCTTCCCTTTGGAAGAGGAACAAGATCCCAAGTATCGTTTGCCAATAAGGAACGATATTCTTCATTCATAGCTTCATCCCAATCTAGATGACCTGAAGCTTCTTCAAAGGTGTCTGGATCAGGATTTTTTGGAACTTGAGCCAATAAGGAAGAGGCTCTTTCGAACTGAGAACGTGTATGACATCGATCTGTAGGGTCAACCACAAGAGAACCTGTTGCATCCCGAGTAGAGTGGACCCATCTTGGAAGCTGTGGAGCTGAAGGAATATCTTCAAGGGGGGGAGGAGGATTTTCATCCTCACTGTAATCATCTAAACTAGAAGGAATTCTATCAAAAATAGAAGAGATAGAGAGAGGTGGCACATTTGCCAAATCAGGCTCACAAGCCAAAGGTGGCACACCCGCCGAACTAGGCTCGCAGGCCAAAATATTTTCATCAAATTCTACATCTCTTCTAATGATTATATTTTTGGATTTTGGTTGAAGAAGTCTATATCCTTTGATATCTTCAGAATATACCACAAAAGTGCATTTTTCACTCTTAGGTTCTAAGGCTCTATGTTTCGCATCTGGAATATGGGCCCAAGCACCACTTCCAAAAGTAAGAATGTGACTTACATCTAGTTTGATTGTGTTAATCTTCTTCTGGAGTTATGTTCCTTAAAACCTTATTGGAGTGCGATTTACTATGTAATTTGCACAGTTAATTGCTTCTACCCAAAAATTGAGACTAAGTCCTTTAGATTGAAGCATACAACTATCCATTTCTTTTAAGTTGTGATTCTTCCTTTCAACTACACCATTTTGTTGTGGATTATATGGAACAATATGTTGCAATTGAATGCCATGCTTAGTACAAAAGTTGATAAATTTGTTGTTAACATATTCTCTTCCATTGTCTGATCTTAACTTAAGAATTTGATGTCTAGATTGTTTCTCAACAAAGGCCTTAAAGGCCAAGAAGATGTTAAAAGCTTCACTCTTGAGTTTTAAGAAGTATACCCAGGTGCGTCTGGAAAAATCATCAATGAAAGTTAAGAAGCATTTTCGACCAGAGAAAGAAACAACATGAAGTGGACCACATAAATCACTATGCACAAGCTGCAAAGGGGTTGAAGCATGCCAAGAGGCATGTTTTTCAAAATTATCTTGATGATGTTTTCCGAGTACACATCCGGAGCAAAAAACATCTTGGCAAGATACCATAGGAAGACCTGTCACCATATTTTCTTTACATAGATTTTTAAGAGAGCGATAGTTTAAGTGACCAAATCGCTCATGCCGAGTTTGCTCACTTCATCACTATGACCAACAAAAATGGAGGGAAGACATGGCGACCCAATGTTTTCAAACTTATACAACCTTATGGAATCATCAGCAATGCCAATAGCTAAAATATGTCTAGGATCTTTGGGGTCCTTGATTACAACATCATGAGGTGAGAATTATATTGTTTTCCCTTCACCTAAATGAGTTATCTAATAAACAGATAGAAGGTTGTAGGACAAGGTAGGAACACATAATACATCATTAAACTGACCATTATCTAGATGAATGGTTCCAAATCCTGCAACACTAAGAGATCTATCATCACCAACATAGATATGTTTGGTGTTACAATCATTGATAGAAGAAAACATGGCTTTATTTTTGGCCATGTGGTAAGAAGCTCCAGAATCAATTAGCCACTCACGAGAATGAGAAGAAGAAGATACATTTAATTCATAACTAGAACTTGATGCTTGACAACCACAAGCAGAAAGTGCCATTCCTGAAGATGAAGTTGAAGAGTTCTCCAAATTGATGTGGTGCTTCTTTATTGTTGCTTCCAAGGCTTCCATCTTCTTAAAACATTTGGACTCTACATGGCCATCACGATTATAAAAGTTGCAATGTCTATGTATTTTATTCCCTTTGTTTTTGTTTTCCTTATCAGTTTGGTGAGTTTCTTTTTCAGTTTTGCGGCTAAAATTGCTTAAGACCCTTGTTTGGTATAGGACCATTCTTTTTAGGATACTACTTCTTGGGATTATTTTGATATGGATGTTGTTGGTCTGCTAAGGATTTCTTAAAATAGTTTCCAGGATTAATAAGACCAAGGTGTAAGATTTTTTCTTGTTCTCTTATCAAAGAATCGTAAAAGGCGTCAAAAGAGGGTGGCTTGTAGGTTGTTCCTTGAGAAATGAGGGCTTCTCTGGTGGAATGGAAGGTGGAAACAAATACAGAGTATGCAGGTCCAAGCTTAGCAAGAATGGAATAGATAAGGCTACCATCTTCCTTTTTGACCTTACAACCTTCTAAAAGAAGTATAAGGGTCTTGAATTTGGAGAAAAAATCTTCAATAGAGGAGAAATTATTGGGGTCCAAAGTAAGCAACTCATTTTCAAGTTGGTGGGCCTTGATTTCATTTTGAATGCCAAAAACAGTATTTAGCTTTTTCATAGCTGCATCAAGGGTGTCAATTTCTTGGATATGAAATCGAAGATCTTGAGCAATGGACATTCCTATCAACTCTCATGCTTGATCTTGTTTATTTTCTCATTTAGAGGCTTTATCTCCATCGGTAGGTTTAGTTTCTTGTCCTGAGGCTATTCTATAAAGCCCATTACTTCTAAGTAAGTCTATCATGTAGGATAGCTGTTGGAAATAATTGGTGCTGTTAAAAATAATCGGACATGAAATTTCCATTATTTTTTTTTGAAAACTGAAGCTGAAAAGGCTGAAACTAACTGCTCCAATGGAAAAATCTCGAAAAAATACGTTGGTTTGAAAAAAACAGCTCAAAAAACGGCTTTCGGATGAAGAATTTATGCCTTTTTTAACAAAATGTGTTGTAGATGCTGAATAGTTACGTGAAAGTTTGAATGCTGATGATGAAGTTCTACTTTAAACCCCCCCGCCCCCACCCTCCCCTCCCCCCTTTTCAAACTTAAGACAATAAGCCCACTTTAAAAATTAAAAAAAACTACTTTATGTAACCCACTTTTATAAATAAGTGAGAGTCACTTTTACAATGTTACTTTTACATGTGCTTCTGAAATAAAACCCTCTTTTTAAAACCAACAACTTCCCAAAGGGCTTTATAAGAAAAAATGACTTAACAAAAAACTTTTTACAACAAGAAGCTTGAGAGAGAGACTTGAACCCAAGACCTCTATTCTATAAAATAACTTTACACCAAGTGAGCTAGTAAAAGGATTATGTAATTGTTTGAAAGAAGGAAGTTTTTTTTTTTTTTGGTGTGTTTTTTCCTGCTAAAAAACAGAAAAATCCATGCAAAAAAAAAAATGAAATGCAATCCTTACGGAAAAACGTTAGCTTTTCAGTTAGCCTTACCGGCAACTATCCTTTTTTTCGTTATTTCTGATTTCCCGAGATTGCACAAAGGGAAAGAGAATACGTAGCAAAAAAAATATCGTCTTCCTATTTCTGATTTGCCAAGATCGCACACAGCGTAGAGCAAAGAGCATACATAGAGAAGAGGGTATAGATCTGTGATGCAGCACAAAACTGCATTTTAAACAATACCGTGGACCTATGGGTTATGGGCCCACATAAAATCCCTTTACATGCAGCGGATTACAATATTAGAGTTTTATTCAACATACATATGAAAGCAATCAAATAGCTTTTACTTTATCACAGGTTCTGCAGTTTTTTTAAACAACTCGCAATCTTCCCCAAATAACATGCATACATGCTTAAATTTGGTTTTAGGGTCCCACAACACGGTGAACAATCACGGTGCATCACATATTGGCAATTATAACACATAGCTTAAATGGTAAACAATGAAATCACTAATGCGAAGTTGCAATGGCGATGTCGCATTGCAACATCAAAACTTCCCCATCTTATCGCATTTCGCTTGCCCGTAAGTTTAACTCTATACCGATAACGGTTAAAACATAAATCATGTGATGTGCGATAATGCACAATGTCGACACGTGGCCCTTCTCCTCATCGCATTGCAATCCAAATAACATACCATGTGAACACTTAACGGTAACCTCTAAAATCTTCGATTTGTGAACTTGCAATTTTCCGTCCACCGTTGATCTGCGCGCAGATCTAATGGTCCTCACTGCTCGACTTTCTCCGACGACACTTAGTCTTCTCTTCATTGCATTGCAAGTTATTTTGTTTAACTTGCGATTTCAATTTAGCCGTTGGTTTCTTCCACTTCAGATCTGCGATCTAATCATTACCGTCCGCTCACCTGCACACAATTCTTCTCCATCGATTCATCCTTTACTCTAATTGCTATCGATGGGGTTTTCATTTAATAATACATGCTCTTCCATAGCTTCATCTATGCGAATTTCATAGGAACTACATCCTCTCACTTTTAATCACATAGTATATTAATTTATAGAAAGAACAAGGATATATAATAACATACAGATACAAAACAAAATCCATATTAATCATGGATATATAACAACACATAAATTTCATTAATACACTGAACTCGAGTTACAAGCTAAGGCCACTCATGCCTGAATTACAAATTTCACCCTTAGGCTACATCGTGCTCTTATGTCGTCACATACAATACAAACTCACATTTATAAATAAATTACAAGCGTGTGGATCATCTAAGATCCACGAGTTCTTCTCCCCTAAATCTATATGTTTGATTACATGGCAGATAATTACAATTAATTAAGTCTTCTAGAGACTTATCGCTTCCATCATTTCAGCTTTGTTTCACAGAATTCACCCCCATTTACAAACGGTTGTCCACGTTTCACCCTTCGTATTGTTGAATTTTGAATTTTAGTTAAGGTGCTTTGATGCTCCTGCATTAGACTCCCAAGGTACAAAAAATCTTATGACCTCCTAGTTATATGCCTTCTTCATCTTTGTAACAAGTTTGTCACTTGCTATCAGTACCAAGTCCTCTTCTTGGTATTCTTTCTTTCTTTAGAAATTCTACCCACATCCTTTGTGGAATTTATTTTGTGATATTTTCATGAGCTGCAACAAAACCTCTGTAATAGCAAGTCCTCCCTGCTACACGACATGTCACCAAGCTTCTCTCCTCTGAGCTCAATCTTTCGGCATCCCTCTGGTTCTCTTTTCTCTGGGTATATTTGAGCACTCATGGGTCTAGGCTGCTGCAAATATTATCACCTTCCTCTGCTACCTGCACAACAATATAAAGACCCCAAACTCACCAATCTCAACATAACTCTACCTCCTTCTTCCTTCGCACACAAACTCTTTCTCGCAGGAAATCTTCCCCTACTCTGATACCACTTGATGCAGCACGAAACTGCATTTTAAACAATACCATGGACTTGTGGGTTATGAGCCCACATAAAGTCCATTTACACGCAACAGATACAATATTGGAGTTTTATTCAACATACATACAAAAGCAATCAAACAACGTTTGGTTTATCGCAGGTTCCGCAGTTTTTTTTAAACAACTGGCAATCTTCCCCAAACAACATGCATACAAACTTAAATTTGGTTGTAGGGTCCCACAACACGGTGACCAATCACAGTGTATCGCATATCGACAATTATAACACATAGATTAAATGGTAAACAATGAAATCGCTGACGCGAAGTTGCAATGACAATGTCACATCGCAACTTCCCCGTCTTATCACATTTCGCTTGCCCACAAGTTTAACTCTATACCGATAATGGTTAAAACATAAATCATGCGATGTGCGATAATGCACAATGCTGACACGTGGCCCTTCTCCTCATTGCATCGCAATCCAAATAACATACAGTGCGAACTCTTAACAGTAACCTCTAAAATCTGCGATTTGTGAACTTGCGATTTGTCGTCCACTGTTGATCTGTGCCCGGATCTAGCAGTCCTCACTGCTCTTCCTTCTTCGATGACACGTAGTCTTCTCTTCATCGCATCGCAATTTATTTTGTTTAGCTTGTAATGTCATCTTAGCCGTTGGTCTCTTCCCCTTAAAATCTACGATCTAATCATGATCGTCTGCTCACTTGCACACGGTTATTCTCCATCGATTCATCCTTTACTCTAATTCCTGTCAATGAGGTTTTCATTTAATAATCCATGCTCTGCCATAGCTTCATCTTTGTGAATTTCATAGGAACTTCGTCCTCTCACGTTTACTCACATAGTCTATTAATTTATAGAAAGAACGCGAATATATAATAACATACAGATACGAAAAAAATCCAGATTAATCCTGGATATATAAGAACACACAAATTTCATTAATACACTGAAATCGAGTTACAGGTTAAGACCACTCAGGCCTGAGTTACAAATTTCACCTTTAGGCTACATCATGTTCTTCTATCCTTACATACAATACATACTCATATTTATAAAGAAATTACAAGCGAGTGGATCATCTAAGATCCACGAGTTCTTCTCCCCTAAATCTCTCTGTTTGATTACATGGCATATAATTACAATTAATCAAGTCTTCTAGAGACTTATTGCTTCCATCATTTCAGCTCTGTTTCCACGTTGTCCACGTTTCACCCTTCACAGCGTTGAATTTTGAATTTTAATTAAGGTGCTCTGATGCTCCTACATCAACCCGGAAAACTAAAAAAAAAAAACTATAAACCAAAATAAACAGAGGGAACCGAAATAAGCAGAATGATTAATAAATATAACTGCAAAAAATATACTTTATACCTCTAGATCTAAAATGACATAACTTGGCTAACCGGAAACCTTTTCGCATGAAGCGGAAGAAGTTCCTCATAGTAATGGATGCTCCAGACACAACAGAGCATTTATCTCGGCTCGAAAGTGGTCAGAAATAGTAGATCTGGAAAAAGGCAGTCGCATGTAGTCAAACTGGCTTCGGATTTGGATCAACAATGGATGTGGCCCTCAAAATGGCTCTGATACCATGTAGGAATTTAAAGGGTAAGTTCCTTAGATCAAACACCAAAGGTCACCGCTCACAAACATATCACAAATCAGTGCACTAGTATATCACGTGGTTAAAACCCTCGAAGAGGGAAACAGTCCACGATGTGAGCCAACACGACCACTTCAAGCAATTTATTAATATAAAAAAAGAGAATTTACATAAGCTTCTCTCATAAATGGTTACCAGACAAATGACCCTCCATGCTCTTTAAATAGAGATCATGGACCAAGCAAGTGTTAAGCCACAGATCAAGTGTCGATAATACAAAGGAGAGAGTGAATCGTCGGATCACTACTTATCATGACCGTCGGATTATAAGTTACAAATGTACATAGTAAAGAAACACACTTTACCTAACTCTACACTAGACCAAGTTATACTTAACTATTTCCTATGTGTCAGAATATCCTAACATATGGGCCCCGTCGGGGTAAATTTGTACATCAATTTCTCAGGGTCGTAACTTTGGCATACTATCTCCATTTGACGCACATGATACATCATTAGAAAGATCTATCCAAGGACTACAACTATTGAAAGTGAATATCTAGTCCGAAATGGACTCATTTTTCCAAAAGTTTGATGCCCAAAAAATGTCGCTTAGGGCCTCAAAACGGCTCCGAAAGTTCAAGACCCAAAAGACTACTAAAAATAGTAAACTGTGTTATAATTAAGGAAATTGAAAAGCTGAAAGAAACAATGGTAGGGCCCCAAGTGGAATAGGCAAGCAGCCACCAATATCCACCTGGATCATTTATCTACCCAAAACCAATTTTTATAAATTAAATTAAATTTAATATTTTATTTTTTATTTTTTTTAATATAAATTACAATTAAAAGTTTAGTATAAATAAAAAATATATAAAATTAATTACATCTTACTTTTATTAAAGATAAAGTATATGCCTCATCTAGTAATTAGTATACCGAAACCGAAAGTTGTAAGGTTTTTAGGCGATGTCAAAAATGCTTTTTGTACCTTTTTATTGTAAAGATTTATGTGGGTATTGATAAAAATAATTACATATTATGTTCATTTATCGTTTCATTAAACATGATGTATAATTAGTATACCAAAAGTTGTAATCTTTTTGGTGGATGTCAAAAATATTTTGAATATTGTCTTTTAAATGGTAAATATGTGGGGATTTTAAATTTAATTTAGTGTGAATCTGCAATTTTTCTGTTTGCACATTACTTATGTCATGTATGTGATTAAAGCCACACTGGATGTAAAAAATGTTTTTGAACACTTTTTTTTTTTTTTTTAATTGTAAAGATGTATGTAGGGGTTTTAAATCTAAATTAGTGCGACATTGTATATGTTTTGTTTATCTTATGCATGTGATTAAAGCCACACCGGATGTAAAAAATGTTTTTAACACTTTTTTTTTCTAATTGTAAAGATGTATGTAGGGGTTTAAAATCTAAATTAGTGCGATATTGTATATGTTTTGTTTGCATAATATTTTATTTTTATGTATGTGATTAAAGTTAGATGTTATTAGAAAGTATACAATTTTATTAAAGGTAGTATGTATAATGGGGATATTGATATTTTGATAAATACTATTTAGGTTGAATATATTTTTTGGGCTTAGAGTATGATCTAAAACTATTTATGATTGGTTAAGAGTTTGTCTTTTTAGATGTAAGGAAATAGGTTAATCACCCATGACCTAAAGTTTTATACGTTATTAATAGATAATTTCAAGTGACATGGTTTTCTTTGAACAACAATGATGATTCAACCTACAGTCATTAGTAGTAGCAAATGATGGTCGTCCTCATGGTAAATTCACAACTAGTTATACTAGTTTTTTCCACTTTCATAACAAAGAAAAGGAGAAAAAATAAAGAAAATAAAAGATAGGGGAAAAAGAGAAGAGAATGAAAAAAAACTTTTCAAGGAAGGAATATTGTGCCTCTCCAATAATAATGAGAAAATCCAAAACTTTTGAGATTGTAAGATAATAAAATTATAATGTATTAATAATTATAATGTGAGTTTTCTTCTAAGCTTACTACATTACATTGCAATATTATAAATTTGCGGAAAAAAATAATTGCATACAATGAGAACCAATAATTTTCTCTATCATGGCCCTCATATCATTCTATTTTAATAATTATGAATGAACTTGGCATATATAGAATTTATTTTCAAACTCTCCTCTCTCTCTCTCATATTTGGATTCCACTCTAGAGGTTAGTCTATGTTTGGTTGACATGACAAGGGGTTTACTCTGATATAAAGGTAGTGCTTGTTTATGTCATGTTTGGATTCTTGGGTTTCTTCCTCATTAATGGTTCTACAGATATAAGAATAGATGATAAATTGTTCAACATTCATTCATTCCATCATCTATTAGGTGACCTCCTCTATTTTCTCTGAATTCACACAGAAGCAAAGGGAATATTGTCCCAAAGGTATTGCCTCAAGATTTTTCAAATGGTGGGTGAAATACTCAACTAATCTCCTAGTTCACAACGAAATTAACACACATACATTAAATGGAGTGAAATGGATAAATGATCACACCTCAAACCTTCACATATTGGTGTAGATTTCAAACCACTATCGTAGATGTAAACCCTACTCCTATGTTGAGATATCACTCCAACTCCTTGATCTAAACCCATACACACAAGCACAAACAAACAAAGAAAATGTTTCCCTCCGCAACAAGCAAGTGATCATGTAATATGAACTAACGCAATAGCCAAACCAAATCTCACATATAAAATCATGAAATGGAGAAGGAAATGAGCTTTAATTCATATAATAGAAAAATACATAAAAAAATATACCTTAGTTATAGTATCTACTCTACTACAATGCCTCAATTATCTTCTTTCCTCAACTTACAAGAATATTGGGTTCATTTGAGATGCAAAAGAAGAGTATTATGGTGATATTTCATCAGCATTAGTGAGCTGACTCTCTTTGATTCCTCTCTCACCCTTGAGATGGTTTCACTCAATAGGCCTTTCCTAAATCCGTGAGAATGTATCTAGACACCTAAGGAAATGAAAAGTTTGGAAACTTATTAAATTATTGAGTGTCATCCACCTCATGATTTGACAAGTTGATTTGATCTCCTTGGGGAGGACCAATTCTATAATGGTGACCTCCATTCCACCTACGAAGAAGATAAATTGTATACCGGATGATAGGATGCACACATGAAAAGGAGCGATTGTAACACAAGATGCTAAGGTTGTTGGAGCAATGGCTTGCTAACTAAGCTCAAACTAGGAGAATAAGGGCTACATTCAAGCCAATGATTAAAGTAGGTTTACATGAGGTTCCTCTCACTGAGATAATGTGGAAAAAAGGGTTATAACAGATTCCTCTAATGCATGAGGTCGTAATAGAAACTAATGGTTTAAATACATTATGAAAACATACACCAAAATTCAAGAAAAGAGTCGAAATTGAGGGACTAGATTAGAGTGAAACTCACAACCAAGTCTTGATCATCATAAGATCATCTGTGAGGCAGGAATACCCATGCTCAACATAAAAAATAATTGAACATGGTTTTCAAACTATACACTATAATCCATGACATGCAATGCAAGTAAATGGCCATAATAAATGCACACTAACTCTGTGCACCAAACCAAAAGATCATAGCCACCAAAAAATAACTTGTGAATCTATGGCATATTATATACATTAGTAGGACTATGGACACATAGAAGAGTGGATTCCCAGAGTGGTATTCAAAGTACAACATATGGTACAAACTCCAACACAACTTGGAAAGGGTGACATATAAGAGTGATATGTCCCCAAACCAAAGGTATTCTACTCAATTAAGTTGGCACGAATAAAAAACATGCAAATAAATGAGTTCATGTTGAGCATGATAAAGACCGTCTATTACCAATAATTGAGCTATACCATTAAAATAGACATGCGGGAACCTACCAATGATGTAAGCAGACCCCAAGGTACCTAACACAACCGACCAAGTGTGAATAAAAGTGTTTTAATTGAACACTTTTGGATTTGACCAATCATGATTCAATGAGGTGAACAATCTCTCTATCACAAGGAATCCTACCACTAAGGACTACAGGATCCAAGGTACTACTTGTTCCTAGTTCAATATTTTGGATAAAAGGATGAGGTCATTAGAGAACCATTAAAGGATGGCCTTAATGTTTCCACCATCAATCTACATGGAATAAACCAAGGGATGATGTAAACGAATGAAGTCACCAAGTACAACTAACCTAGGGGTGGATGAAACAAAACGTCAACAAGGACGACATATGGTTGACAATGGTTTAGACTTCTCTTGAACATATAATGACATGACACATAAGTGACTTAGAATCTTTGAAGAATGAGGACCATGTGATATCATGCAACAACATAGGAAGCATTAAAGTATGTTCCATAGTGACTATAAGAGTGACAAGCCAGAGGAGTAAAAAGACTCAAATGTATGATACAACTCCTAGGCAAGCTAAAACCTAGTTGCAAGGTCCTAACACAAATATGTTCCATGTTCAAGGGAGATGTGACAGACATTGTCATTTTGACTAATAGAGTGATCAAATAAATTCCTCTCTCTTCTCTATTTATTAATTGGTATCTCCTTCATAGTTTAGCGAGCATGAAGGAGACGACAAGTAAGCTCAATATTGTCTTTTTCATTTAATTTTAATGAGCCCAAAAAATAGATAAAATGATACTTGATAGAGTGTCTTATTCATGGTTTAATGATCTAAAAGAAGAGGTAGTAGTATGGTTGATATAAGGTGTCTTTATTTTGAGGTTTTAACAAGCCCAAAAAAGAGATAAAAGGATCCTCAGTATCCTTCAGTAATTAATGATCATGAGAAGAATACACAAGAATTTGGTCTAGGAAAAACGATTTGTATATACAATAGAAACTTGTTACAAGCTAATGGAACTTCCCTAAGGAGAGTAAATTAGAGAGGTAGACATAAAAACCCACTCATCACAACTGTCTCTCCAAGATCAGTAAAAAAACTAAGAAAAAATTAGCAATAGGGCCAAGGGAAATGTGGTTGTAATGAAATAAATGAGGCCAAGAGATATAAACATGCATGATTAACCAAGGAAATGAATATAGTTATCACAAGTTAAAAAATGCATTGAAATATTCCTTGGGTATAGCTAGAAGGTGAAAAAGAAAAATGAAGCTAAGATTCAGAGTCATCACAGGTTAAAAGGGGGGATTCCAAGTCAATAAAAATATGTGTCATGGACACCAACATGGAAAATAGGTGTTAAAAAAAGGCATCCATATGAAGGGAAGCTCTATTTTTCATGTCACAAGATGAAAAAATATACATGTCAATGTCACAACCTGATGTGATTAGGCCTAAGGTGTGATGAAGATGGAAAAAATGGTTAATAATGGATCAAAAATGGATGAGAAATACCTAACCGTATATGTTATGTTTAAGAAAAATTCACCTAGTATCCATAGTTATGATGACACATCAATAATATGTAAGAGTTAGAACCATCCATTTATGTAAATCCTCGAACAATTGTCAATTGAGCATAAAAATAGTATAAAATGAGATCCTAATCACAAAAAATGTCTTGGGTGGGAAAAAATGCATAAAATTAAGGTGGGAAAACCCATTGGAGTACGCGTGAGGCCCTAATATAGGTGAAAGAGGGGTAAGTTAGAGCTAATTTCACATTTTCTCATTTAGAACAAAACTAGTGGAGAAACCCCACCCTATGTAGAAATTATGTTGTAGATTTGCAACTTCTCATGAAGTTTTAATCAAAATCACAAATGCAAACCTACTCTACTACTCTACAGACATTAATTCACAATTTAGAAAATAAATTTTAGACATGCACAAAGAATTAACACACATTAAACAAGTATTTTTATCTAGGGAAAGAAGTCTTCTAAAAACCCCAATTCCTCTTGCATTAATAAGATGAAATAGAGATGTATTACAATTTCTTTGATCAATTGATCTCACCCTGCAAGTGCACAATCTATCTCTCTACTCACTAAAGGCCTATGACCCAAAATTAGTCAATTTATTCCTTGGCTTGAGCTCTTATTTCCTTGTGTTGTTCCTTGAGTAATTAGGCCCCTATTATTTAGGAAATTCCTCTAATTGATTCTGCAATTCCTTTAGGCTGATCATCTAACTGCATGAAACACCTGTAAACTCAGAACTAGTCTACAACTGATGTTACATTGCACTGGAATCTCCATCTCAACTAGGTAACTCAAATTCTCTGCATGCACTAGCTATTTTGGGTTGATTGATCAGTTAACTAGATGATCACTGAGTCTGACTGAAGTCCCACTACACAACTTGACCCTCCACTAGTTCTTCCAAAATTTGGAACTAGTTTAACTGAAAAAAACCTTAGATAACTAGCCTTAATTGCTACAAATTAGCAATCACACATGTTTAACTGAACTCTAACTCCTCCAACTCAATTTTACTAAGTAAATTGGGTGACACAGCCACTTCACTCAATTTAACATCATCCAAGTTGTATGTTGATGTGGAAATTTTATTTTTCTCAATTTAATCAAAAATTAAATTGAGAATTTCTTGCTGCATTTTTCAACACCCTACACCCAAAAATTTAGATTGACATCGTATAGCACATTGTGGTGAGATTCCTAGAGCTAGAAACTTAAATCAATGCGAAGGTTGTTGGCCAACATGAAGGACCAACTTACTAGGTGTAGAAAATGGAAGAAAAATTAGTTTAAATATGGAAGTATTTTAGTATCATTATTCTTATAGTGAGTATTGATGATATGTCCAAGGGTATCAACACCATTCCCAATTCCCTTAGATATATGTATGATGATATGGATCGAGTGAAGACTAGAGAGGGGAAACAAAATAATCTTTTGATCGAGGGTTTTTGTAGTGGTATGGTGAAAAAATCATTCCTATTGATGACTATACCTATGTAGGCACTAGCTTCATGAATTACCTTGATCTAGCTCTATCCCCAGACACTCATTGGATTGACCTTGGTAGGATATAGTTTTGGTTTTTGTAATTTTGATTTTTTTTTTGGTTTTTGGTATATATATTTCCTTTTTAATGAATACATAGTTTGTAATACTTTATGGTTTTTTTCATGAAAATGTGGTGCCCACTTGACCCCCAAGAGAATCACAATTACATTGCTATGGAAAAGCCACAACACAAGCAACATACGAAGCCTCCAAGTGGGGGGGGGGGGGGGGGGATGAGAGGAATATGATGACTTTTGCAATTTCATGTGTAAGATGAAGGGACTCATGATGGGTGTACAATGATTATCGATCAAAAGAACCCCCCCACATTTATAGAGACAAAATGTGGGGGTCTAATGCTATCACCACTAAGGTCTCCTTCGATGTATAATATGTGTAATTATTTGTTACTGCCAACATAGGGATGACTAACTTCATTAGATAATTTTTTCTAGTATTTTTCATCTGCATGTATATAATGGCTTAAGAACCTAGGCCTCAGATGCCAAATTTTGAATTGATGTAACTAGATTTTGTGATGTAGATAATTCTCTTGGTTTTGATGGTATATATGGAGGTTGTGATGATTTTTACTAATGATGTTCTTATGCTTTTTTCATTTATGTTCATGATTATATCTTTTTATATGCATGCTAAAAAATACTTAATGGGACATATGCCAATATAAGACATAATTATCCAATGACTCAAATAATTTGTTAGAGTATCGTGAAATGTGTATGTATTTAGTGGTATCAAAAGAACATTCCAAGAGATATACCCTCAAATAATAATGAAATAATGCATGATTCCTCACAAATTAGACATGTTTTAACTATATATTACAAGTTGTGAGTAAAGTTTAACAAGTAAGTGACAAATACCAAGGGTAAGACCCTCAAATAAGAGCTCAATGATGGAACTATATTTGGCCATGTTATTGGTCATAGAGCCAAGAGAGATGACACCATAACTCAATAAATCACCAGTGGGTGAAAATAGAACTCAATCGGTGGAATCAATGTTTCAAGTACTATGACTGGTACCATATGCAAATCCTATGTAGATAAATGAGGGACTTGACATCTACCAATCAAGCCCCATGAAAAAAGAAAACACCCAAAGAAAAAACACACTAAAAACAAAAGGAAAAAGAAAATCACACCCAAACACATATATTATATGTATAAGCACCATGCAATGATATGATTCATGCATATTACTTCCCCAAATAAGTCCCATTCTAAGGTTTACAAATAGTGTTACCATCATAATCCACTAACTCATAGGCCCCTCATTTCAAAACATTCTTAAAAACATAAGTTCCATGCCAACGAGGCTCTAATTTTCCTATGCCTAAAATTCCATGATCATGTTCATAAACCATAACCAATTCAACTTACGTGAAGACACGAGGAAGAACCAATTTAGTTTTAAGGCTTTTCCACGCATTCTACATGCCTCGTTAGTTATGGTAGCATAACTTCATTACTCATATTGGTTGGATAAATATAGGAGACATTCTTCCTCGACAGAAGTGTCATGAAACAGTTAAAGGAATAGTTTCAAATATAGAATTTTCATTCAATGAGTATCATAACCTCCACCCTATAGACCAATTAGAAAGAAGGGAATCCCATGGCAGTTTTAACCGAGGTTCGATAGGCCATAATGTGTATAAAAGCATAATATTCCATTGTGATTTATGGTTCCCTACCATCCATTGAGTTGTCGTTTTCAAGACATGATTAATAGCCTCGACTTGGTCATTAGCCTATGGATAATAGGGTGTTGAGAGTTTAGACGAAAGCCCAACTTGGCTATAAATTCCATCATCATCGAATTACGAAAATGAGAACTATGATCAATCATGATCATCTTAGGTACCCCAAACCTAGTGATAATATGGTTTAACGTGAAAGGTATTATAGTGGAACTATCATTAGAAAAGGTAGGAATAGCCTCAACCCACTCAGTGAAGTAGTCCATGGCCATAATAGTGTAGTGATGCCCACTGGCCAAAGCTAGATTACACTGCATAAATCATTGCCACATTTGGAAAAATATCTGACAACAACCATAGGACGAAGTGGAGTAGGGTGAGAAAAACACATTTTCGTAAATATTTGGCAGGGATGGAACTTATGGACCATTCTAATACAATATTTAAAGATCGAGGGCCAAAGAAACTAATGTGCGAGATTTTTTGGGTAGCGGAGAACCTAGAGAAATGACTATCACATGCTCCAATATGGAAATCATTTAAGGCATGTTCAGTCTTCTCATGAGTAAGGAATCGATGTAATACTAAATCAAAATTGTTGTGATAAATATTATCATTAATAATAACACAATACTTACCCTAATGTTGTATATGTGTACACTCATCGTGAGACAACTGAGACCAAAAGCATGGATTTTGGAGATATAGAAAAAGACATCCCCATACCATGGATGAGGAGAGCTAATGAGAAATAAGGAATCATTAGGTAACAACTCCTCAACAACATGTTCTTCATTAATTTGAGGTAAGATGTACATTAACCCAGTGAATGCCAAAGATTTCTTGGACTTGGAAAAAACAAACTCCAAATAAACTCCTGAAGGATAATAATGCATTTTGAGTACTTTACCCCAATGATTTTTTGACTAAGTAATGCTGCATTGGATAGCATAAACATTCATCAAATCCAAATTTCCAATGTGGGAATAACGAATCTCTATATCAACAAGGCCTTTGCTCATCTAGTAAATGACATGTTAGTTGTGAATCTCATCCTCCTAGATGAGAAACATACCGATGGTCGATTAAGAAGATGCAAAATAGATCCAAAAGACCTTATTATAATAAGGAGGGATAAATAATGGGGTAGATAATAAGGCTTATTTCAAAAGGGTCAAAATATTTTGAGCTAGGTCATGCCATACAAAAGGTATTCCTTTCTTCAATAGTTGCATAAAACCATTCATTATCTCATCATAGTCGGCGATAAATATATTCAAGACATTATACTTCCCTTGTCATGATTGCATTTGGTGAAACACACACAAAGGAGGAAGATTGAAGATCCCCTTAAACTTTGAAGGATCAACTTTGATCTTGTCCTTGGACACAATGAATCCTAGTAACCTCCCAGACACCACACAAAATTCACACTTTTGTGGGTTAAAATGAATTTTGTCGTATTGAAAACATAGAAATATCTCCCTAAGATGGGTCAGATGATCCTCAAATCAGTGGGTCAATTTTAATGTCGTCCAAATGGGCTTCAACTGTGTTTGATGTCATGAAAGGCATAGGAAATGGTTCACTAGAAAGTGGTACCAACATTTTTAAGATGAAAAGGAAACTTTCAATAAGAAAATTTTCCCCATAAGAAGATAAAATTAATATTGTGTTGATCCTCTGATTTCACATGGATTTGATTATATCTAGAAAATACATGGATAAAGGATAAGATAACATTTTCAATGCAAGCATCGAGAATATGGTCGATGAAAGGGATTGGATAATTATCCTTCGAGTAATCTCGTCTGTATAATTAAGAGAAAAAATAATTTTCCCTTGTTTCTTAGTGACTAGAATAGGATTAGAAACCCACTCCATCAAGGGTACTAGATAGATAAAACCAATACGTAACAATTTTTGGATCTCTACTTTAAGATTGGATGCTTTACGAGGGATCACTAGCCTAAGCCTTTTCCTAACTAGCTTGGCATTGTTGTACATTTTAATTTCATGTTTGACAATCCAATTGTAAATTCCAAGAATTTCTTAATAAAACCAAGAAAAACATAGTGTAATGCTTTGAAAAGGGTGGTGTAAATTTCAATTTCTTGTAGAGTACAATCCATTCCAATCATAATGTTTTCCATGGATAGTTTCGTAGCAATGCTTATGGGCATAGTCTTCAATATGATTTTAAAATTCCCCTATGAGAAAATACCATGTAACATAATGGCAGACTGGGATCACTTAGTAGATGGAAAGGAAGCAAGGATTTTATGTGACTCATCCAATATTTCTAGTAGAGGAAGGAATGATGAATGATGGTGAAGTTTCTCCTTAGGATGATTATTAATTGACATAACCTCCATAATAGCTTCATCATTAGGAATATCATCATCAAGTAAGTCATCAAGGCCTAAAGGGTATTACTTGACTAAATAAGTACTATAGAACCAAGGTATTTCATCCCTATAATAGATACACACAAATATAGGGAAAGAAACCTGATGGGATAACCTAAACCAACTTGAATCAATGTAAAACATGATCAAATTTGAGTTTGAGTGATCAACCACTCTCATAGCAGTCAATAAGGCTTTGCATTATGTACAAACATTCTACAAAACCTACAAGGAAGACATGGCATAAGGTGCTTGAGTTAGATCCTCAACAATTCTGTACTAGTTATAGGAAGCCCTAGCATTAGGGTTGTGTGTTTAATTATAGAGAAAACCCCTAGGTGGACCAATAATTGGCTCCAAAGGCATATCTATTTTTATATGTCCATTAAAGGAAGCCGGGATGACCAAGTCCTTTAAAGCATAACTAGTCTTAGGAATCACATAATATTTGTCTCTCATAGAGATTTTTACTTTCTCATTTCACATAAGAATAGACAACGAACCTCCCTCAAAGTGTTGCCCTACCATGCCCCCAAGTGATCGTGGAGGAGGTGCTACAACCATTTTTTGTTGAGGTTAGGCCAGAAATGGATGCATTGATACAACTAGTTGTTGAGTGGTCATAAATTACACTAGTAAGAAATGAAACTCATCCATCCATGGCAACTCATGAGTTAAATCAACCCCCTGAAATTTTTTACAAGGGAACTTTAATTTTCATCTATTCTCATTCATGCACCCACCCTGAGTAGGTTTGGAAGTATTTTTTGTTTGTTATTCTTCTTTTTTCCACCAGGTTATTCAGATTTCTTTGTTTGCATGTAATGCACCATATGAATCTTTGTTTTCTTATCAGGAGACATAGTTTTTTTAGAGCTAGGCATGGTTGCAGGGGCTTCTTAAGTAAAAATCAGTTCCCCCAATTGAGCAGCCAACTGGATCATAGCATAAGAAGAGACAAAAGCAATTATACAATCAAAATTTGGTCCCAATTTGGGTTTTTTTGGATCATTTGAAGTTCAAGGAGTATTAGGAATAATTTCATACAAATTTCATGATTGGGAGTAAATCAAGTCTAGGTGTTGGGAACATAAGATGAATTTGTTTGTTATCTCTGCCCAAGCCAATGCGACATCCTTGGAAATGGAAAGCAGTAAGGATTGAGTAAAGTAATCTTTGAGACACTAGTTAGGAATATTGGTCCTAATCAATCACTTCCTTCACCTCCACTTGTGTATGTGATCAAAGATGTGGGTGGAGCTTTCCCAATTTGAATGTAGACATGAGATCAACTAAAAGTGTAGAAATTTGAATAACTGTTAAATTATTCACCGAGATTATCCTGATCACACACTATTTAAGCTTCATGCATAATACATAACCTCTTCTACTATTGATCATCAATTTGCGAAAATTAAACAATCGCATGCGCACATTAAAACCATAAACAATCACACATATAAACACAGTATTTATGGGAAAGCTTAAAGCTGAAAACCCCCAACTATCTGTATATTATAATGATAGAGATCATGTAACAATCATTGTACAAACTCCTCACAATCTCTCAGTACAATCTCCAATTGTTACACACTACACAAGCTCAGATCTAACAAAACACATGCTCCAATCTGCTCCACCTGTTAGCCTGCCTCTACTGCGCAATCCAAGATGAATAATGGCTTGATCCAAGTTCGAATCCCACTGGTATGCACTGCGCAATCCTCATTGGCATCTCCATCAATGTGTGGTGCAAACTCATGCACCAGTATAGTCACAACTGATAGTCACACTGCTCTTTCACCTACCTCTTCTCTGGTCTCCACTGAAACTGTCCATGCACTGAAGTTAACTGATGTATTCTTTAGTTGATTAATGAGTTTATAATTAGTGAATTAATTAATAATTAATTCACACCACTCTCACTAGTGTATCAATCGGTTAGACTAGATACAACTAGCTCAACTATGTTTAACTGAGTTAAACTGAACACAACTCCATTAACTCCTCAATCAACTCCACCAAACTCTGTCACATGAGTTCTAACTGAAGTCAACATGCAATAGCTCCACTAAACCCTAGGAATAGCGTAATTCCTTCTGTCAGCTGCATGTGCCACTTTTGTGCACTCAACTAAAGTGCTCCAAGAGGATAAGATAATGTTTAGAGTCCAAATATTATTAAGAGCTAATAATATTCGACATATCTATTTTTAGACTGGCAATCTAAAAATAGATTCCGCCCAGTATGTCTAAAAATAGAAGTCCATCTATTTTCTCCGACTTGACCAACCATCCACAAATAGCATCCTGCAACTCATAGAACATGATCCATATGTCTAAAAATAGACTTTGCGCCAAAAATAGCCTACGGGCCCACTTAGTGAAGGCGACTTCTTTCCACTAAGCTCATCATATTGTTGCAATCTCAACACTCCCTCTCAACAAGATATGGATTATCTACAACCCCTATCCTGCCCCCGTGGTATTCGAATTTTCTCCTTGTGAGCGCCTTCGTCAAGATATCAGCATCCTGATCTTCCGTGGGAATGTATGAAAGTAACATGATCCTCTGCTACACACAATCTCTGATATGATGATACCGATCCGTGAAGCCATGCCGCCTCAATGCATCCTCCTGTCTGTACCATGATCCATATCCCGATGTGCCTCTGAGATATCTCACTACATGCTTGTCTTCCTTCCAAAAGAGCTTGGTTGGTTTAACCATAGCTTGTGAAAATTGGTACACAGCATAGCAGATGTCGGGCTATGTATTGACCAGATACATAAGCAACCCCACCAACTATCGATAAACAGTGGCATCCACTACCTCCGCTGAAGTAGCATCCTCCTTCCTCCAACCACTAGGAAGAGGAGTATCAACAAGCTTGCAGCCATACATGTTGAACTTCTCCAGTATCTCCCGGGCATACTTACCCTGAGAAACAAACAGTCCATCACTGTGCTGCCAAATTTCCAATCCCAAGAAATAATGAAGGAGGCCCAAGTCCTTCATCTCAAACTCTTTACTTGAAGATCCTCCTTGCATGAGTGTATCAACAGTTCATCACCTCTTAGTATCAAATAATCTACATAAAGTATAATGATCAGCAACTTACGCTCAACCACAATCTAGTACAGGTCAGGATCTGCCTCACTCTTGGTAAAACCAAGTTCGGTGAAATAATTGTCTATCCGTGTGTACCAAGCACGAGGTGCTTGTTTCAGCCAATACAACGCTATTTTGAGCCTGCACACATGCGAATCACTGTTGAAGATTTCGAATCCTTCGGGCTGCTCTATGTACACCTCCTCCTCAATCACCCAATTGAGGAACGCAGTCTTCACATCCATCTGATGAATGTGCCACCCCATCTACGTTGAGAGAGCTAGGATCGTCTGCATGGAAGAATACCTTGCGACAGGTGCAAAGGTTTCCTCATAATCGATCCCCTCAATCTGCGAGAAGCCTCGGGCAAAAAATATTGCCTTGTACTTCTCCACACTCCCATCAGCTGCTTGCTTCAATTTTTAGATCCATCTTGAACCCACCACTGATTTCCCATTCGGCCTTGGGAAAATCTCCCATGCACTGTTTCTGACAATCGAATCATACTTTTCCAGCATGGCATCTACCCATGCGGGATCCTCCATAGCTTCCTCGAAAGAGGATGGATCTATCACGATACACTTGCTCACAAGAGCCATGTATCCAGTATACCGGTCAGGTGACTGTCTCTGTCTGCGCTATGCTGTAGGTGGTCCTACAACCTTCTCTGCATCTTGAGCCAGTCGCTCAGCTTCTGTATTGCGCTTCCGCCCTCTGATGCTTGGCGCTACATGAGTGGTCTCTTCCACTCCATGAACTTCCTCTTGTGGCTGATCCACATCCTGAAGCTCATCCTTAGGAACTAATAGCTCCTCCTCTGCATGCACGTGTGGCTCCCTCTCAAGCGAACACTTCATGGCTTTCTCCCCCTGAAATTTGATATCCCGTCGCACAACAGTCTTGTGACTGTCTGGCAAATACACACGATAGTTGTGGGGCGTATCATTGTATCCCACAAATATCCCAACCTCTGCGGTCGGCTCTAGCTTCTTCCTGGCATCCTTCATCACATGAATGTAAACAGGTGAACCAAAAATCCTCAAATGGGAAATATCGGGCCACTTACTAGAAAACGCCTCCTCGGGTGTACTCATACCAAGTATCACGTGAGGACAACGGTTATGCACATATCTTGTGGTATTGCATGCCTCCGCCCACAAGTGTATGGGTGGGCCTTGATCAGCTGCAACATCACCCCGTGCGGCACCCACAATCGTTGTTCTTCCACTCGGCAACCCTGCAACCAGATTCTGTTGTGGGTTATGAGTCTTATGAAGCTCTCTTCGAATTCATACAACGACGCAAAATTCCTTGAATTTTCCCGGAGATAAATTCACCACCATTGTCGCTCTGAGCCTTCCACTGCTTCCACGATTCTTTCTCAACCAGCGCCTTGAACTCACGGAACTTTGAGTATGTACGGCTCTTCTTCTACATGAAGAAGATCCGGCCTCGAAGAAAAATCATCAAAAAATATCACATAATACTTGTGCTTTGCTGTCGAAGCTACTGAGAAAGGTCCACACACGTCTGTGTGAATTCTCTCAAGGATCGTCGTGGAGGGACTATCCTTCTCGTGAAAGGTGGCTTTCAGAAATTTTCCTAAGGTACATCCCTTGCACTGATCTGACTGCGCAAGAGTACCCTTAGGAAGCCTAGTAGAAATCTGTTGCAGTATCTTCAAAGCTCCATGGTGAAGGCGGCCCAATCTCCGGTGCCACAACTCACCATCATCCCGACTCACCACTCCTTTTTCCTTGCCTTCCATTGCTGCGCAGCCATCTACCTGCAATTGATAAAGGTTCTTAACTTGAACCCCTATCCTCCGGGTCTCACCAGTTTCCTTACTGTGCAGGAAAGCCTTTCCCTCGCTAAAGACAACATAATATCCCTTGTCTTCTAACATCGCCACAGAGATAAGATTCTTCTTCAATCTTGGAACATGCATCACTTCCTTCAATACGAAGGGTTTACCAGACTCCCTCTCAAAGGAAATGGTACCGATACTGGTCACACTGTATCTACCATCATCGCCCATCTCGATGTGCACTCCAAGATCTTTCTCATCCATATCAGTAAACAAATCTCGATCTCTTGTCATGTGAAAAGATGCCTGCTTGTCAGAAACTTCTATGAACCCATCACACTTGAGACCAAGCATGCGATCGGTGAAAAATCCCGAAGCAGGCTGAAAGGCTAAGGCCTCACGGTACAACGGATCTGTGCTTCCTTCTTTCTTCTGTGGACAATTTGTGGCGTAATGTCCGTGTTGGTGACAGTGAAAGCACTTCACCTTGGACATGTCCTGCTTCTTGCACTGGATTGAGAAGCTTTCTTGCTCTTCCCCTTCTTTGCTTTGGCAGCCAAAGCGCAATTCTCTTCATCAGAGTTCTTTGATGAAGATCCATCCCTGGTACTCTGCCTTATCTCCTCTTGCACAGATCAGGCCAAGTCGCTTTCAGCACAGCAATTTCTCAAAAGACCAACCATTGACGGAGTCACGATGGGAATGCCAACTCTTCGGAAGCCCGAGGAGAGCCAAGCTCACCAAGTCCTCATCATCTACAGTCACCCCCACACTTCCCAGCTCATCCCTGCATTGGATGAACTTCGTGAGGTACTTGGGCATACTGTCGCCTTTCTCCATCTTTATGTTTCTGAGTTTTTCCTTAAGCGCCAGCTTCCTCTGGTCGCTCTTGCTTTGGAATAAGTCTGTCAAGGCTTTCCACATCAAGAATGGAGAAGCCTTACCATGAAGGCTAGACACTATGTGATCCTTCATGCCCTCCAACAGAATCCTTCGACACTTTTCTGTCTTCTTTTTCCATGCGTCAAGTACGACAGCATCACTAGAAGTAGGCTTTGGAATTTCAGCATCTATGAACTCCTTCAACCCATTGTCATCCAGCACCACCTCCATCCTGTCCTTCCATGCAATATAATTCGAGCTGCCCTCAAGGGCATACTCCAATCGCAATCCGTTGAAAGAAATCTCAACTTCGACACCAAGAAAACACTGCTGCAAATTCGAATTCTACCATCACAAAACTCAACCGCTTCAATGTTTTTCAATTGCTCCAATGATCAATATTGCTCTGATACCATGTAGAAATTTGAATAACTGTTAAATTATTCACCGAGATTATCTTTATCACACACTATTTGAGCTTCATGCAAAATACATAACCTCTTCTACTATTGATCATTAATTGCGGAAATATAAACAATCGCATGCGCACATTAAAACCATAAACAATCACACATATAAACACAGTATTTATGGGAAAGCTTAAAGCTGAAAACCCCCAACTATATGTATATTATCATGATAGAGATCATCTAACAATCATTGTACAAACTCCTCACAAGCTCTCAGTACAATCTCCAATTGTTACACGCTACACAAGCTCAGATCTAACAAAACACATGCTCCAATCTGCTCCACCTATTAGCCTGCCTCTACTGCGAAATCCAAGATGAATAATGTCTTGATCCAAGTTCGAATCCCACTAGTATGCACTGCACAATCCTCATTGGCATCTCCATCAATGTGTGTGCAAATCTCATGCACCAGTATATTCACAACTGATAGTCACACTGCTCTTTCACCTACCTCTTCACTGGTCTCCACTGAAACTGTCCATGCACTGAAGTTAAATGATGTATTATTTAGTTGATTTATGAGTTAATAATTAGTGAATTAATTAATAATTAATTCACACCACTCTCACTAGTGTATCAATCAGTTAGACTACATACAACTAGCTCAACTATGTTTAACTCAGTTAAACTGAATACAACTCCACTAACTTCCTCAATCAACTCCACCAAACTCTGTCACATGAGTTATAACTAAAGTCAACATGAAATAGCTCCACTAAACCCTAGGAATAGTGTAATTCCTTCTGTCAGCTGCATGTGCCACTTCTGTGCACTCAACTAAAGTGCTCCAAGAGGATAAGATAATGTTTAGAGTCCAAATATTATTAAGAGCTAATAATATTCGACATATCTATTTTTAGACTGGCAATCTAAAAATAGAAGTCCATCTATTTTTCCCGACTTGACCAACCATCCACAAATAGCATCCTTCAACTCATAGAACATGATCCATATGTCTAAAAATAGACATAGTCTAAAAATAGACTTTGCGCCAAAAATAGCCTGTGGGCCCACTTAGTGAAGGCGACTTCTTTCCACTAAGCTCATCATCTTGTTGCAATCTCAACAAAAAGTAATTCAACAACATTCACACCAAGTAAGAAAATTCATGATAGGGTGCCTTGTCTATTTCAATGTGCCAATTTTCAACATCCTTAGTCAAGGTTCGTTTTAAGAATATCAACCTAAAAAAATCATCCAACAAATAATTTAAATAAAACAAAAGATGGTAGGAAGTGATATGCATGGTCAAGTTCTCTAAAAAATTTCCTCTGAACTTGGGTATATTAGATGGTAATTCCAGAGGAATTGGAGGACATTGGGGATCATGGAATATTGACCCAAGAGGATCCAAAATACTGGAAATTGAAGTCCTCAAATATTAGAAAAAACAACATCAAGTCGTATATCTCATTAAGACAATTACAATGGGAAAAATGGCACCTTAATGAGAGTCTCTATGACAAATTTATTCTCATATGATTTTTTTTACAAATAGTAAAAATTTTGGTAGTGGAAGTGCCATGTGAAACCACCCAGAAGGTGCCATGTGACACCCCTTAGGAAGCGCCATCTGTCACCCACCAAACACACCATCTGGCATGACATGCCATCCTAATGGAGATTGAATGTAAAGGATGTTATTAGCTATGCACATATGTGGTACAATAATATGGGGCCACGTGGAACCTAGCTTGCAGTGAAAAGGGGCTCGACGATCGAATCAAAATCTTGGTTCAATGGAGAAAACATGTCACGTGTTTATAGTTAGAGAGTTCATTAATTTTATGGGTTGGAGGTCCACCATATTTGGCGGTCCCACCAAACCCCAAACCACCACATTTATATATGTAACATACAACACATGTCGCAAGCCAAAACAAGGAGGCTTGTGGGCTTAATAAATATTGGTGCCTTGTCTATCTTGCATTACTTTTACATTTATTCTTCATGGATGTTGAATTTATGGTATTTTAATTCTCTTTACGTAATTATGTTTAGCACCACCTAGGGAAATATCTTGGATCAAATATGGGGCCATTCGTCAATTTTCCCAAATCCGACCAATAAAGGGACACTATAAATGGAAGCTAATGTTGATTGAATGTGTTTGCAAGTAAAGATGTACCCTTAGATGGACATTGTGTGTTTTTCTTAACATATTTTCTAGAAGACAAATGTTGACTAAAGGAATTGCTAGACTTGAGATATTGAACAACTATTGTGGTGAAAGGATTATTCCCCCCAGAGACAAAGAAACTCCCAAAAGAATGGTTTTTGATGGGATTATACCTGGCACTAGGAGGACCTCTTGGTGCAAGATAACTATTGCAAGTGTGAAAAACCCATGGGCATCCTTATATTAGCAGGAATATTTTCCCTAGGTATGTTAGCCCCTCCAAAGGTTGTAAAACCTACAAGGAAGGGAATTCCTCCAAACATAGAAATAGCAGATGGATTATAAGTTTCTTTGAAACTATTATTTCCCCCATACTAACTAGGAAAAAATGTAGACTCTCATGGCATATTCCCTAAAGAAGGTTGACCCATGCTAGAGATTGTGATAGTAGGGATAATGGAACCAAGTGGGAACCACCTACCTACCATAGTTTGACTCTATCTTTCCCCCATATTGAACACAAATCTATATGGACATAGGGATATATATAAGCTTAGGAAAATACTCAAGGTTGTAGAGGGAAATGGTGGGATGCCCAAAGGCGAGGATAGAGGTGTTGTTAAAATAGGAGAAGTGGACCATATCACAACCTATTAGTGGTAATGTAGACATCACAAAATAAAATCCATATGTAGATGGTGATGAGGGACCCATCTCTCCCATAGTAAATGCACCACTCTCACTAGAAATTTGATGAGGGAACAAGGAAAAAGGTTCTATGAAATATGTACTTTCTTAGAGAGGTAAGGGGTCAACAGGATTATTCAAAGGCGGGTTGACGTGTGGTGTTGGAAGGTTCATCTACTACTTCAATAGTAACTTGGTCTTTCCCCTTTGAATAAAATATAACCCTTTGAACTCTAGTGTGATTTAAGCCCTCTTATAATAGAGTTATCATATGTATCAATCATGATGGAATCTCCTCTTTAGTAGAAAGGTTTCTCATTCCTTGGGAACAATGGAAAATTTTGTCATCCATGGTGACTGTATAAATTCAAATAATTAATTAATAAATACACTCCTATGGAAAACTAGATTAAAACCAAATAGAATGCATTATAAAATACCTAAGAGATACAACAAATAAATCCAACTACAAAGGGTACCTTCTAAAATCCAAGATCCTTGAGGAGATAAATCCCCCAGGGACCTTGTACTAATGAAGGACAGTGAAATGGTTACTCCAACCTCTTGATACTAGCTTTGGTTATTCCAACTGGCCTTAATGGATATTAGTGTCATCCCTAGAAGAAATGATATGGTGATTTACGTCTACGGTACGTACCATGGGGACTTCCCACCCATAGTAACCTTGGTAAGATCCATAAAATATATGCCACTATGGTTACCACCTCACAACTAAACAACCGATAGGACACGTGATCAGAACCATATGTGTAAAAAGGGTACCTAAGCCTGAAATCTCCTAAGAGATTGCTCAAAGTGTGTCATATGCCTCTCAAAGAGATCCTCGATAACATGCAAAATCTAGTGAAAACCAATTGCAAGGGAGTGGGGTTATCACTATCCAAGTTCTTGATGTGACTGCGTGTTTGAATCCTATGTAAGAGGATATTTCCAAGAAGCATCTGATGTGAAAATGGATTTACACTCACTAGTGAACTAGTTTTAATTATGTAGCGTTAAAGAGTATCCTCTCCAAACTTATTTCAAGGTTGTACAACCCTAAGATAATGTTGGAGTGCTATAACCAAAAAAGCCGATATTAATTTTAATTAGTGATTTAATTTTATGGTTGTTTTTTAGTCAAGAGTATAATGTGCAATTGAAATCATGTATAAGAGAAACAATGTTAGTCCAAAATGCAAACTAAATGAAGGATGTAATTTATTTTCCAATTCAATGACAACTAGCTAAGGAAAGGTAAATAATTTATTAATTTTTCCAAGTGACAAGTAAATGTTTCATATCCTTTCTCAATGATATTTTTACTATTGAAAAATGAAACAAGAAAGTCTCCATTTTGATTTTTCCTTAATCAAATTAAGGAAATTCGAAATTCCACATCAACAAACCACTTGGAGGAGTTAGCTAAGTTGACCTGGCTATTTTCACGCAGTAAAGAACATTGAATTAGAGTTACTGAGTTCAAGTTCAACTTATTTGAGTTGATTCCTAAAATTTAGGAGTCTATCTCACTTAATCTGAGTTAGGGCCACGAAGTTCATTTGTGTCCAAAGGGTTCCTAAATTATAGGATCCTAGCTTAGTTAACATGAGTTAGGGGCATGAAGTTCAGTTGTGTCCAAAGGGTTCCTAAATTATAGGATCCTAGGTTGAGTTCATTTCATTCGTGGCAATTTAATTCACTTAATTTGAATTATGGTCATGTTTATGGTGTTGGAAATCCGTCAACCAAGGGGTCTCCCCAATGTGAAGTCCCAATTATACCTCACACCGTTTGGAATATGAGCCCCATCTGGAATATCGAACCGATTGTCATGCATTCTTATAGATATTCCTTGGTTCTAACTTTCAACAAGAGAGAGGAGTGAAAATGTGCCTTTTAAAAGCAAGGGGGGTGCACCTGGTGACTGTTCAATCGCATGTGTCTCAAATTTATTTCACTGCGAAGGGGAGGAAAATTGAGCCTCTAAGAGATATGTAGTAGTACCACCCAAGTAGAGAGACACATGAAAAATAAAGGTTTGTAGAACATCAAACAGAATAGTCCATAGAGATGCAATGGTCATCGAAACCAATATGACAAGGAATATTTTTCTAATATCCAATGGAATAGTCCACAAGGACGCGACAATAATAATAGAAATTTCAACACATTATCAATATGATAAGCACCAAAATAACTGAAATATTTTAACTAATTTAGCATAGATGAAAGAAAACAAAAATTAAAAACATTCATAGAATATGCTTACAAATATCCATCATCAATGCATGAAGAACGTGCTGGCCCATAGGGCTTCTGATATTAAGTAAAAGTTCCAAGACATGTGTATAAAATGAACACCACTAACTCCAGTAGTGGAGTGTTGGAGCCAATCCTTGCTTAGGCTCAAAATAACTAGCTTATCTCTCTAATGCATTATGGGAGGAGACAAGGTGAAAAGTCCTTTGCTCATATAATGAGGGTGTATATATAACGAATGGGTTATGCTTCACCCTCCTTATGACTGTTTGACTACCCTCATGACTATTTGAATTCCTATGACTTTTCAACTTACATGACTATTCATATTCCATGTGTGTCCTTTTGAATTTCACTTTACAATACATTTTAAATACAATTTACATGATCCACAATAATTATGTGGCATATGATGACTTGTGACAGGAAATGACATGTCATTGATGACATGGACTGCATGATGGTGTGATAGTGCCAAGTTTTACTTCTTCGTGCTTCTTTCTTTTTGTCTAATTGAAAAGACGATACATTTTCTTTTCTTCCTCCTCCTTATGACTTGAAGATGAGTAGTCTTCCATGTGATCTTGATCTTGATATTTTGTTATAGTCTGGTGTTCCTTCGTCTTCTCACTTGCTTATCATCTTATCTCTTTAGATCCATATGTGTCTTCTAGCATGTCCTCCTTCTATGTCTCCTTATTCATCATCTTGTCATAACATTATAAAGCTCCTGCATCTACAATTCACTCGTGACAAGACGACATCAGTATGATAAAACCCTAGTTTAAGATGGTGCATGATGATCCAATGACTGAGATGGAATCGACTAGTAAGCCAACGGAGGGGCTCAGTGACTGTGTAGTTGTGTATATAAGGAAGTCAGAGGTGGAGCTTAGGCTTTGAGACTACGAAATGCACAATTAATGCTAGACTGAGGAAAAATATTGCACAAATCTAGAGCTCAAAGTGACAAGATGAGGGATATTTGCACTCTTTCAGCTAATTATATATTTCTAAAAGGAAGATGAGCCCAAGTGATTGTCAAATTTCACAGTTCAAGAGCTCAGGGATGAGGCTTGAGCCTTGATAGTGTACAATGTATAGTTCATATAGGACTGGGGAGACAAACTGCATAGTTTTTGGACTCATTGAGCTCAAATGCGGGGTTTTGCACTACTTGGGAAACTACGTAGTTATGGGAGGAAGAGGAGGTTGGGCCATTGCATATTTGTGCAGCTCGGGAGCTCAATGGATGATATTGAGGCTAGATATTGGGTAGTTTGAAGTTGATTCAAGGCTGGGAAGATGAATTGTGAAACTCTAGGAGGCAAGGTTGGGCTTGAGCACTGAAATTTCAAAGTTCGCAGTACTGGAAAGAAGGAATTGTGCATTGCGTAGTTTCAAGTGACAAGGATGCAGCTTGAGGGTTGAAACTATGAATTTCACAATTGAGGAAGGTCGAATGAAGCTAGGTTGCTGGGGAAATTCTCAAAATTGGCTAAGTGTGGGACTGAAGAGACTGATGTGAATAGTGATATGACTTGACTGTGATCACACACTTGAAAAACTTTGACGACACAACAATGTAAATCATCCAGACATGTTGAAAACATATTTCCCTCAATGCGACAACCTTGTGATGACTTCACGGCAAGTGTGACACTAAGATATAATTTGTGATGATTGTGACGACACTTGTGCGGAAATTCTTAAAACTTTGGGAATGAGTGTGATTGATGTTTACATTGTTATACCAACTCACTCACACAAATATAACCCCTTGAAACCACAAGAATAGGAGTGAATACAAGTAACATGCAAAAAGATAGCTAACATGAAAAAAGATGCCAATTGCTAAAGTGTGAATGACTCTTGCAATATGTGGATGACGTTGAAAGTAACACATGCCAGAGAAAGGGTAACATGAAAATGACACTAATTAGAGTAAAGTCAAGCTAAATATATAGTTGATAACATGAAAATGACACTTGCGAAAACAAAGGTGCACAAAAGTGGCAGTTTGCAAAACTCACCGAAATAAAAGTACGGACACAACTAGAATATGAGAAATTGTCGTTGTCATTGCGCACTGACTATCGACATGGATTAGACATTGCACATGAACATTCCTGGTGAAAATTTATATGTTTTGTCTAAGCTTGCATATAATAATGGACTCATGAACTTATTACGAACTGAGCGCGTGTGTGTAAGTGAATTCAACACTTCCAATCCAAGAGGGATCCCAAAAAGCATCAACTGACAAAGAAGTGACTATGGAATGACAGATCACAAGATCCAAAGTAGGCTCCAAAATTCGAGTATGAGAAAAATTTCGGAGGGTGTTTGTCGTAGTGACAACATTGGTGATACACTAGTAGAACTCTAGATTCTCTGCCTTGGTCAATTATTTTGTGCAAGGTCTAGTTCTTAAGGAAGTATTGATTCATCGTTCAGATTACCGTGGTTTTCCCACTTACACCGTGCATAAACATATTCCCCTTCATTCCTTTACTCGATTGAACACAAACATAAGATCAACGATCACACAATGTTTTGAGTCAAGATAGGGTAATGAAATTCATAATCTTTATATTTTCAGATTATAGTTTTTCATCGCTGATGTTGCTCAGCTACCAGCCGACATGGAAAGTACCCTGATAGAGTCACTTCAGGGAGACAAACATTGCTCCGCTGCCAGCAAGCCTGGACAGTACCCCAGCAGAGTTGATTTCTTCACCTCTTCGCAGAGGAATCCTTTCTCTTCTTTCGCATTTATTTATTTATTTAAATAGGATTGTGCATTTGACACTTATTTATTTATGGCTGAAAGAGGGATCCTAACTTATTGAGAGCAGGAGAGGTTTTCCTTTCAAAGAAGCATATATAAGACATTTGATATTGGTTTGCTTGTTTATATTTTCCCCTTGTCCTTATCTACTTGATTATATCAACTTGCAAACACCGAAACATAAATTAACTGTAGGCATGAGGTTTCCATAATAGAAAAGAAGGTCATGGTTCGACACAAGGATTTATTAACACAAGGATCATATTTTACATCAGAAAATCATTGACCAAAAGATGTAACCTAGATAAGGAAGAATGAAAAAGAGTTAGAAAAATATTGTAGTGTCACAAAGTCCTTTTCTATTTTTCCACATTCCCTTTCAGGATAACATAACATCTTCATGAAAGGCCCTACCGATAGAACAGAAAGAAAAGAAATAATACGACAAGAAAGAAAAACTAAAGCAAAAAATAGAAAATGGATAAAGAAAAACATGATGTGAAATAAAAGTTAGAAAACAAAAGATAAACTACAAGAAACGAATGCAGGATGGATGTGTACGTAAAATATAATGCAACTAGACCTACTCCTAAGCTAACCATCTAGAAGGTCAGGGTCACGTATACCAGAATTTCCAATGTAGCCATCATAGTCATTCCCAACCTAAAATCACAAATATATGATCAATTAAAACATATATAATGTAACGTGCAATAGAACAAATAAAAACTTGAATAACTTGCACAAAATTTTTGAAGGTCTTGCATGTGGGTAGAAATATGTGCCACTTCCACTACTTTCATTCAATTCACATTCTCACCTCTTTGATTGAAAGAATAATCCAACAAACCTTGAAATATTCTCCTGGATGAGTCTCCATATGCACCGAGCTTCATAACAAGTGTGAAGAAAGATTGCAACTTTTTATTTGTGATGGAGCTTGCTAGGTAAGACTGTTCCAACCATATAACATTGGATTGCAAAATTCATGATGGTCCTCTTGAAAACCCCAAAATATT
Organism: Pinus albicaulis; assembly: GCA_034641835.2. NCBI lineage: Eukaryota > Viridiplantae > Streptophyta > Pinopsida > Pinales > Pinaceae > Pinus > Pinus albicaulis. The sequence goes on along the minus strand of CM076580.1, from coordinate 109,794,577 downwards.
TCAAAATATGAATTCTCAATTAGAGGCACAGGATTACGATGAGAATATTTTGAGGGAAAATGGATCTAATCATTTTTAGGAGTCATGTCGAGACATTAAGGACCTGATATAACCATAAACGAAGGTTGAAGTGCCTCAAATTCTTCAAAAAAAATCTAATAGTGAGATGTTGAACGATGAAGATCGAAGGGTGTAAAACAATTATTATTGGATATACTGGTGGGAGAATGATAAAACGAATGAAAATTATCAAAGATAGAATGATGATCAGATGATCTGATTAAAGAATCATATTCCTAGTTTGGAGTAAACAAATATAAATCAATTTGAACAGTTTCGCAAATTATTTTAATAATAGAATCATCTTCCTCGCATGATGAATGTGAAAAACTATTTCTTTGTAACTGGTAACACACTATAATGGAATTTTAAACATCGAAAGAAGTGAGAAGGAATTCCAGTGCAACAAACACATGAAACCAATCAAGATGTAGTGAACGAAGAAGAATTTGATTCGTACGATAACTCGTGCCTTCATCATCACTCAAGAGGATTTAATGTGCGATAATGGGAAATATGTGTAGTATAACATTTGCAGGAAGAACCAGGAGTTGGTAATTAAGGAATGAATTTGATAAGCATGATTCCTTCAACCGAAGATAGTCCTCGGAATGATCAAATTCACAATGTAATGTCCCAAATGGGGAAAAATAGGCACAGTAGGGAATATATTAAGATATTACTCTATGGGCTCACAACAATATGGAAATGCACCAGAATTTCTAAACCATAGACAGACTGAAGGGGCTTTTACTAGATATATCACCTCTAAGGAGAGGGTGAGATCCAGAGGCTATCTGGCCCATTTCAGACTCTATCTATAGAAAGTTGGTGAAACATAATAAGGATGGGAATAACACACTAAAAATGGAGTTTTCATCCCTTGGGATTATTATATATTCAGATCTAATAAATGAGTCCAAAGAGGAGCAAAAACCATCCAAGGAAGAAGCGGGAAATTCCACTTCAGGAAATTTTGCAACAGGCTTAGGGAAAACGCTGTATAAGCAAGGGAGTGCAAGAATAACGTAGAACAGGGTTGGGATTCCCTATATTAGGCTATGAGGGACCTCCATGCTGAATTTTATCTGAAAAAAATGTGTTTAAGGACCTTAAACAGATCTCCCACGAAGCTGACTAGTTAAAAATCAGCTAAAGAGAAGAGCTGCTGCAACATGAAAACCCAACAACCAAAATTGTGTAGTTTTGCCCAGTAATCACCGAATATTAGTCAGAAGGCTCAAAATTAAGCCATAGAACATCATATCAGCATTACGAAAGGTTCTCCCATTAACACACAACAAATCATATGAAATAATAGAGCAGAAATCCACTAAAATGACATCTTCGACATTTATAAAATTGTAGAAAAGAATGGACTGCGTCCCTCTAAGTGTGCTTCAGTAGATAAATTATGGATTTCAGATATATTGAAGATATATGGCTGTAACATCAGATCCATACCAGATCTGGAAACTACTCAGCCTCTTGTACAAGTCCCCTTTGGGGTTTTTACAAGATATTGCACAAGAAGATGTAGATCTAACTTTTAATACATGAAACTATAGGAAACTTCTAGAAATTGCTGAATATGAATATTATTACAGTATATCAGATTTTTACAATAGATATCAGCAAGCTACAAGATGAATATACAAGATGAGAGGCAAGCCTCAATCATCAGAAAGAAAGTACAATGAAAGATCTAACAATAGTGAAGCAGTACATAGAAAATAACATAGTTCGCTAAGGAGACAGCATTGTAGCTTGAAAAAAATATGTCAATATGTGAAAAATACATATCTGAAATGAAAAATACAATGGAGATCCTCTTCCGGGTGCTCACAAGACACCCTCCCTGAGAAAAATCCCTCAAAACATCTAGATCCTTGCAGATATGAATCACCACTTGCCGCAACTTCATAGCAGCTGCAAAACCCTCAATATGACCAGCTCTACTAATGGAGATGAAGCTTGGCCAAAATTCCAGATAGTGGAGAAATGCAGCACATCCTCCTCCAAAGAGATACTCCATGGAAGGAGAGAGGATTCCTAAACAGGAGATCCTCTTCTCTTTGGCTATCCTAGCCAAGAGAACTCGAGTTGCTCAAGCAACTTCTAAAATCATCAATAACCTCTTTCATGTGCCTTCTCCTCCTTTTTATAACATTAGGGCTTCTTAGCAAACCCTAAACCACTTCATCTCTTTGGCCCCTTTCACACTTGGAGACCCCTTCTAGAACTGCGTAGTCCATCTAGGAGGTTCAATGAACCTAGACAGTGCTGGTTGACTTGGTCAAATAGGATCTCCTTTGGTGGTCTCGACCCTTTCCACACCTGAAAGTTTTATTCAAGTAGCTCAAATATGCCTCTTTTCACATAGGCATTGATTTATTATTGATTTTATGAGTTTTTCATGTCCTCCTTTACATTTTATTCATCAATGCATAAAATTAAGACAAAATGAAATGTTGGAATTAGCTCGGGCTAATTTGGGACATTACACACAATTCCATGACTCTACGAGAGATGCACATTCCAATCCCAAGTTTGATGCAAGAGATTTTCATGAACATGAATGAACTAAATTTTTTTTTGGAATCTAGCTAGAAGTAAAATCTTTGAAATTTGAAAGATCCCTTCTGAGATACCGAACATTTTTCAAAAATAAAATTTCATCAAGTGAAACCATGCAAAAAGAAGTATTGTGCGAGATAAACTAGATCTTACTTAGATCGAGGGGCTTCCTAGAGTCATGTGATCCTCACATAACCATCAACAAAATTTAAAGTGTCTCGACTCCTTTTACACGCCATTTTTTCACCATGACACTTGAAAGTTAAAATAGATCTATCACCATCCATACCTATGTTCCAGTACACTCCTTTGCATGTCAAACATTCATATTCCTTGAACAAGTGATTAATTTTGGGTAAAATGGCTCTTTGACCTATTAAACATGACTTGCGCACTTTTCCTAGTCATTTTTTACGCATGAGATGTTACTGCTATAAATGACTGCATAATTCTACGCTCTGTTTTCCATTAAAGACTACACAACCGACTCAAAGTAAAGTAAAAATAAAAAGTATGTTCTAGAAGCATAGTTGGGCGCATATATCACAACTAAAATCCTCTGAGTCATATCAGTTTGAGCCAAACCCCTATAAACATGGAGCTAATTCCCCTGGGTCATGGAACCCTAATCCCACTATTTTTAGATCTCATCCATCTTTCGAGGATATGAAACCTCCTCCATTTACTCTATAAACTGAGTTGAGACTCCAGGGTGAGGGGAGTTCACTTATGGTAGTCTTATGCTAGTAATTTTGGATTGGGAATATTATCGTCCAAGGCAGAATATTAGAGGCATTTGGGAGGAACCTTCACGACATCAAGGCTGGTTGTAAGGATACTCTTTTATCCCTGAATAATACATTTGGATACTTTTTCTCATTGTGTTGTTTTATTGGAATTGTGAATGGTTTATGCTCATGTATTCATTAAAACAATTTCAAATCCTAATCTCCATGATATTTAGGATAGGCTAGTTTTATATTATTATACGTCATATGCCTTTGATCCTTCATATGTTGGTCTTTGCAGGTTTATTCAAAGCATTGAGGATTTACATAGGACATATTGTTGGATCTTCATCAGAAATTTCGTTTAAATGGTTAGAGTACCATCCTCTTCTTTTATTTTAATCATCTAAATGGAGTTAACTTAGAGAAAGAGATATTCTTATGTTTGTTTGTTTCTAGTTCTCCTTTAGGATTCTAGGGAGATATCTCTTGTCCAAAAGAGGGATGTATACGTATAAAAAATTGGCGACCATACTGGGGAACGTCTTTTGTCCTCGAGTTTTTCTTTGGTTCTACTTTCCCATTTTACTGGTTTGACTGAATCTAAATTTTGTTGAGTTTATGAACTTTTGTATCCTCTGGGTTGAATGCCTTGTTTTTGTTTTTTTCTTGAAATTTCCTTTACCCGTGTCGTTTTGTTTTAGAATTAGAGTGCAAAAGTGCGTATTTTCAGTTGTAACACTGTGCATGTGCACTATATTACACTGATTACCTGTGCACCCCTTGAAATTTTTGAAAAACTGAATTTCCCTCTGATCAGAGTTTGATTTTTAATTTCTAAATGGTCATTTATACTTGTTTCAACCTTGAGAACTTGTTTGTGAACTTGTTTTGATTGCCTTAGTGCATTTTTTTTAGAATTCATCCCTTTCACATTTTAGGGTAGGGTTTGGTCTGGTTTGTCTGATTGCTTCATCGAAAAAGATAGACTGCTTCTTGAAATAAAAAAATTTATGTCTTTTTATTTTGAATATACCAGATTAGTTGTTAATCTTTCTCGTTTAAGTGAAATTTTTTTCTTGTTTGTGAAAGAAAAGTTTCTAGATTAGTGAAATTGAGATTGTCTAAAAAAAATAGGGTTTTGTGAAAAGTGCTTCTGTTTGCTTAATTGAAAAGTGATTGATTCTATTTTCAGTTTGAAATCATCATAAAATTGCACTAGTAGGCATCATTAAAAAAATCATTCATTGAGAACTTTTAGTTTTAACATTTTCATAAAATTTAGAGTTTTTGTAGTGTTTCATCAATTTTGAAGAAATGGAAATAATTGTTTGCAAAAAAGAGTTGTGTGTTTTGACTTGAGAGAACTGAAAATTTTCATTAAAGTTTTTGCAATTGAACAATTTTCAAAGTGAATGGACATTTCATGAAAAAAATGTTTTGGGATTTTAGAAGTTTTTCATTTTGAAAATCAAAGAACCTCTTACTTTCCCTTAACTAGGATTTCATCGAAAAGAAAATATTACATTTCCATTGTTGAATGCATTAGAGTATTTTGAGACGATCGAAACATCATCAGTTTCACTTTCATGTCCCTTGCGTAAGAAATAACCAAATAACATAGTGTTAATTAAAATCAATCTAGATTTTTTTATACTTTTAGGGATCATTCCACCAACACAGATTAGGTTAGTGCTTTGGAATAGGGAAGTGAGTAAGATTTCTGAAGCAATAAAAATAAATTAGAATCCTGCGGTAGGGAGAAAATCCAGTTATTAGAGTTTTTCTCAGGGAATATTTTCTTTTACAAGATTTAAGCACGAGGCCATATTGGACTTAGTGAAGTAATCATACCTGCTTCATTGGTAAAGATAGAATATTTTCATGCATTACAAATAGTGTCGAAAGGCGCTTGGAGTCACTTGCTAGTAAACCTCAGATTTACCATGTCGAGGATATTTCAAGGGGATTGAGCTTAGTTAATTTTTCCTTACATGTACCTCAGACCCTGGAATATCCCCCCAGGTTTGATTATGATAGTTGGTAACCTTAGTGGCTATAATATTAGGATTTTTCCCAAGGTGACGGTGGAGGGAAGCTCCCATTGTACCTAGAATAGATGTTGACTAGACTCACTTGGAATTTTTGGAGGGCAATCCTCACTCGAGATGGCACAATGGAGTTGCTTGCACCAGACTGTTTCATTAGTAAGGTTATCAGAGTAGTTGGTTCCATTGGCTAGTTTTTCGAATTGATATCTGCGAGGTTGGATTTCATCACCAACTAGTGATTTTACAATGAAAATAAATTGTTTGTGTCTGTTTTGACTCCTAGATTTTATAGTGTTTGTTCATTTGTTTGTTTTTATTTTTTATAGGCTTTAGGTGTGATTTCTTCGAACTTTTGAGTTTTTGTAATTAAAATTAATCGTGGCTGAAATACCGAGACACTACCATAGAATGCAGGGGAAACCCCCTGAGTACACACCAAGTCAATTAGAGAAAATTAAAACTAAAAACGAAAAATCAGCAAGAAATCGATCTTCAAAACAACCAGAATCATCCATTGTGGTACATCCTCATTTTGAAGTAAATAGACCTCAGGCATTTGAAATAGGCTTAGAAAAAAAATCAACTAGAACTTACTGAAACCATTATAGTAGAGTTTGTCACTGGTGAAGTTTCAGATACATAGTTAATTGAACCAGAAATATTTGAACCTAATTCTGATAGTTCAGAACCTGATTTTACTTAAGATGTTATAGCCCTTATTCTTGCTCCACATTCACCTAAATTAAAAATTATAATTATTGGGAATCTTCCTCCTAGCCTCATTAGCATTAAATAAATTACTGAGGATGAAGAAGAAGAAACTCACACTAGTCCAATTTTTTTTGGTTTACAGACCTTTCCATTAGAATTACCACTTTATCCTTTTCGACTGGACGATTGGTATCTTACATCATTTGAATTTCCACATTCATCTGGTTACAGTCATCCACGTTGTCGGATTCCATTTTACTTTTTACCCATATATAATATGTCTAATATGGCTTCTAGAAGTATGTCTACTGATTCATCCATGTTTTCATCTTATCCAAAAGACTTATTATATAGTGTTCCTTCAGTTCCTGTTCCGTACCAGTCACTTATTGGAAATTTTTCAGAAGTGTCTCCTTCTTCTCAAGATTCTACTTTGTTAACAAGTTTACCAGAATCTACTGCCCAAAATTTAACTGCAAACAAATTCATTCATATGATTTTGGGGAGTAACCCTCAAGTTAACCCGTAAGGTGGTTACAATCTGCCTGGGGGAAACAACCTCTTCTGGGAGGAAAAAATTTCAATGGAACATATCCTACAATTGTAGGGAAACCTTTACTTGGTAACAATCCAAGTTATGGTCTAATGCCTCAAACTGGTTTCGGTCAAACTTTTGTTTCACAACCCTTTGTAGGCACTCCTTATCTAGGGATGAATACTATATGGAGTCCTTCATTTTCTCAACAATATTTTCAACCTACCCCGAAAATTCCCTTTAAACAACCCAATCAACCAGTTGGACAGTTGATTTATGCTCAAGTCCAACTAATTGTTCAATGAATTCCTCAAGTCATACCGGGGGCATCTATTCCAAGTAGTCAAAAAGCTGGTCCAAGTACTCCTCATGCTCATATCCAAACTACTATGCAAACATATGCTCTGCGACCCAGTACTCCTCAAACACCCATTCTAGGAGTACCTCAAGTTTATGTTCCTATTGCCCCTCAAATTTCAACAAAAATTGTTACACAGGCTATCCCTTAGACTACAGTTTGTCAAGATGAACCTATGATCCAGTCTATACCTCAAATGTATTTGGGAAAAAATAGCGTAGAAACTTCACAACAAAAATTTAATATTCATCCTTTTTAGGGCCCATTTATTCTAGGTCAGCCTTATCAAGGACAAATCTTTCAAGGCCAGCCTTTACAAGGTCAACCATTTCAGGGACAATATCAATTAGGAAAAATGGGACCAAATATATCTTTCCAGAATCAGCCATACCTCGGTCATACGTTTCAGATACCAGATCAACCTCAGTTTGGTATGACTAATCTTGGTTACCTTGGAGGTATGCAAATCCCAACTGCTCAGGGCATTCCCAGATATCCTGGATATCCTCCTCCAGGTACCTGACTTATTCCTCAGGGTTATCAGTTCTCACAGCAAGACCCTAACCAGTGGTTACCTTTTATAACAACTTTGGATTTACCAAACTTGTCTCAACTAATAAATGATCCTATTTATTATTTTCCTTTTTGGCCAGCAATTCCTACCAAGTTTCCCAGTGACATTCTGAAGTTTTAAGGAAAACCAGGAGAGGAACCTTCAAACCATGTTATGGCTATCATCTTTGGTGTGCATCCAACTCATTAATCGATGATTCCATTCGATTAAGACTTTTTCAATGAACCTTGATTGGTTTAGCTGAGAAATGGTACATTGAGTTACCACGAGCTTCTTTCAATAATTTCAATGCCTTAGCAACTTATTTCTTAACTCATTTTTAGTTACAAGTCTATTATGATACTAGTACCAAAATTTTGACCTCACTTACACAAAGTATGTCTACCTATATTTCCAACCATATTTATGAATGGAGACGTAGACATCGTTTGGTTAAATTTTTCATTCCAGCTGAAATTATGGCTGAATTGTTTATCAAGTCTTTACTTCCAAAGGTTATCGAATATGTGGCAAAGGCAGGTGTTGTAATGGAAGAATTTATCACTTAGGCCCAATATCTAGACCTCATTTACATGTAGTCTAGAACTTTATATGAAAAGATTCTAGATTTACGTCACCCTGGTAAAATAACAACAACTCCTTCTAGCTCTCATGTCGCAGATGGTGTAATTGGTACGGTTAAATATATATCCAAGAGTAAAAAGAAACAATACAAATCCAATACTCCAATGATAACCTTACCAGATTCACCCAAAGGAAACCCTTCTCCCGAAATTAATTTAGAAATTAATGTTGAAGATTCATCTACCAATAAAATTAAATCAATCGGAGGTAAAAATAATGGAAAGGGTAAAACCAAAGAAAACAATTATTCAAAATAGAAAACCGATAAACTGAACCATCTGACAACAAGAGGAAGCCTCATTACCCTTTTTAATTTGCGATGAAGATCATTACACAAAGGAATGCCCCCATTGCGCCGAGGTAACTAAGTTCATCAAAGGTTCGCCCACACCTGCTATTCTTAAGGATCATTTTCCTTCTCAAGACAGAAAAATTGTCTCTCATAATGCATCCTCTTCCAACTCATTGACATATATCATGATGATGTCTTCTCAAGTTATGGTTGGTACGAGATCTCAAGATTATGGATCTAAGGGACCTGCAAATGGAACTGATGCTGGTTCATCCATTCAACCTTCCAAACTAATTACTCATCTTTCTGAACCATTACAGATCAAGAAACCTAGTTCTGACATTGTAATTAAACCTCCTCCTAAAGGTGTTCTTCGAAATTCAGCTTTCAACCCACATGCGAGACCTACTCGAAATTAGAACATTGCTAAATATCTAGATATGTCACCTTTAGCGATGTCAGCTCTCGAAGTGCTGCAAATTTATCCAACATAGAGGAAATTAATTTTAGCAGCTATAGGATCTATTGACGCCTAGGACTCTAATCTAATCATCTTTTATTTAGACAATTTTGTGCCTAGACTCCCTCATCAAATGGCTTTCCAGATACTAGTTTACGTTAAAACCAAGAAAGTTTTTTCGCATGGTAATTGACTAAGGAACATCTATGTGTATAATGTCTATTTTCTATTGGAAAGCCCTCGGTTCTCCAATAATCAATCAATATCCCACAATTTTGAAAGCTTTTTATGGAAGAGGCTTTCACCCTTTTGGAATTCTTCAATACACGCCTATAGATATAGAAGGTAAAATTTTTGCAATTGAAGTTGAGGTTGTTGATGCTCAACTTGACTATAAACTTTTACTAGGATGGAGTTGATCCTATGTTATGAAAGCTACAGTCTCATAATTGTTTCGAATGATCATGTTCCCCCATAAAGGGAAAATTTTCAAATTCGATCAGTTGTCTTACTATAATCCTCATCTTGCCTCTACGGGTAGTTTCCCTTATTTTGGAAAGACGGTTACTCCTTATGAAGTTATTGGAGAAGGATTAATCAAAGATTCATATCTCATGGGAAATTTTGCCATGCCTCCTCCAAAATTTCCTGGTAATATTTCCAGTGTCAACATGATTACATCAAGCATAATTCCCTCGGATGATCCTTGGATTGTGCCTTTAGAATTTGAGTTATACCAGTATGGATGTGAGATGCCTTTAAGCCCATTTTAATTGGCTTATGTAGCAGTTCAATCTCTTTATGGCCTGAAATCAACTGATATTGATCATATGAATGTGGTTAATGATGAGTATTCTTATTTATCAGGTTTAACACCGATATCTTTTCCTAATCCTTTCAATCAAAAAGTTTCAACTGACAAAAGTATTAGGGATATTATGTCGTTGGAAGAATTACCATGGGACGATTCTCATCATCGTTAATATTTTCTACCTAATCTTGATAAACTCGATAATGACTTTTCATCCATATTTTCGACTAAATATGTTAGTTATCCTCAAAATCCTATGTGAATTCTTCATTTGGATTCAGAATCAAATTTAGGAAACATATCTTCGACGATACCAATTGAATTTTCATTTAAACCTGAAATTATGGAAAACATTCATTAGGTGCTTTGTGCTCAATTGACAAAATCAACACGTATAAGGCCCTTGTGAAATGTTTTCCTGGTCCTACAAAGAAATGTCGGGAATTGATCCTAGCATTGTAGTCCACGAAATAAAGACATACTTGGATGCTAAACCTATTAGACAAATATTACTTCTGATTCATCCACAAAAAGTTGTTGCTATCAAGGCCGAAGTTGATAAATTACTCAAAGCAGGTTTTATTTATCCTATCCCCTTAACAGATTGGGTATACAATATTTTTCCAGTAAAAATAAATAGGGAATTATTCGAGTATGTGTCAATTATATGGATATCAATCAGGCTTGTCCCAAAGACAATTATCCTACCCCTTACATTGATCAAATTGTTGACGATTGTGCCGGAAATGAAATCTTTTCATTTATGGACGAATTTTCTGGATATAATCAGATAAACATATTGTTAGTGTCTACTAATTATTTCAGTCACAAGTGATCAAATATACTCTCACAAAGCTTTTTTTAGGGTCTAAAGTCAAATTTTTATGGTTTCAATAGGTCTTCAAATAAAAATTTGGTCACTAGCTAGTGTGTCTAGGTTTGTTACTACTCCTTTCAAAAATTCATGTTTTGGTCATTTCCATAATTCAGTTGAATGATTCACCATAGAAATTTCTCCATTATCATCTCAGTCACACTACCATGGTCATCATTCAGCTCATTTCATGAAGTGTCACCATTAGTTCTTATGGTCAAAATCATAAAAAAATATGTCATTTCACCAATAAATTTGACATTGAAGGAGTAGTAATAGGGAAAAATGCTCAATAAAGATTTTAAAGAGTACTTAAATTGCAAATATGAATTTAATATGTCTCTCAATGGTATAAAGCTGCATTTTTTCAAATCAAAGGTGAAAAGACTTGGTGGGGCCACTTGACCACCAAAAGTCAAAAGTTATTTCCAAAGCTACAAAGGACTCAAATAGTTTTAATTTCCTCATTCCATCCTCAAGAAATCTCTCTCCAGCAAGAAAAAACATCTCACCCTCAAAGAAGAAGTTCCAATGCCCAAGAGTGCTCATTCCTTCATTTTGTTGTGCATTCACTGTGCACGTGCTACGCTTTTACTGTGCTTTCTCCTGAGCACTGTGTTTTCTCAATTTTGGGGACAAATCATCACTTGTGGTGGTTTCTTCATCAACCAAAAGCTCCAATGTATTAGTAATAGGTAAGTGGTCCCTCCAAAACATTTCTTATGTCCTCGTTTCGTGATTTGAAGGAGAAATTCCCTCTTCCAGGGTTTCAAGTTCATCTACTCGGTTTCATGTTCATATTGATAGATTGCTAAAACAAACCATTATAAAGGAGCTATCTCAACTTCCCCTACCAATTACACACCTACCTCATCATCTTCCCCACCCCCTACTCCTCATTTTCCATATTTTCCTACAAACCCTAGCTTAGACTAGGCATTTTTAGGTTAGGATTATTTTTCCCTCTTTGGACCCCTTCCCCTCATTCATTCCCTCTATTTTCACTTTCCCCTGATCTCTAACATCTCTCCCTACCCCCCTAAATTTTCTCAAGAATTTAGGAAGCCATAAACCCCTTCGTCTGCCTCCATTCCCAAAATTTACCCAAATCCCCTATTTTTTCCCCTTCATTAAATCCTAATTCCCTATCCCAGTGAGCTAGAGTCAGCATGGACTCTGAAACCACTGAGCAGAAAAGACACAAGGGAGATCAGATTAGTAGGTATGAGCCCGCTTCAACAAATGAGTTCATGTATTCACCCTTCCTCAAAAAAGCATTTCAGGATGTTGGTTGCCTTACCTTTTGCCAAAAGGTGGAGGAATTTGGTTTTCATGATAAACTCACTAGTACTTTTTCCACTAGATTGAGGAGGGACAAGGTGAAAATTTTAGGGGTGGTGTTCAATCTTTCCACTCAGATCATTGCATCAGCCACAGGGATTCCAAACAGCGGAGATAAATGGTTCAAAAGAAGAGACTTAGACCTTGACATCTACAAAATGTACGTGAATCCAACATACAAAGAAACTCCTAAACACATATTTCCATTTAGACACTTGCTGGAAAAATATGCCCCTATGATGAAATTTATCATGAGGTACTTCATATGTGAGGGTAGATACTCAAGGCTATATCAATATCACATGAGATTCTTGATGTATTTCACCGGTGTCAAAACCATAAACTTACCTCATTACCTATACAAAAACATGGTAAAGATGACAGAGAATGTAAGGAGAATGAGAGACAATCATCATGCTAGTTTGTTTCACCATGGCTTGGTAAATGTCTTGTTTGTACATTAGCTATCATAGATCAATTTTTCATGGGAAGGTTTTGTATATTCCAATTCTCCTTTTTCTTCTCTAGCTTAATCTAGTAGTCACTCTACACCCTTGGCTTCACCAGCATATCAAGAGGTTTCTTCCTCAAGCAAACCTACCAAAATACCTGTTACGGTAGAGGTGAAACAAAATAATGTTAGAGGTAAGAGACTTTTTGTTTCTCCAAACATTGTTGAAAGGGCCAAGCCTACATTAGCTGAGCATGGATCATCATCACACCATGAAGCACCATTGCTGCAAGATGAGGAGCCATTCCATCTTGATACTGACATGGAAGACTTGGAGGTGAATGAAGGGAACAAGACACTAGAAAATATCATCATGGAGAAGGATGTTGACATCAGATAACTTAAGGAGAGCTTTTCAAAGGCCAACTTTTCGGTTTCATTCTTGTAGCAGGAGAATATGAAATTAAAGGTAAATCAAATACTCTTGAATAAGCCTAAGGTTGATTTGAGAAAAGAAGATGTAAAAGGTAAGGAAGTGGTTGATATTGAGTATTCAAATGATCAGGAAGAGTAAGTTAAAAGAAAGATACCAAGGACAAGAGGACTCAAAAGGGCACTTGAGCAACATAAAGAAGCATCTCCACTAAGAACTCAAATGACAGTTCATGAGCTCATCTTGGTAGAAATTGAAAAAGAAAAGGTAGGATGGCTTGATAGAGTGATTTTCAACATGGAAATGCTTCTCAAGAAGGAAAATAGAAACAAAAAATTGCAAATACACATGCCCATGCATTATTACAAAAGAAATTAGGTCTCTCAAGTAACAATCAAGCAGTTGAAGAAAGAGCTCAAGGAAACCCTAATGAGGAAAAAAGAGAAGGATAAGTTGGATTTGCTTGCTAAAGCCTCTCTCATAGCATGAAACATCATCACAGGACTTCATGGCACAATTTTGGAGAAATTTTGAAGAATTTTGGGAAATTTTTGGTTTTCTGTGTCTTTTGGTTAATTTTGAAATTGTTGAACAACCAAAAGCGCAACACCTTAGTGCTGCGCTTTTTCCTCAAGCATCCAAAAGAAAAAAAATTGATATGTCTCGGTAGATGATGACCTATACATGTTATTTCTTCTCTTTGGGAGCCATGTTAGCAAAATGGTGGAGAGAAAAGGTCAAAAAAGGGGTAAAAAACAGACTTTTGGCCACTATTTTGAAATAGGTGTCACGCTTTTGGGAGTACCTATGGGAAAAACAATTTTTATCCCTCATGGAGTGTCCATTTGACTTTCTTGAGGTTTCTAAAGAAAACCAAACATCCTCATATTTCCAAAACACCTTTCAAAAGTGGATTTGGAGCATGGGAAGGCCTCCAAAAGCCTCTCACAAGCCAAGCGTTGTGCTTTATCAGAAGTGGTGTTGTGCTTTATCAATTAGGTGCTGCACTTTTCCCTGTCTGCACTTTTTTGAGTTTTTTCTTAGTGAAAATTGGTCCATTGATGTAATTTATCTTGTTTATTGTGGATGTGATGTAAATATGACGTAATTGGGATTATTATGGTCTCTTTGATGTAATTTATGATCTCATTTATGAGGAGCAGCTTAGTCAAATCTATTTGGAGGGTTTGTTCAAATCTCCCTAGACATCAGGGTTTTGTTGAGAGAATCTTGTGAGTTGTTCCTACACTGAGGGATTCGGCCCTTGAGAGAGCGAAAACTATTTTTGAGTCTATATTTATGGATTTTTGAGTCATTTTGATGGTTGGACATCAAAGAGTGAAACTCTTGTAGCTTGTACTTCATATTTTTATACCGGAAATCAAAGGACCAGTTGCAACTATTATTTAGGATTCCTCACGTTGTGAGTTTGTGATATATATATATATATATTATTTTATTTTTTTATTTTTTATTATTTTATTTTTTTATTTTTATTTTTATTTTTTGTTATAGTTTCATATGAATGATATACTTGTCTCCTTAACATATCTTCCTTATTCAGTGATTTTCCTAAGAGATTTATAAGCATAATTCTTTCATGAAATCTATGTTTTGTTGGAAATGTCATTTTGTGTAATTTTCCTTCTTGATTAATGAATTCATGGTGCACATGCTCATTAAGATATTCTTACTCTTTCAAACCCTACACTACATCGAAAAACTCCTAAAGACATCACAAAAGCATAGCTATCTTGCTCCTCCATATCTCTTGCAGTTGTAACCTTTGATACTTTGACCTAGTTCCCTAATTTTCATCCTTGGTCTAGCAGAAAAACCATAAATCTTTCAAAACCCTAGAGCTAAGCTATCTAACCTAAAATCTACTATTGATCTAGTCAAACCCTTGGTTGTGATTTTCATAGAGAGAACCCTCTCTGGTTTGGTAGGGCTAGCTACCAAACTAAAATCTTGGTTTGAGGTTACTTTCGTCGATATCATTTCAACCTTGGGACATTATGGAGGCTAACTAATAATCCCTACCGATGAGACTAAAATTGCTTTCATTTTTTCATGTGGAACTTTTTCCTATCGCAAATTACCTTTTGGATTGAAGAACACCGACATTGCTCTTCAAAGGGCCATGTCTTATGCATTTCAAAATATCAAACATATTGCGAAACCCTACCTGGATGACTTACAGACCCATTCTAGGAGACGACAAGATCATCCTACACATTTACAAGCTATTTTCCTCTGATGTAGGCATTATAATATTTGTTTGAATCCACACAAGTGAAATTTTTGTGTACAATCAAGATGATTGTTGGTATTTTTCGTTTCTAAGCAAGGAATTCGTGTTGATCCACTTAAGGTCGAGGCTATCATCAATTTACCTCCTTCCACTCTTCGCCAACTCCAAAGTTTGCAAGGGAAAGGAAACTTTTTACGTTTATATATCTCTAGCTATGCTGAGTTAACTAAAGGTTTCACTCAACTTTTGAAAAAAGGCATTCCATTCATTTGGGATGAGCTTGCTAGTAAATATTTTGATGCATTGAAACACGTGTTGAGCCATGCACCGTTACTGCATCTGCCTGATTATCATCGAGATTAATTTTTGTATTTAGGTACGTCCATTGCTACCGTAGGAATGGTATGAGTTCGAGAAGATGAATCTGCCTATGAACATTTGATTTATTATTTGAGTATGAATCTTACACCTAATAAGATTAAATACACACATGTGGAGAAATTGTACCTGGAAACTTTTTAGGTTGTCCAACGCTTTCGTCGCCACATAATTTTACGCAAAACCACCATGATCTCGGATTGCAACCCTATGATGTATATTTTGACTAAACAAATGCTACGGGGAAAATAATCTAAATGGATTATTATCTTGCAATAGTTTGATTTGGAATTTTAAAAATATAAATCTAAAAATTCATTGGTATTTGCTGAATTATTATATGACTTTCCCTATAATGAATTTGAAATCATGGCAGAAGATCATCTTCCCAATGAATCGTTGTTTCTCATCAGTACTCTGGATCCTTAGTATGGAGATATCATTATATATATTCAAGCTCAATTTTTTTGTTCCGAACTGTCACGATATGATCGTCATAGAATTCAATACCAATCCCAGCAATATAATATTGTTGATGATACCCTTTATCGTCATGGTGTTGATCTATTTTTTGATGTTTTTTAACGCACGAAGAAGTTGAGAAGGCATGAAATGAATGCCATTCTAGAGCATGTGGTGGTAATATTTATGGGTTTTACACCACCCACAAGAGACTGTGCGCTGTCTATTTATGGTCGTCACTCTTTAAAGATTGCATTGTTGTGGTTAGAAAATGTCACAATTTCCATTTTTTGATCGAAAGATGTGTGCACCTCCTGCTCCTCTTCACTCAATCATAGTTGTTGGTCCATTTTCAAAATAGGGCATCAATTTCGTTACATGTAACCCTCACTCGACTAAGGGGAATGGGTATATTATTATCGCAATAGATTATTTTACAACATTGGTTGAGGCGACGCCTACATTCAAGAGCGACAATGAAAATGAAACTACTTTCATATTCAATCATGTGATTGCTAGGTTTGGCGTACTGCAAGCCATCGTTATGGACCATGGTAGCCATTTTTGAAACTTTATGATGACTGAACTTTCTGCACAGCTCGGCTTACGCCATGACAATTCTACACCTTATTATCCACAAGTTAGTGGCCAACTTGAAACTATAATTTTTTTTTTGACCAATATGATCAAGCGGATTGTGGGAATTCATAAAACTAACTGGCATACCATGTTTTTTTCAGACTTGTGGTCATACTGTACCTCTACAAAAACATCCACTAGGTTTACTCCTTTCCAACTTGTTTATGGTTTGGAAGTCATTTTACCTATTGAATATGAAATTACGTCACTAAAACTAGCCATTGAATTATTACTAGCTACCTCTGCAGAGGAAGAGTGCTTTTTATACTTAGCACAATTAGATGAAACTCGTTGCAATGCTTCATTGGCTAGAGAGGCTCATAAAAAATGTGTTAAGGCTCAATATGATCAAATTTTTAATCCTTGTGTCTATCCAGAAGATGACCTAGTCTTAGTCTATGACCAAGAACATGATAAAATAGGCACTAATAAGTTCGAACCTATGTGGCATGACCCTTCCATTATTAAACATGTACTTGCAAAAGGGGCCAATGAGTTAGTTGATTATGAAGGTGTATCTTTAGGAGAGCCTAGAAATGGTCTCAATTTGAAGAGATATTATGCGTGATTTACCCTGTGGAGATATTTCTTGTCCATTAATTATAATTTTTATGAGTGTGTGTCATATATTAGTTATCTCTCTTACGATTCTCTACTACTTTTCCTGCTTATCTTGGTTACTCTTGATCTATAGATGTTGACATTCCCTCAAAATTACATTGGATTTGTTGATGACGCTTGTCGTAGTACTCAGAATTTATCTTCCGCAGCCTAGGTCATATATTCACCCACTGATGAGTTAGTTTCTATTCATGGGATATTCCTTGGTCAACAAATGAATAACATAGCAGAATATATTGTATTCATTGAGATATTATCTGATGTCATTTCATTTGGCATTCGATGTTTGATTGTTAGGTTAGATTCACAACTCATTGCATTAAATTTAAACAATGTCTATACAATTAGAAGTCCAAAAATGTTAAGAATGTTTTTAAGGGCTCATCTCTTGGAAAGACAATATGATTATATTGAATATCAACACATTTCAAGAAATTAAAATACTTTAGCTGATGCGTTGAATAATCAAGTGTTAAATAGACATTTGCGATATTGAAGTAAATCAAAACAATATTTCATCCATGTTGAACAAGATACTCGAAAAATAAAAGTCGTAATCATCACTAGGCTAATAATTGTCTGTCAAAGTGTGTCAAAAAATATACATTATCCAAGGACATAGGCTTCTGAAGCCTTTATTGTCTGAATATGCTAATCCAAAAAGAAAAATTTAGCCCTAGAATGACTATCATCTATCCATGATGATGATCATGGTAGCATACTATAGGACGTGCCACACAACACATCAATCACCTCAATGGCCCTGGAACTGCATTCACGTGCCTCTCGTATCGAAGAGACAAGTCATCTTTCCCAGTCTTTGGAATATATATGGTAAGCCTCTCCATTTTGTGCTCCAACTTGGTCAAGGTTTTTTCTACGTCAACTTGTGGTGGAATAACTACTATGGATGGTCCCCTCACCGGTCAAACCACCATAGTCTTGTTGTTCATATTGGGCCTACATCTGCATTTACATTTCGAAAATTAGATTTGGATGATTAAAAAGAAACAAAAATATATAAAACACAAAAACATCAAAATAAGACATTTTTACCTATGCCATCCCACTGCATTCTAGTTGGGATTTCCATTTCTGGGTTTCCCCTGTAATCCATCCTTGCATACGGGAAGTCCTCAACCATGAAAATTTGGATTCTCAGCCACACAAAACATTGAGGTGTATATCTCACAACTGGGTCGCCATCACCACCATGGAAAACCATCAATGAAACCCACTGCAACATGTGAGGATCTTTAGGTCTTGTCAAATGCACCAGATGCTGTTGTGGTATGCGGAGTGGAATCCTCTTGAGAGAAAATGATATAAGGATGGCACCATAGCTGAAATTGTTTAGCTTACCCTCCTTAGCTCTAGCTATTTTTCCCTTCATGTTGACAACCACTCCCTCACACGAGTTAAAGACAGTACCCTCTGAACACTCGACCACAGTCTGCATCTGGGCCTTTGTGGCCATGTGAGGAGCTGCACTACTACACAGGTTTGTAACTATGAGAGAAATAATATTCAAATCAATCTGTTGGATAGTTTTGATATCTATATGGCCATCTTTGAGCTCTGAACGGGGAGCACAATATTTCCTCAGGTAGGATACGGTAGATTCCTGACCTGGCCTCGTGCAAAACAAAGAAATATCACGTCCTCTATGGGAAAATCCAGATAGAAAGTAAATATCCTCTAAGTCAATAAAAAACTGGTGATCGCCAATAACAAAGAATTGTTCTTGGATATCCCAGACCCTCACTAGCCAAGTCATTAGCTCCACTTGAGCTTTCATTCCTGGAATGGACCAAAATTTATAAAGACCGAAATTTTTGAGAGCCTGCAAAATTTTCGAACTATCCATGTCTTCCGCATCATGTGTTTTATGCTTTCATTCTCTCCACTCTAGCATGATTGGTTCAAAAACCTTGAAAATGACAAATTAGTAATATTAGAACCTTGAGTGGGACAGATCGGTGATTTTTTGTGGTCGGATTTTTATAGTTTAGAAAGCCCACGGTGCCTGCGCAGATTTTTCTTACACACAACGCATTTTTCACTTTTTTTTGGCAAAAAAATCACACAAATAATGTAATTCTGCATGTAAAAAAAAATCAGGGTGTGTAACCCCGATGAGGAAAAACCGTGCACCCCCACGGGTGATTTCTAAAAACATAAACCACTCCAAAAGAATATTGTAAAGCCTAAAAAAAAAGTGGTTGAAATGCAGGATATGGAAGAGATCTATTACCTAGAAAAGACGATTCGTTGATTGGCTCACTGGTTTCCCCGATATCAGCTCCAGAAGCTTTTTGGTAAAAATCCTTTTACTGCTCTCCAAATGTTTTAAAACTCAAATGGTGAAAATAACTTACCTTTTTCAACTTTTATAAGTTTTTGGTGAAATAAATATTATTATTTTATTCCTTTAACCTATTAGAAGTCAAAATTTTCAATATTTTTATCAAAATGAAGAGCATTTATCATGATTTATTGATTTTTTATGTGTAGAGTACAGGTTGCGGTAAAAACTAAATCATTTTGATTATGAGTAAAATTGTATCACTTTTTTGGACTCTTGAAAAACACGTAAAAGTGAAACCTTGGAGTCATATTTTAAGACCTTTTCAGACTCCAGAGTGTCAAGCACTTGACTGTTCGAACCTGTTAAAATAAATGAACAATCATGCATTTGGTATAAGTTTACCCATTTTCTAAACCAAACTAGACTTTTTATGAAAAAGGTATATGTTGACTAAACATGGTCAATAGAGTTCTCTCCTACATTATTTTATCCTTTTTGGGGCTTGAGGGACTAAATTTATGAAAAGGAACATTATGGAGTTTACTTATGTACTTTTTCTCCCGACTCCCTAAAATTGAAAAAAATTGAGTTTCACTTTCTTCCGGCTTGTTGAAAATCTACGTTGAAAGAACTGATTGATTTTTCTTTATGTGTCTCTTCAAACTCTTTAAACATGAAAAACACCTAACCACTCCTTCCTAGGGTTCATTAAAAATACTTCATAGGAC
Source organism: Pinus albicaulis (assembly GCA_034641835.2). NCBI lineage: Eukaryota > Viridiplantae > Streptophyta > Pinopsida > Pinales > Pinaceae > Pinus > Pinus albicaulis. The sequence continues at coordinate 109,774,307 of CM076580.1, read as the reverse complement.
TTATCTAAAGGATGAGCTTATATGACAAGAAAATGTTATCCTCCTCAATATTCACAAAAATAAAGAGGTACTTGCCAGTAATGGTGGCGAAAAATTGGGAAAATGTATTCATCTTCGTATTCGTTTTAAAAAGCATCATGTTGCTCTTGAACACGACACTTCATCACACTTGTGTCTAGGTTGGGTAATCCATTTGTCTTACATTTAATCAAACCTCATTGAAAGTCTTCAGTTGGTTTTGGGTATTATCATTGGGTCAATTTTTGCCAAGTCAATTGTCATTTCGTTATGTGTTCAAGAGAAGTTCAACCTCAGTTCAAATTCCCTTTCAAATATTAGCCTCCATTCGCGTTGGCCATCCCTAAGTCATTCCTCGTAGAATTTTTTTTTTTTCAACTTGACATAAAAGTTTCATGTCGTAGGCCCTCCTATATCAAGTCGCTTTCTATCGACTTTAACTCATTATCTAGGAAGTTGATCCAAAAACCTTATCAATACCTTGAAGCCTGCATGCCCTAATGACAAGTTTCTTGCCTTTAACGAAATTTTTTCATAATTGACCTTCGATCAAGCGACTCTATGAGTATTCGACTACAGATCACCTAATCACACTTCATTGATTGTACTGTAGTACCTTGAGAACCATTTTCATTATTGGTTTTTTCTCTCACACGTGTTAATGATTTTCATCATTGACCATTAATAAAGTTCTTTCTACCATGTTCGACTTCAAAACATTCAATTTCATGGCTAGATTCGTACTTATCGAGGGATGGAGATCAAAACCTTGGATCTAGTTTCATCCATCCAGGCTATAAGGAGTTATGTATTCATGATTTTGTAAACCAATTCATAACAAATGGTTTCATCCATACTATGTATACTATTGATATGATTCTAGGATATTTTCGTACCAATACTTACATTTAATTTTTCTAATTATAGAGATGTCTACCTCAGTGATGATTATACATATTTGCATTGTAATCCATGATTGTTCATTGCAGGTTTCCAGCTGATGTCTCTGATCCAATATTTGGTTTGATAAAGCACTTCAATCTTTTTATGATTCTTCAGACTTCACACTTTAGGGGGCAATCTGTTACACATCATTTTGTCACCATGATACTTGATAGTTAAACTGGATCTATCGCCATCCATACTTATGTTCCAGTACACTCCTTTGCAATTCAAACATTCATATTCCTTGACGAAGTGATGAATTTTGGGTTAAATGGCTCTTTGAACTCTTAAATATGACTTGCGCACTTTTCCTAGTCATTTGTTGTGCATGTGTTGTTACTTCCATAAATTCCTACACAATTATGCTCTCTATTTTCCATTAAAAATTGTGCAACTGACTCAAAGTAAAGTAAAAATAAGAATTAAGTTCTAGAAGCATAGTTGGGCACATATATCCCAACTAGAAGACTTTGAGTCATATCAGTTTGAGTGAAACCCCTCTAAACATGGACCTAATTCCATTGGGTCATGGAACTCTAATCCCACTATTTGTGGATCTCATTTGTTTTTTGAGGATCTGAAACCTCTTCCACGTGTTCTATAAATTGAGCTGAGAATTCAAGGTTAGGGGAGTTCACTTATGGTATTCTCATGCTAGTAATTTTGGATTGGGAAGCTTATCATCCAAGGATTAAGATTAGAGGCATTTGGGAGGAACCTTCATGACATCAAGGCTTCATTGTGAGGATTATATTTTATCCCTGAATAATAAATTTGGATACTTTTTCTCATTGTGTTGTTTTATAAAATTGTGAATGGTTTATGCTCATGTATTCATTAAAACAATCTCAATTCCTAATCTCATTGATCTTTAGGATAAGTTGGTTTTAGATTATTATACCGTATATGCCTTTGATCCTTCGTATGTTGGTGTTTACAAGTTTTTTCAAAGCATTGAAGAGCTACATCAGGACAAATTGTTGGATCTTCATCAGGAATTTCTTTTAAAAGGTTAGAGCTTCATCCTCTTCTTTTATTTTAATAATCTGAATGAAGTTAGCTTAGAGAAAGAGATAGTATTATGTCTATTTGTTTCTAGTTCTCCTTTAGGATTCTAGGGAGATGAATCTTGTGCACAATATGGATTTATCCGTATAACAACTCCCTAGCAGGTCCCTGAACTTTACAAGATTGTAAAATCGCATTTTGAATATCGAACAAAATCATGCATGGTTTGAGGATAGCTTCTCCCACTGGCTTCAAGAATGCCACTGCTCACCAAATGACAGTCATATTTGTCACTGGTTTTACTTGATTTTCCAACTTCAATAACTATATTACTCAAGTTGAAAGATTCTTCTGATCGCAAATTTGAATATGAATAAATCAGGGAAATTTCATGAGTAAGTTGATTTGAAGTTTTTTCTTCATATGATAGAAGAGATTATAAGGGCTAGGAAGGGTACTCAAATATTTGATTATTTTCATTTGCATCTTGGATAATATCACCAACTTGTTCCAATTGAGAGGTTGTCTCATCAGATGAAGGACTTGAAGAACATGGAGTATCTTCGTCGCAAGTAGATGCATCACAGATGGTAGAGAACAAGGGATAGTGAGATGAAGAGGAAGTTTCAATAAGCACATATTCATTGACCAAATCAAATTCTTGATCTAAATTAAAATATTCATGAGAGACCAAAAGATAAGATGATGCACTTGGGCATTTTTCACCGCATACATCAACAAAATCATCTTCATCAAAATGATTTTTTACCAAGGATACATATTGATCAAAATAATTGATTACATTTGATTCATTACTGATATTAGAGGATTGAAAATCATCCAAGAATGGGAGTGCATCATCTTCACATTGAGGATTTTGGAAAATAGAATAAATATTGAAAGAATCTTCTCCTTCCTGCTCCCCTACCTGTGTAATGTGACTACCTTGTATTTAATCGTAATTTGAGCTAGCAACACAAAAATCAAGAGAGTGCGGAAAACTAACTAGTGGGAATTCTCACGTGGATCATGGTACAAAGAGTCATGACTTGCAGCTGATAGGGGATAATATAAATATAAAACAAATTCAATACTCAAATTATGAACATAAATATGACCTTGTGGAATTTATAAGTTAGTCTTCATCGTAGGCTTCATGAGCCATTCTGGAATTTCCTCCATTGAATATGAATCATAAAATGTAGAAGAAGAATGAGAAGATGGATTAGGAATTTGGTTTACATATGTTTCAACTATATTACCAATGAACAGAGGCACCCTCATCAGAACTGGAAAAGGAGGAGGAAAAAGAACAAAAGGAGCAGTAAATTTCTCCTCTGAAATTAGAGGTGTCTCATGATTCACAAGAGTTGGGGGAGTAGGAAAATCAGGGGTGTTATATGAAATTGTAATCTACGGATAAATTAGATTCCCTGAGTGTGGTGTTCCTTCACTCAGAATATCCAAGTATCTACTTATCTTAACCAAATCGAACCGATTAGATCTAAGAATACATACATAATTGAGAATGTAATTCACAAGATATAAGCATACATATGAGAAAGTGAACATATATATTTATTAAGAAAGTAGGAGGAGAAGATTACAACCAATATATCGATTCATCGTCAACCTGATCCAACTTCATTCCATCCTCATCACACCAAGCATCATTTCAGCAGCATAAAAATACTTCCAACTCTCATCAATTGAGAATCCAACAACATAACATTACACAAATTTCTCCCTCTCTAGCACTTATATGAGTGCTCGAATTATAGGCAAATTGAAGGTAGTTTCTCAATAAATGGAATTGAATGGATTTCTAATAATAGATGAGACATGTTTCCAAGTTTATTGGTGATGGATGAGCACTTGTATTCGAAGTATGACACCTATGAGCTCTTCTAGAAGGCATTGGATATGTGGATATTCTCGGAACAATGATGATTTTGCTCCCATGAGACCAATGCACCCTTAAGTGTTGGGAAGTGCACTGCAGTGCACCCTTGCATGGAGGTAGGTGCACTGCAACACACGAAGGCCCATGCAGAGGAGAATTAATGAGTTAATGGGTCATATAATCTATGCTTCAAACCTTGGAAATCTCACAATTGAAGCCATCAATGGAATGACTTCTCTTAGGGCATATAGCAACTAAATTAGTGGATGATAGACCCTATTCATTGGTCTTGGGGGATGATGCCCAATTTGACCAGGTCTTGGGAGGTGATGCCCAAATTGACCTGTACCAGCTGCCCCCTAAAGCATGAAGTCAAAATAATGATTATATTTGGATGGGATGCTTTATGATGTGATGAGTAGGATCTAAAGTGGACGGTGACTTGCATCAATTTGCAATATATTACATAATGATATCTTACATATTGACATGAATTGTTGAGGGAGGCATACCCATTCTCAACACATAAACTATCATAACATGTACATAATTCAGAAAGTTGTCTATAGATATAGACATGCCTATAGATATACTCCCATGTTCGTATGACCATCTGTATGTAAAGCCATCATACAGATGATGTGAAAAATTCCTGAAATCGCAACCCTGATGGATGAAACTAGATCCAGGTTCTTCTTATCTGGTTCACTCGATCGTTCAAGTACAAATATAACCATGAGAATATATGATTTGAAGTCAAACATGGGAAGACATTGTATTATTACCAGCCATTGATATAAGTTGTTAACGGACGCGAGAGAAACCACCTTTGATGTTAATGGTTCTCAAGGTACTGTAGTACAATTTGCAAGGTGTGAATAGATGATTTGATGTCGAACACCAAACAAAATCTTTCGGTCGAAGGTATGGAAGCGAGAAACTTTCCGATGATGTAGCAAGCTCCAAGGTACTGGAAAGATGTTTCTAAGTTAACTTCTTAGATGATGAGCTTATGTCAAATAGAAGCAAATTTATTGTGAAATGAGAGTAATAATTTTGGAGACAAAATGTGACTTGATGTAGAAATGTTTAGGGATGACTGTTATGAAAATGAAGGTTTATAAGTATTGCAGAAGATGAGGAATTACTAGATGACATTTCTTGAATATATCAGTGACACTGAAATGAGTTGGCAGCATTGACCCAAAACTGAAGTGATGGTATGATGGACCATATGTATGATAAATCGTCAAGAATATTATCCAACCCAAAGACACACTGATGAAGTGAAAGTGTCATGTTAAAAAGCGACCTACTACTATAAAGTGTTCTATTATTTTTTCCAAATTTTCCCCATTCATTGTTGACCAATACCTCTTTATTTTCTAACAAGCTTGAGGAGGGTAACATATGCTTGATCTATAATTCGACCCTTCGGGTGAATCCATCGCTATTTAATGATTTAACGAGTCCAGTGATAATGAAAATATATCTTGCCATGATCGAATATTCCATCACTATTTTATGTTTTAATGAGTCTAACGACAGTGAAAACTCGGTCCTTTTTCATGTTTAGAGAGTTTGAAAAAAGGGAAAAAAAGAAAAGTCTATGAGTCCTTTTTCGTAAATTTTTCGCTCGGGTCTGAAAAAGTGTAAAATGATACCTGAGAAAACCTCTTAGCCATGTTCAACTAAGGTGTTCCTTTTTTGTAAATAATCTATCTCAGTTCGGAAAAGGGTTAAACTTATACTGAGTAGATGTCATTTCATTTACTTTTACAAGCTCAAAAAGACAAGTGCTCGACAATATTTTCACATTATCAAAGTTTGAAAATAGCTAAAAGAAGACTCCCATGGGTTTCTTTTTTGCATTTATCAAAGCTCAAAAAAGAGATAAAAGTGTGCTTTAATTCCTTTTTCATTTTTATCAAAGCTCCAAAAAGAGGATAAAAGTATGCTTTGTGTTCAAATCATTCTTGAATAGGTGTGCACACTAAACTCATTGTATAAGTTGTAAAACATGTTCAGAGAACCATCAAACGAGTTATAAATACCTGTTTCATAGTAAAAATGAATAAAAACCATAGTCACAACATTAAATATGATTAAAATAATCAAAATGACTATTAAAAAGTAGGTTTTACCATTTCATTTTACCATTCCATAGTTACCATTTGAAAATAAGGAGCTATGAACCAGTTTTTCCCTCGAACTTCAGCAGTTGGTTGCGACAGTTTCAGTGGACGATTTCTCTTTCTGTTTGATCCAAGTTGGAGCTATGAACCTTCTCTTTCTTTTAGTATCATTTATGTTGCATTTCATGGTAAATTTTTAGGGTTTTGAGCCCATTAGGGTAAATATATTATGTTCTGAGGGCAACGCATCCTTGAATGTTGAAAGGTGCATTGCAGTGCACTGGAATTGAAGTCTAGGTGCACTACAACACTTTGTCCCTTGACCTGGGGTGCATTGAGTGCATTTCTCATTTTTGTTTCTTGCTATGTGCCCAAAATGTCCCAATATTTTTATGAAATGGATCCTCATGAAGATTGTTACACCATTTTTTGGTCATCTAACCTATTATCATTGGATGAACCCAAGTACACCATGTAAGACCAATTTTACCCTAAGTAAAATTACTTTCACTATGTAAAATAACTTAATAAACCACATTTATTAGGTTGTTTATGGTCTAAACAGGAAACCCCAAAAGGAAATATTAAACAAACCTATTTTGTTTGATTTTCCTCATGGAATAATTAATTAAACCATAATTTAATTATTATTCCTAGTCATATTTAACCCAAAACAAAGAAATTAATTAGATAAACCTTTATTTATCTTATTATTTTCTAGGAATAATTATTTAAATCTTATTTAGATAATATTCCTTGTTAAATATGACCAAATCACCCACAAATAATTAAATAAATCATTATTTATTTAATTATCCTTCAACCACTTCCTTAAAAAGATAAATAAATCATTTATTTACTTATTATTAACAAATAAAGGGATTTGACCCAAGTCAAATACTTTTTCCCTCCAACAAATATAATAAAATATTCCATAAAAGGTGGATTTAGATTTGGTTAACATTATTTTAATCATGCACCAAGATCTAGAATGACCCAATATTTTGTTATAAATAGGAGGGTTTTTCCTACCATTCTTCACCTTTTGTTGCCTATTAGATCACTCTGGATCTATACACTTGGTCACATTTTTCTAAATTATTTGTTGTGTGAGCTCCCTTTGAGTTCTATCTTTGTCTGGGTTTTCTACACCAACAAGAGAGAGAGATTCTAGATCTGAAGTGCTGAGGACTTCCAAGAACCCATCCCATTGAGGAGAATTGGATACACCTTCTTGTTTTCCTCCCAGGTGCCCTTAATACAAAAATTATTTCAAAAATTGTTCTTGTCTTGTCTATTGGATATATGGAGCAAACCCTTCTTTTTATTGCTTAATGTCTTCTATGCATAGATCTGGTTTTTTGCAGCTCTTGTCTTGATCAACTAACTACAGATCTGAAGATGTTGGCAGCCACTTTTGATGTTAGGGCTATTAGTTATGCGTAGCTAAAGTGGTCTTTTTTCATACACTTCGACAAAGGATTCATACTAACAAATGGCGACTCCACACGGGTTTTAAATTATGACCGCTGTCGTTTTTCATATTCCTGCATATCCAGCTACTTCAAACCCTAGGGTTTCTTTTAAGCTCTTTTTTTTTCCTATTTTTATGTTGTTTTTCTCACATAAAACCCTAAAACACTAAAATTTCTAACTTCTGCGTGTTTCTGGCCCTATTGCGCAGGTGACCGACATCAGTCGCAACTGAGATGACAACTTTTCTGAAAATCTGCCGTCGAGACACCCGGAGCTTCAGGTCGCATTTTTCAGCCCATAACCTGCGACCTGGACCTTCAGGTCGCACTTTTCAGCCAATTTTCTGCGACCTGCACTGAAAACAGGTCAGAACCTGTGACCTGCCAATTTTTCAGCTGTTTTTCTGCAATTTTTCTGGGTTTTACTGAAGCTTCTGTCAGGGTTTTCCAGCCTCTTCCTCCACCCATTTAGATCTGTTTCTGATATGTTTTGCTCATCTAAGTGGGAACCTAGCCCCCTAGGGCTTCAGTACCCTCCACTTTTTGTGGAAGAGTTTTTAGCTGTTTCAGCCGTCTGTTTTTCAGAGTTTCAGCCTTCCTTTTTTTCAAGATCTGATACCTCCTACTCAGATCCCTTTAAATCAGCTTTTCTTCCTTTCAAATCACCTCTTGTCGTTTTGTTTGGACCTCCCTTTCGGACCTCCTCCCTGTCTTTTCCTTTTTTTGCTGATTTCCTCCTTTTTTCCAGCCACCTTGCCTCTGCCTCTTGGCTGTGCACCTCTTTTCAGCAGCTTTCTCCTTTAGATCCCTGTCCCTTTCGACCCTAGATCTATTGGCCTCTTTTTAGTGTGTTTTGACTAGATTTTTTCCCTCTTTTAGATTAGCTTTGAGAGACCCGCCTTTTTGGGTTGAATCGATGCAATAGTAGTTGTTAATTTTCTGTTATTTCAGCATTATATACTGTTCTCTGCAGATTTATTTTCAGTTACGCAGCACACTTTTTCTCTTTCTCTCAAAATGAAAAAGGGTTTAAAAATTAAAATTAACGCACGCCACACACTCACCCTAAGCGAAGAAGAGCCTGGTTTACACCGCCAGGCAAAGAATTTAAAATCAATTGACACTGCACCTATCTGCCCTTGTTTCGACATTGTACTCACTTGATTCTGCACCTCCTTGCCCTTGTGGTCGTTCTTCTTCCCCTTGTGCCGTGTTTGTGTTGTCATCATTGCGCCCCCAAGGTGCACTTCCCGGAGACTTCTTGGCCTTCACCCTCAGTTTCCGGTCGATCGACCTGCTCCGTCCCGCCGTCGTCGAGCCAGTCCTCCTCCGAGTCCGCACTCTGATTCCTCTTATGATTCTTTGGGTTCTCCTTTTCCTTCTAGTTCTCCCCCTGTCACCTTCACTATGTCTGGTCCAGGGCCTAACGCTAGCGGTGCTCCCGGCCCTAATGCCGGAACTACTACTAGCGGAACCGCCACAGGAACTACCTCGGCCACACCCTTGCTGCCGTACATCGCAGGCCTCAGCCTCCCCGATTTCAACCAGTTGATCAATGACCCTATCCGCCACGATGTTGGTTGGCCTGCTATGCCAACCAAGCTCCCCTCCGACATCCCTAAGTTCGAAGGCCTTGCTGGAGAAGATCCAGCCAATCATGTCTGATCTTTCCACATGTGGTGTTCCTCCAATTCCATTACCGATGACTCCATCCGTCTTCGATTGTTCCAACGCACGCTTACCGGTGAAGCTTCTAAATGGTATGTAGACCAAGCCACCTCTTCCCATACCACCTTTGCGACCATTGCCCAAGCCTTTTTATCTTACTTCCAGCTCCCTCTCCGATACGATACTGGTACGGAGCTTTTGACCTCTTTCAAGCAAACCTCTTCGACCCGCCTTTCCGCTCATGTCCAGGAATGGCGACGAAGATGAAGCTTATGTCGAGCTCCCCCCTTCGAAGATCGGATCTATATGGACTGGTTCCTTCGCTCTCTCTTAGCTCCCATTAGCAAAGATGTCGCCTCCGATTTCCCTCAAACCGAAGAAGCCGCCCTCCAAATAGCCTTGAAATATGACCTGATCTATGCTCAGTCTAGTTATGTTTATACCGTCCTCCCTGACCTCCCCAGGCCCGGTGGCATTAATGCCCCGGGGGCATCTCATTCCACCGACGGTATCGTTGGATCCCTTTCTCATCCGTATGCTCAACCTCCCATGGGCTATGGTCTCCCTCAAGGAGGGGCCAGCACCTCTAGCACTCTTCCCCCTCCCGGTAGCATGTATCCAGGATACGGCATGCCTCCTACTTTTGCCCAACCTCCTGCTTACCTCAATGTTGCCCAACCTCACCATTACTCTTACCCGCAGCCTGGTGCGCCAGCTCCTCCAGCATATGCGCTTCCATCTCCCTTTCCTCCTCCAACCCCGCAACAGCACCTACAGCCCCCTCCCGGGCAAGTATTTGCACAGCAGGGCGCGACTAATCCCCCTTCTTCTCAAAGAAGGCAGAGAGGCAATCCAAACCAATCTGCCCCTGGTACTCGGGGACTGAATCCTCAAGGTGTTGACCCTAACACTACTAACCAGCAACAGGGCACTCAGCCCAAGCCGGACAGGCCGCTTCGCACAAATAAGCCTTGTTCGTGTTGCGGTGTTTACAGTCATTACACCCACGATTGTCCCCTCTTACCCCAGATGCGACAGATGTGGGAGTCTCAAGCCACATTGCGCGGACAACATGCCTCCCCTCATGCTCCTCCTAATGTGGCCACTACCCAACCAGCTGTGATTACTGATCCTTTCCCTCAGCAAGGATTCGTGGCTACCCAACCACCTGACGGATAGGTCGCCACTCCACCTTCCATTTCTGGTTCCTCCGATTACCAGATCCTCATGATGAACTCTGATCCTTCCCCTCCCATCGACCTTCACCTTCAAACTCGGTCTCGCTAGTACCCCAAGCCTCCCACTCAGTCTGCCCCCGAGCCTCCTTCTTCAGGTTCTATAGAGCCTCTTTCGACATCCAGTGGCCCCTTACATATCCCTCAACCGAAAGTTGAGGTTCATACCAAGATTCCTAAGGGACCTATACGTCGAAATGCTACTTCTAGTCGAGCTGCTCATTCATATAGCATAGTATATGATTTGGCGCAATCTCCTGCAGCCATTTCCACATTGGAACTCCTCCAGTCGTGCCCTTCCCAAAAGAAGGCTCTGCTATCTACCGTGGGCGCTGTAGATCCTGCTGATGACCAAATGATTTTTTTCGACGCCCATAAATTAGAACATCCTCCTCTCCCTGCTTCCGTCGCCTTCCAAATCCCAGTCAAAATCCGGAATGCCAACGTTTCTCGGTGTATAATTGATGAGGGGGCATCCACCTGTGTGATGTCCGCTTCGGTTTGGAAGCAACTCGGATCTCCTGACTTGGCCCCTTCCACGATAACCCTTCGAGCGTGGGACGGCCACGCCTCCCAGCCCATCGACCTTTTCCGTAATTGTCCTATCACCCTTGCCGGTAAGACTGTTTGCGTTGACGTCGAAGTCATCGACGCCCCTCTAGATTACAACATTCTATTGGGGCGAAGCTACACCTATGCCATGTCGGTTGTCCCATCCACTGTTTTTCGCAAGATGTCTTTCCCTCACAATGGAATGATAGTCACCATTGACCAGCTATCTTACCATGAGCCGCCGTCTCAGACCTCTCCGGAGACGACCATCTCTTCTGTAGCCAATAAGAAAACCGTCGATTCCTTGACCAGTGTCTCCCCCGACGTCTACAAAGATTCCTCCCTGCTTGGAACTTTTCCTGGTCTCCCCCCTCCTCATCTCTCTGATCCCAACTTATCGAATGTTTGCATGATGCAATCGTCTCGAACTGCCCTTAAGCAACCCGCCTCGGCTAGTCAGCAACCTCAGACACAACCTCGCCCACCACAACCCACCCCTAGCCCTTTATCTCCGCCAGCCGAACCTTCTCCTTCTGGCCCTTCTCCTACAGTTGGTGTCCCTGAACCCCTTTATCCCCCTGGATCGGTTCCCCCAGGCCTTAACCATCTCGGAGCCGTCCCTCCTGTTCATTATCCCTCTGGTCAGATACCTTTCCTGGATCCCCCTCCCGGAGTCTATACGGTCCCCGTCATGGCCACCCTCTCTCTCCCTAACCTGACCCTGGGAATACCCGTCTGGTACATTGACCCTCCAGCCGCTACCCCACCTGGTCACCCCAAACCCTACCTTGCTTTGACACCAGTTCAACCGGTCCCCCTCGCTTCCTCCGGGCCCCCCGCACCTCCCCAGGACCCTGCCCCTGTGGTGACAGCCCCGGGAAAGAGAGGCAAAGCTCGTAAGGGGGCAACCAATCAAGACCAAGCCGCCCTGACAAACCCTACCCCTCCTCGACCGCCAAAGCACGCTATTTAGTGCGCTTTGTGCGATATTGTCGGTCACGCCACCCATATGTGTCCTGAATTGCCGCACCTCAAGATCCTGGTCAACGAGACGTTCCCCGACTCTGATATCCCCGAAGTCTACGTCACTATCCCGGATTCTATCCCGAAACTCAAAACCTTGCGCACAAATCACCCTTGTGCTTTGTGCGATTTCCACGGCCATTACACCCACCTCTGCCCCCGCCTTGATGAGTATCGTTCCTCCTTAGACACGTACCACCAATTCAAGGCTACGCACGACAAGATACCTTCTCCCTTGTCTGCGAGTTCTACTTCGCTAGGACCAGAGGATATTCCTACTCCCCTTCACATTCCCCCTCCCGCTATCGAACCAACGGAGCCTTCGACCACCATTTTGTACCTATCGTCATCTTTGAGAGATAGTTCACCTAGCCTTCGACCTGCAGACACTCTCGGTTCCCCCTCAGTCGACCTTGGATCCGTTGACGTTGCGCATCTGAGCCCTTCTCCACAAGATGACCAGTCACACATCACTACATCATCGGGTGATCGTTCTTCCTCCAGTCTTCCCATCTTCCAGTCCGATGAAGACATTATGGAAGCCATGACCAACCCTAACTTTCCATGGGATGATATGCACGATCACGCATACTTCCTCCCACAGCAGTCCCATGACCAATATGTTGTGGAAACCAAAGACTTCATTCCCAATGCGGTCGATTGGTTCAAAAATCCCATCCCTGCACCTGATTCTTTCGAAGAAGGAAACATGGCCAACATCTCTCCGACCATTAAAATTGACATTTCGATCAAACCAGGAATCGAAGAATATATCACCTTGGGCACCCAATGCACCCCGGAAGAAATCGAAGCTTACACTAAGCTTTTCAAAGAATTCCGTGATATTTTCACCTGGTCCTACTCCGAAATGCCTGGGCTCGATCCCACCATCGTCGAGCATCATATCGACACGTGGCTCGATGCCAACCCAGTCCGACAAAATTTGAGACCCATTAATCCTTCCAGACGTGATGCTATCAAAGCTGAAATCGATAAGCTCAAGCAGGCTGGTTTCATTTATCCTATTGAATACACCACTTGGGTGTCCAACCCGGTTCCCGCCCTCAAGAAACAAGGCACCATCCGTGTCTGCACGGACTTTCATGACTTGAACAAAGCTTGTCCCAAAGACAACTTCCCCACACCATTTATTGACCAAATCATTGATGAGTGTGTGGGGCATGAGGTTCTATCCTTTATGGATGGTTTCTCCGGATACAACCAAATCGTTATCCGTCCTGCTGACCAACTTAAAACTGCGTTCATCAGTCCATGGGGGACTTTTTCTTACCGGGTCATGCCATTTGGCCTTAAAAATGCCGGCGCCACTTTTCAACGGGCCATGTCTTATTGTTTTCATGACTTAGCTCATATTATCCTTGCTTATTTAGACGACCTCATTGCGCATTCTAAGCATCGGGCACAACACCTACACGATCTGCGTACCATCTTTCTCCGATTTCGCAAGTATAATATCCGCCTTAACCCGTTGAAATGCGTCTTTTGCATTCCTTCCAGTCGTCTCTTAGGCTTCATAGTGTCTAAGGATGGTATCACTCTTGACCCTTTGAAATTTCAAGCCATTCTTGAACTTCCCATTCCACGTACCCTACGCCAGCTCCAAAGTCTCCAAGGCAAAGCTAATTTTCTTCGTCGGTTCGTCCCTGACTATGCCACCACCCCACATGGGTTCCTCAGACTCCTCCGATCCAATATCCCATTTGTTTGGGATACCTATGCTCATGATTCTTTCGATGCCCTCAAGCAGGCTCTCACATCCGCTCCCTTGATCCGCCCTCCCGACTTTGATCGAGACTTCATCCTGTACATCTCCGCTTCCACCTATTCGGTCGCTGGAGTCCTTATCCAGGAAGATGATAATGGTATCGAGCATGTGATCTACTACGTCAGTAAGAACCTAGTAGGGCCTCCTGTTTCCTACTCACATGAAGAAAAACTAGCGCTGGTTGTTGTGTTCTCAGTCCAAAAACTTCGTCATTAAATCCTCATGCGTTCCACCAAGGTTGTGACTAATTCCAACCCCATGGCTTTCCTATTGAGTCGCCGCATCCTCACTGGGAAGAACGCCCATTGGGTCGTCATCCTTCAAGAATTCGACCTCGAATTTGTCACACCAAAAAGTAAGAAAGGTTTAGCCCTTGCTGAACTCATTTCTGAATTACCTACCGGAACACAAGATCCTCTAGTTAGTGATGATTTCCCTGATGAGCACTTATTCGCCATTACTTCGGACGATCCTTGGTATGGCGATATCCTCACTTACTTGTGAACCCAAAAGTTCGCTCTTCACCTTGATCGTGACGCTCAATGACGTATCTGACACCAGGCTCCTCGCTACCTTCTTATTGGTGACGACCTCTATCGTCGCGGTATAGATATTGTCCTTCGTCGTTGTCTCACGCACACTGAAGCTGAACAAGTCCTCAATGCCTGCCATAGCGGCGCTTGTGGTGGCCACCTCTCCGGTCTTGCTACTGCCCAAAAAGTCATGCGCGCTAGGTATTTCTGGCCTTCCCTCTTCAGTGATTGCATTGAAGCAGTCAAACACTATTCCAATTGCCAACATTTCGCCCCTAAGGTGTGAGCTCCCCCAGCTCCCCTCCATCCGGTCGTCTCAACTGGTCCCTTTTGTAAATGGGCCATCAACTTTATGGAGTGTCGCCCGCCATCCACTGGTAACCATAAATATATCATCGTGGCGGTCGACTATTTCACAAAATGGGCCGAGGCTATGCCAACATTTAACAACACCGCAGCTACCGCAGCCCTCTTTTTCTTTAACCATGTTATCGCTCGATTCGGGGTTCTGAAACAACTGGTCTCTGACCATGGCCGACATTTTGAAGATGAGATATGGCGTGAGCTATCCTCACTATTGGGTTTTGAGCACCAATATTCCTCCTCCTATTACCCCCAAGGTAATGGCCAAGTTGAAGCAGTCAACAAAATCCTCAAGACTATGCTTCAACGAACGGTAAATAAGCACAAAACCAATTGGCATCTTATGCTCTTCCCTACTTTGTGGGCCTATCGAACCTCTGTTAAAACCGCCACCGGGTTTACTCCTTTCCACCTCGTTTTTGGAGAGGAGGCAGTCTTACCGATCGAGTGTGAAATTCCTTCCCTGCATCTGGCCGTTGAACTTCTCCCTGACACCCAACCTCTAGAAAAACAACTTATCATGCTTGAGCGCACCTCCAAAGACTGTCGTGTTGCCTTGCAAACCATGGAAGCGGCCAAGAAACGCACCAAAGCTCAGTATGACAGAAAAGTCCAGCCTCGTACTTTTCACGAAGGTGACCTTGTTCTAGTTTATGACCAGGCCCATGATGTCCTTGGTCATGGGAATTTAGACTCATTATGGCTAGGCCCTTACATCATCAGTAAGGATATCGGTAAGGGGGCATACCTCTTAGAGGATTTCGAAGGCAATCCCCTTCCTAATCCTCGCAATGCACTCTATCTTAAGAAATACTACCCTTAGCATTTCCCTTCTGAAATGCATGTTTTATTTTATTTTAGATAGCCAGCATATTTTTCATTTTTTGGATTTGATACTTCACCAGGACACATTTTTTCCAACATGGGTCACTTCCCCTCTCATTAAAATCGCATTTCTTCACTTACAACACTTGTACTTGGGGCACCACTTTGCCTCCTTACTTGTCTTTGTTTGTGTTGATTTTCGTCGTGAGTTACCATCTTGTACTCATGTTTTCATGGTCCCCCATTGGACCTTTACTGTGTGGCAGCACCATCGAGTCACCCTTGTTTAGAGCATCCAAGTTGAGTCATCATCGCATTCATGGAGTCTATCTCGAGTCCCTTTGTACCCCGCTATAGTCCTCCATCCTTCATTGCTTGGTCTCTCTCTTGTGTCGCACATTATGGCCTTCAGTCCCACTGTCCCCTATCCCTTATGATATTGTGTCAGTCGCTGCCATGTCATTCATACCCTTTATGCTCTAGCAAGGGAAGTCGTCCATTCGCTACTCAGTCCCCTCCATTCCACCATCATCATTGGTATTAGTCTGTCCGTCGCTCTACTATTTTCTCTCATGCCTTAGTTGAGGATCTCTCATTGCCTCACCTATGGCGGACCTCCTTCTGTCGACATCAGCTCCTTCATTCCAGAAGACAGGTCTAGAGGGCAGTGTACCTTGGTTCCAGCTTCCATTCTTGTTCGGTGCCTCGGATCAGGCAAAAGGATCTCTCATTCCCCTTGACTTGATTGTTTCTCCACTCCAGCTCCTTTCAGCACGATCGAGATCCGTATACTTGATGGTTCAGTGATGCCGCAGCAACTCTTGGTGATTCCCGGGTGTGTGTGAGATGTCTCAGCCCTCATGAGGGGGTGGCCCTGCAGGTAGCCCCCCACATGCCCGGATGACCTCTTCATTGCAGCCCTCGATGCCATATATTTGATGATGTCGGCCTTAGCCGCTTGCAGTGCCTCTTTGATTTGCATGTATCAGTCAGATTTTGTGAGCCCTTCCCCGCTTATAGGGGGCATTTGGGTTGTATTTGTATCTCATGTACTCAGATATTATTTTATAAGTCCTGGCTGTTATCCCAGGCACAACATGTATGTGGGATCCCTCATTGTATTTTTATCTGGCTCATGTTTATGCCGGCTGTACTTTATGGTTCGGTCCCTTGTTTACTGGACACACTATTCTTTTGTACTTTGTCTCGGCAGGCATAAATATGCCTCCCCCGCCGCCTTTAGCACAGGTACCCTCTCATAAAAAGAGACTTGTTGTACCTGCAAGTCTCATCTCCTTAGGGTCTAGTTCTTCAGCACATTAGTCTACCTTACATTTCTCTCTCTGACTTCCCTTTTGATGTCTGGTGATTGAGTTCTTACAACGTACTTAGGTCATACGATTTGCTCCTAACACTCGCACGCTGGGGGGCAATCTGTTACACCATTTTTTGGTCATCTAACCTACTATCATTAGATGGACCCAAGTACACCATGTAAGACCAATTTTACCCTAAGTAAAATTGCTTTCACTATGTAAAATAACTTAATAAACCACATTTATTAGGTTGTTTGTGGTCTAAACAGGAAACCCCAAAAGGAAATATTAAACAAACCTATTTTGTTTAATTTTCCTCATGGAATAATTAATTAAACCATAATTTAATTATTATTCCTAGTCATGTTTAACCCAAAAACAAAGAAATTAATTAAATAAACCTTTATTTATCTTATTATTTTCTAGGAATAATTATTTAAATCTTATTTAGATAATATTCCTTGTTAAATATGACCAAATCACCCACAAATAATTAAATAAATCATTATTTATTTAATTATCCTTCAACCACTTCCTTAAAAAGATAAATAAATCATTTATTTACTTATTATTAACAAATAAATGGATTTGACCCAAGTCAAATACTTTTTCCCTCCAACAAATATAATAAAATATTCCATAAAAGGTGGATCTAGATTTGGTTAACATTATTTTAATCATGCACCAAGATCTAGAATGACCCAATATTTTGTTATAAATAGGAGGGTTTTTTTCCTACCATTCTTCACCTTTTGTTGTCTATTAGATCACTCTGGATCTATACACTTGGTCACATTTTTCTACATTATTTGTTGTGTGAGCTCCCTTTGAGTTCTATCTTTGTCTGGGTTTTCTACACCAACAAGAAAGAGAGATTCTAGATCTGAAGTGCTGAGGACTTCCAAGAACCCATCCCATTGAGGAGAATTGGAAACATCTTCTTGTTTTCCTCCCAGGTGCCCTTAATACAAAATTCTTTCAAAAATTGTTCTTGTCTTGTCTATTGGATATATGGAGCAAACCCTTCTTTTTACTGCTTAATGTCTTTCTATGCATAGATCTGGTTTTTTGCAGCTCTTGTCTTGATCAACTAACTACAGATCTGAAGATGTTGGTAGCCACTTTTGATGTTAGGGCTATTAGTTATGCGTAGCTAAAGTGGTCTTTTTTCGTACACTTCGACAAAGGATTCATACTAACAAACATTATGATTGGCTTTCAAGTATTTATCAGATCAAAATGACCATTACATGGCGAGAAAGAGAACATGAAGAACAATATATGATTGACCTATATGATCCGGGTATAGTAAGAGCCCTCAGAGATTGTGGGTTGATTAAATACGTCAGATTATTAGGGATGAGGCAGCATATGGAACTATTGGAGTTCCTAGTTCTTTCATGGGATCCAAAATTGTAGGCTTTTCACATTGGGGACAAAGTGATCCCAATATTGGTTGAGGATATTTACTTTCTCACTAGATTATCGAGATTAGGTTCCCCTATTTCCCTTGCAGGATATGCTCTTGGAGGAGAGATATTGAGGGATTACATACGCCAGTATTGCCGGCCAAGTACTAAACCAAGTAAAGATGAAAAAATAAATATTCGTGATGTGTGTGATTTTCCTTGAGAACCATCATTTTTGCTATTGCAAAGCTTTCTGGTTCCACGACACTACATGTTTCAAACTGATCATACATGTAGTATGCTCTTGAGTGCCTAGAACCGACATTGTTCAATTGGGCTGAAGCAGTACTTTTTCGGATGAAAGAACAACTGACTAAAGAAAAGGGTGGTAGGAAGAAGAATTTAAATTATGGCTCGATCTTGATCTCCTTCATTTTAGAGAAAATTCCATTGATGAAGCCACATCATGTTACACTGAGCATATATGGTCCTAGAGATGCTCAAATGCAGAGTTGGGTTGAATTGAGGTCTAGACATGCTCATCAATCGACCATCATATTATCTATTGCATTCTTTGCTCGGTTCAGATGACATATGATCACCATAGATGATTATCCATATGTAGGCATAGATTTTCATGGAGATCCTGACTTGATTCTACCCGATGGCACTCAATGGGCGGCAATAGGTAAAAAAATGTTTTGACCATGTTTTTTTATTTTTGAGGATTCTACATGTTTTTGTATTTTTGATGTTTCCCAGGACTAAACTAAAATTTTGATGTACACAGATCTGGGTCATGTTCAACCAGTGGGTCAACCAGAGCATGTAGTAGATGAGCTAGCAAAGAGGATGTAATATTCTTAAATTTTCACATGATATTTGGAATATTAGAGTTCTTAATTTCCATAATTAATTAAGTAAATAAGAGGGTGGATGGATCCAAAAACCCCAAAGATAAATAAAATCCACTTTTGATGTGTGTATGTGGATATTTTAGATCTATATCTACATAATGGAGTAGTGGAGCAGCTACTTAATGTGAAAGGAGTGGAGATCATGTCTCATTAATGATAAATATCATGGAGGTTGAAGCAGTCAACTAAGATCTTGGAATGAATCAAATGTAAGATCATAGAGCATTTATGATGAGGTGATGGAGGAAGTGGTGCATTAATGCACACATTATGGAGAGGGTGATCATTGCATTCACACATGATGGAGATCATGGAGAGACAACGGAGTCAACATGGAGACCTATGTCCACATGTACAACACAGTTATGAGGTGGGCCAAGGAATGAGAAGGTTCACAAACTATATAATGAAGAATATGAAGGCAACATAGAAGGAATGTTTGAGATTATTATTGGTGTATGATCTGTTTAGATCTGGAATTGTCCTTTGACATTCCATGCTCTCTTTGGCTGTTTAGCTAAGATTGCAAGTGTCTTTTAGCACTGGGTCTTCCTGGTCGGGAATCCCACCTCTTTCATTGAGTAGCTCTTGAAAGATTATTGTCCTTCATTCATCATTAGGTACTGGTGCCATATTGTTCCTACTTTTTGTAGAACATCCATATTCAGAAATTGCACATTTCTGAAGATCATTTTGAGAGGAGGTTGTCCTTCAATATTTCAGTTGAGGAACCGGTGAAGGATTCATCTTATCACCTTGAGTGTCAAGATCAGCCTTATATTACTTCAGATCTTTACTAGGCATCAAGCCATCTATTATTCATCTCCTAGCAGCAACAATTCCATCAGGAATTATGCAGTCCATTCTTGTAGATCCAAGGAAGAAGGGAAGTTGTTAGCATTTCAACTAGTAATCCAGTGGAGGACCATTCCTTCAAATTGTATACATTATTTCCATCATTTCTGAGCTACATTTCACATCTTAGCAGCAGGCTAGAGAGCCTCCTCCCTTTACAATGAAATTTTATGAGCAATTGTGTAGCAGCATCTGCAATCTTCATATGAAGATTGAGGAGCTAGATCTTGAGCTTCTAGCTTGAGGATCTAGTGAAGGGATCAACCCTTCAACCTTAGATATGATCTTGTGACATATTTAAGCCATCTATTTGTCATATCTAGCTTTAGATCTGCATAACCCAACATACCAAGGATCAAACCCCAAGAGGGAAAATTTCCAATCTCATTGATCTGGAATTTCCTTTCTGGGTTATCTTGGGTTGCCATCATAGAGCCCAGATCTAGAATATTGGCATCATCAGAGCTCCATATTTCTGTAGATATGCATTCCTATTTTCAGCCTGTAGTCATATGTTCATTATCTGCTGAAGGGACAATGTAGTTTTTTCTTCCAGCAGCTCTCCAGTTACGCAATGCCTAATTTTACATCTTTTCTGGGTCATTCTAGGCAATCTCTTTGGCTAGATTACCTCATATTTTGTACATTGTTGTAATTGAATCTTTTCCTATGAATAAAATGGCTCAGCTATTCTATCCATATCTGTGTTGATCATAAACTTACATGTACATTTTCTGTGTTACAAATATTATGTTTATGTATCAATGCATTATTCCATTTTGGGATATTACAGTGGTATCAGAGCATGATCTTTGGCTCAACTTGTGGACATTTTGACAACATAAGAAAAGAAGATTGTAGAGATCTACTATGGAGGGATTAAGTTTTTCCTCATCTTCCTTTAGATCAATGAAGGATATCTCTAAGGAGATCAATGAAACAAGAAGAGAAAGGCAAAGAGAAACCTCAAGAAGGTTTCAAGATGAAGAAGGTCCTAACACTTCTTTTCAGCAACAAAGAAGATTGGAGAAGCAAAGAGCTTCACATTATTCCACTAGATCCACTTTCTTTGGTGAGAAAGAGGACTGGTCTAAATATGTAGAAGAATTGGGGCATGAGACTCTAAGTGAATATATGTCTGAATACAAGTCACAACCTAGACCATTGAAGGAGAATTTGTCTCTCCAAAAGTTTCTACAACTCAAAGAAGAGAGGTGATCCAGATGCAGCAATAGAAGAAAGAGGCATAGATTCTTCTTGCCTACATTTGATGGATCTTCCACAAGAACATTGAGGGCTTGGAGGGAATAATTATTCAGATTCTTTCTGAAATATCCTATATCAGAAAGAGAGTTTGTAAATTTTGCAGCACTACACCTAAAGGGTGAAGCAAGAAATTGGTGGTTCAGTCACTTGTCACACATTGAAGTTTCTACTTATGCATATTTTATGCAAAGACTGAAGAATAGATACGATAGAAAGAAACTAGAGAAATATCACATAGTGACATCTCCCATCATTAAGGAGATAGTGCATGAATATTCAAGAGAAAATGTTCTCATTATCACTCAAGAGGAGGAGCCTCTACCACCACCAGCTGCAGATGTGCTTACATCAAGAGGAGGATCACTTGCATCTTTGCAAGATGGTCTTGAGTTCTCGAAATTTGGAGCCCCATGCATGATTCATGAGATGCATGATGAGGAGAAGACATATACCTGCACTCGTACACTTGTAAAAGTGTAACCATGACTCTTACCAACAGTTGGAGAGATCATTGCACCGGGCGAGGAAACTCTTGTGATATTGCAAGATGTTTCTGAGTATCAGTTGATCCAAGGTATGCATACACCTTCATCTCATATTGTTTTAGTACCTCTTATTGAAACATATGGGGACATGCCATTTGGTATAATGCATTAACAAGGGTTAGAAAAACATGCCGATTTGCAGTAGCATCATATCACTGCGCAGAGGACCCTTAATCTAATCAAGGAAGAGACGAAGAACTATCCTAGTTCATCATTGTTTAGCTACATTCAACCCTTTGAGTTGAAGTGTAGAGTTTCTAAAGATGGGATGAGTATGATTCTATGTACAATGGTTGGCTATGAGTTTAACATTGTGCATTTCTTTGAGACAACACATGCATCACCTTGCAGATCTACAACGTTGTTAATAAGCAGTAGTGAGAAGAAGAGGACCCATTCCTTATGGGAGCAATCAAATGGAATCTTCATTCATGAAGCAATGGAGGAAAAGATGATAGATGGTAGACATATTGAGATGAGGAATATTTTCTCCTTTCTAGATGACACTTTCTCAATGAGCATTTCACAGCTCAAAGAGAAACTTCTACTTGCAGCAGATCCATAACCTTATTGATTTTGGAGGGCCATTGATGAAAAGAGAATCTCATGGAGAGATCTCATTGGAGGTGCACTTCAAAATTTCATGGAGTGAAAAGTTCTCCAACAGTTTGAGGAGGTTGGTGTCCTACAATGGGAGGATACCAAGTTTTTGCAGAATGAGATCCATCATCCACATTGGGAAGAATGGTTGATGATATGGACTAAGGGGTTTCCAAACCACTTGTAGATATATGATACAGGGTAGAAAGAAGCATGGCTACGCTGGTTGCTCTTGGGTGAGTATGGTTACCACCCAATGGGTCATATTTTTCTAATTCATGCCTTGCACATCACTGGAAGAATGAAGAAGAAAAAGGCATGGTTGCTTTGGTTGTTGATGAGAGAATTTGGACATCTCATAAATATCTTATGTCCATGTATTTACTCTTGTTTGGGATATGTCTCATGTATTTACATGTATTTCTATTTGGGATGTATCTCATGTTCATGTATGTACTTGGGTTTGGGTGAAATCATAACTCTCACATGATGTGGCATAAGGGAGCTTGTTTGTATTATGAGACATCTCACATGTCCATTGCTATATTGTTTCTCCATGACTTGCATCATGATGATGTAAGGAGGCTACAAGAATCCTTGTTGCTATGGTTACTATTGGGAGAGTATGGGTTGAATTCTTCCCACACATTGCATGACATTCTTGGAGGATGGAAACAGGAGGCCTTACAATGTTGGCTTCTATTGGGGGATTATGGTCATTGTACATGGTATGATGGTGATGTGATGGGGTAGAAAGATGCCTTGTTAAGGTGGATTCTGTTGAGAGAGTATGGCTCTCACATTTATGTTGATGCAGATTTGGCATGGAAATAATAATCATTGTTGTGGTGGCTTCTATTGAGAGAGTATGGCTCTCTTCTTTGCTTTGATGATGATCTAGCATGGCAACGGAAGGCTTTTTTGCGTTGGTTGTTATTGGGAGAATATGGTTTGACATTGTTTATGTTTTCCCATATGTCTCTACTTATTTTTTTTCACTATGATGATGTGATGTTTGATTCCTACATAGCTAACAGGGCTAATGATGAGGGCATTGATAGATGTAATCTACTCTATGTATCATGGGTTGGAGAGATAGTTCATAAGTTGGGACTTTCCACTTTGGGAATGAACCACTTCATATTATGTATCTCATGTGTAGAGAAGATCTTTGGTCATCATATGGTTGCCACTTGGAGATTCATTGATGAGGAAGGGTATCTAACTTTTCAGTTGGAGGCCTTCTAGACATTCTAGAGAGGCATCTTTGGAGCTGGGCATGCATGATACATTGCGATATATGGGAAGGCCTTCCACATGAGGATGCCATTTGGAGGGAGGATGTTTGTTGGAGAATCCACTTTTGCAGTTGCTTGAGGACAAGCAACATTTTTTTGGGGAGGACTGTAATATTCCTAAATTTTCACATGATATTTGGAATATTAGAGTTCTTAATTTCCATAATTAATTAAGTAAAAAAGAGGGTGGAGGGACCCAAAAACCCCAAAGATTAATAAATTCCACTTTTGATGTGTGTATGTGGATATTTCAAATCTATATCTACATAATGGAGTAGTGGAGCAGCTACTTAATGTGAAAGGAGTGGAGATCATGTCTCATTAATGAGAAAGACCATGGAGGTTGAAGCAGTCAACTAAGATCTTGGAAGGAATAAAATGTAAGATCATAGAGCATTTATGATGAGATTATGGAGGAAGTGGTGCATTAATGCACACATGATGGAGAGGGTGACCATTACATTCACACATGATGGAGATCATGGAGATACAACGCAATCAACATGGAGACCTATGTCCACATGTACAATGCAGTTATGAGGTTGGCCAAGGCATGAGAAGGTTCAAAAACTATATAATGAATATGAAGGCAACATAGAAGGCATGTTTGAGATTATTATTGATGTATGATTTGTTTAGATCTGGAATTTTCCTTTGACATTCCATGCTTTCTTTGGATGTTTAGCTAATATTGCAAGTGTTGTTTAACACTTGGTGTTCCTGGTCGAGAATCCCACCTCTTTAAATGAATAGCTCTTGAAAGAGTATTTTCCTTCATTCATCATCAATAATTATTGCCATATTGTTCCTACTTTCTGCAGAACATCCATATTTAGAAATTTCACATTTCTGAAGATCAGTTTGAGAGGAGGAGGTTGTCCTTCAATATTTTAGTTGAGGAAAAGGTGAAGGATTCATCCAATCACCTTGAGCATCAAGATCAGCCTTATAGTGCTTCATATATATATCAGGTATCGGGCCATCTATTATTCATCTCCCAGCAGTAGCAATCCCATTAGGAATTGTGGAGTCCATTCTTGTAGATCCAAGGGAGAAGGGAAGTTGTTAGCATGTTTGCTAGTAATCCAGTGGAGGACCATTCCTTCACATTGTATACATTATTTCTATCATTTATGATCTAAATTGCACATATTAGCAGCAAGCTAGAGAGCCTCCTTCCTTTACAACATAGTTTTTATGAGAAGTTGTGTAGCAGCAGCTGCAATCTTTAGAGGAGGATTGAGGAGCTAGATCTTGAGCTTCTAGCTTGAGGATCTAGTGAAGGGATCAACCCTTCAAGATTATATATGATATTGTGACATATTTCAACCATCTATTTGTCAGATCTAACTTCATATTTGCATAACCCAGTAGACCAGGGATCAAACCCCAAGAGGGTAAATTTTCAATCTCATAGATCTGGAATTTCCTTTCTGGGTTATCTTGGGTTGTCATCATAGAGCCCAGATCTAGAATCTTGGCATCATCAGAGCTCCAAATTTTTGTAGATCTGCATTTCCCTTTTCAACCTACAATCATATGTTCATTATTTGTTGAAAGGACAGCGCAGTATTTGCTTCCAGCAGCTATTCATTTATGCAGTGCCTACTTTAGCATCTTTTTAGGGTCATTCTAGGCCATCTCTTTGGCTAGATTACCTCATATTTTGTACATTGTTGTAACTGAATCTTCTCCTATGAATAAAATGGCTCAACTGTTTTGTCTATATCTTTGTTGATCATAAACTTACATGTACATTATCTGTGTTACAAATATTATGTTTATGTATCAATGCATTATTCCATTTTGGGATATTACAAAGGACTATTGGGAGAGAAGTCCTTTGTGATTTATAGTTGACAGAGAATCTTGCTCAGTTGCAACAGCACGTCGAAGGATTGACTCTTAGGATATTGGATTTTCGGATCGAGGAGTTACCTATGAGACTGCAACTCCATACTATTGGTGTTCCTAACTGCTGGATGTGGTTATTGTGTAGGATAGCTAGAGTAGTTTCTTGTTATCATGAGCATCACTAGTTTACTTTTGACATTTTTTTCATACATTTTGAGGTCAAATGACCAATGTGTCCTTGGCACAAATTTTGTAAAACCCTAAACTATATATCTATTTGTTTTTAGTGTTTTCCTATGTTTAATGTGAAATCCTATTCAATTATGTGATGTGAATTGAAAAATGTGTCTTTACATGTGGCTCAAATGTCTATTTAAAACATAATTCTCTAAGGAATAATTTAATGTGTTCAAATTTCTGGAAATGTGTTTATATTGAATTTATTCAAAATTTCTTTCCAAAAGTCGAACTCTAAGGAACATACAATGAAGTGTTGGATTTCAAACAGTATAGAAGCTAGTAAGTTTCAGTACGGCAAGTTGTGAGTCTAACCTAATGATGATGTGGTTAATACCAAATGAAATGGAATCAGAGAGAAGTTCGATCAACGCACTATACTCAGTGATATTGTTTGTGGATGAAACGATACAAATCCCTTGAAAACTCACTAACTCACCACCTAGAGAGAAAATGGCCCATGCTGCAGAGGATAGGTTATGCGTACAACAACTAGCACCATCAGTGTACCCAATGAATGGTTCCAAATATTCAGTCATCTGCGATGAAATGTAAAGTGGATTACTAACTTCAAGAAAACTCTAGAAAAACAAACTAAGAAATTAAATGCAAATCAAAGCATATATACAATATGATACAAAATTTTACTACGCTAAATTAATCATTAAGATACAGCCCATTTCGAGGCTGTGTCAGTGGAATTCCATCATAATAAACTAACTCGTTGGCGCCCTTAGCTAGGACTCTTTTGAAAATGTAGGGGCGATGCCATAATGGCTCAAATTTTCTTGTTCCTATCAAATCAACTTCCTCATCATAAAGCAAGACCAGGTCTCCCTCTGAGAAGATGCGAGGCTTGACATGTTGGTCATATTGCGCCTTGATTTGTCTCTTTTGCGCTTCTATGGCCAATTTCACTTCACAATGCGTTTCATCTAGATGGATGAGGTTAAAAATACATGCTTCTTCACTAGAGGTGTCAGGTAGCAGGTCAATAGGGAGTTTTAATGATAGAATTTCACATTGGATTGGCAAGATAGCTTCTAGACCATACACCAATTGAAAGGGGGTAAATACGGTTTCATTTCTCACCGAGGTTCGATATGCCCACAGAGTCGGGTACAATATTAAATTCCAATTTCATTTATGAACCCCTATCATTCATTGAATTATTCGCTTAAGGATCTTGTTAACGGCTTCAACTTTTTCAATTGGATTGTGGATAATAAGGGCTAGAAATATCATGCAATAGTCCTAATTTGGAATTCAACTCATTCATCATATTATTGCGAAAATGGTTACCATGATATGTAATTATAGCTTGTGGTACACCAAACTGTGAGATAACATGAAGGAAAAATAACAATGCAATTGTTTCTCCCGTGTAATTGAATGTAGGCATCGCTTTGGCCCACTTGGTAAAGTAGTCAACTGTGACAATAATATAACCATTCCACCCGTATAAACGAGCGTTGCAAGTCATGAAGTCAATGCCCCATTTTGAAAATGGTCCCACAATGATGACAAGATGCATTGGTGTTGGCAGCATGTAGATTTTATATCAAATATCTGGCACGCATGACAACTTCTGACTGTGAGGATGTAGTCGCGAAATATGGTTGGCCAAAAGTAACCAGTGCAGAGAATCTTTTACACAGTATCGTATCCAGAAAAGTGTCCACCACAAGCACCAACATGATAATCATTTAACACCTTCTCTGCCTCCTCATGAGTGAGGCACCTCCTGAAAAGAGTATCGACACCACGGCGATAATGTGTATCGTCGATGATCAAATAATATTTGTCTTGGTATCGAATATGTCACTATTGTGAGCAAGAGTTATCAGGCCGGAAAGTTTGGGTTTGGAGATAAATGACAAAATTGCCATACCAAGGGTCAGATGACCCAATCACAAATAGAGACTCATCTGGAATTCGTGGTTCTGATGTAGTTTTAGTACTATCAGAGGGAAGGTCGCAAAGAATCTCAGCTAAAACTAAAGACTTATTCGACTTGGATTTGATGAATTCCAAATCAAATTCCCACAAAATGATGATCAATTTTGAATATTTTCCCCCCAAAAATTGATGTGACAGAATGTATGTCATGGAGTTGCAATCTGAAATGATAATGGCCTTCCGGAGCAGGATATAATGGTGAAATATTTGGACATCTTGATTGGCTGCCAAGGAAATATTTTTGACGTATGAATACTTAACTTCCATATCATTGAGATTACGACTCAAATAATATATCAAATGTTCTATCCCATCTTCTTCTTGGAAAAAAACCATAGAAATGGTCATATCTGTCACAGCGATATATAATAAATAATCACTCTGATAATTAAGGGGATAAATTAATGATGCTCGGATAAGGGTATCTTTAAGAGTATCAAAAGAAGTTTGCACAACCTTATCTGAATGGAAGGGAATCCCCTTTCTCAAGAGACGAGTAAATCCTTTAGCCATTTAGGCATAGTTGGGTATGAACCTCCTTAGGAAGTTAGCTTTTCCTTGAAGTTTCTATAACTTAAGTAAATTTTATATCACAGGCAAATCGAGAATGGCCTGGACCTTCAGTGGGTCAATTCAAATTCCATCTTTTGAAACGACGAAGCATAAAAATATAGCTCTCGAATGTGTTGGGTGATCAGTCTAGTTTCGTGAATGCATGGGTAAATCATCTAGATAAGGTTGAAAAATGTTTTTAATTTCATTGAACATAATCCATTTCTCTCTTAAATCTTGTCCCAACGTTCTTTAAACAAAATGGGAGTTTATGATAAGTGAATATGCACCAGGGACAAATGACTGTTGTCTTATATTAGTCCTCTCAGCAAATATTGATTTGATTGTAATCGAAGAAACCATCCATGAACAAAAATATTTCACACCCGTCACATTCATCAATAATATGGTCAATAAAGGGAGTAGGATAGTTGCCTTTTGGAAAATCAAGATTAACATCCCGATAATAGACGCACACTCTGATTGTCCCTTGTTTCTTCATGACATGAATAATGTTGGAAACCCAATCAATAAGTGGAATAGGGTAAATGAAACTAGAACGCAAAATTTTTTCAACTTCTACTTTAATGGGAGCTTCCTTCTTTGGATGAACAGGACGAAGGCGTTGACGTGCCGGTTTGAAATCAGGCTACATTTTAATTGTGTGTTCAATGATTAATCTATGCCTGGAATTTCCTCATAAGACCAAGAAAATCTATCTCTGAATTCACGAACAAGAGAGCAATAATTTTCGAGTTCGGATGGAGAACAAGACATGCCGACATGAACGTTTTCTACGACGGTGGGTTTGGTCGAAATATCGATAAAAATGGTTTCTTCAATATTTGATAAGTTTCACTCGGATTTGATGGCCTTAATTGGAATAGAATTCGAAAATAAAGTAGAGATCATAGGGTGATATAGTTCAATAATATTACCTTCTTCGTAATCCTGAAGATGGGAACGATGATGATGATCTTGCCATGGTTCTCCTTCTGGCATCATGGATTCCACAATTCTCTCACCAGTCAAGAAAATGGATGAAAAAGGATCATATGGAGTACCAAAATATAATGAACAATCGACCCAAATGATCGGCGATGATGAATCATGATGTGCCGCCCAAGCCAAGTAAATTTATTTCTATGCCTGCTCGATTGGGCTTGGCGGCAGAAATTCATCTAGCGTATCAACTTCAGAATCATTGGCAATCTTCCTTAAGTCAGATGAAGTGGAAGATATCATGCAACAAGTCTCTATTATTGTAATTTTTTCCGACGTCGCAGGCGACGGTAATGCAAAGGTGCCAATTAGGGAATAATCCTTTAAGAGCCCTACACCAATGTTTTGAAGTGCTAGCTGGAGTGTGTGAACTAACGGAATGCTTCTAGTTACCTACGAATTAGTGGCAAAGAAGGAGAGTTGATTAATAACTATGATAACACCTTTATGAGGGAAGGTGATCATTCTAAAGTAAGTAGAGACGATCACAGCCATAGCATAAACCCATGGTCTTCCGAGTAAAATTTTGTAGTCAAGGGGTCTGTCAATGACCTCAAATTCAATAGTTACAGTTTTTCCCCCTAGTTCGACATACAGATTATTGATGATATCGCAAGGCTATATGTATGACCATCAAAATCTTTCAATGTCGTAGGCGATTGAGATAAGCGAGGTGAGCCAAGTGACTTCCATAATTTTAGATACATAATACAAATAGATGCTCCCTCATCAATAATAGTGCAATGAACGAGGTGATTGAGAACATTTACTTGGATCGAGAATGTTAATTCAGCTAGTAATTGTGGCACATAGCCCGTATGATTGAAGACTACAAGATTGGAATCTTTCGACTAGATTCCACCAATTGCCGACAATTTTGAAGTACCTCAAGTGTCGACATAGCTAAATGTGACTAAGCCAAATCTTAAACTATATTATAATTTTGAGCCGCTCGGGCTCGAGGATTGAATGTTGATTTGTGGACAACTCCCTTCGGTGGCTTTATAGTTAACTCTGGAATAGCAGTTGGTGGAATTGATTCAGTAGAAATATTCATAGTGGAGGTAGTAGGTTGATCAGTAGCCTAACTACCGTAATCTTTATTTTGAGCAGAAACCAAATCATCAATTTTTGGCTTTGTGACAGATAGGATAGTCACTTGGGAACTGGAAGCGGGATCCATAACAACCATGTTTGTGTCTAGATTCGGAAAAGTATTTTTCAACACAGTAGATGCAGACAAGGTCTTAAGAAATTTTGAGACTTCGGTGCAATGAGAACAGTCTCGAAAAAAGTGGTCCTAATTACATATCAAGCAAGTTTAACGAGGTTTCTGATTATTTCCATATTATTGATCAGATGATCATTCCTGCGGGGTTGAATTTTACTTTTTCTTCGCTTTCCCCTTTTTCTTACTTCCGGGTTGCTTGTCAACTTGCCTTTGTCATATGACATGACATGAATTTCAAAAGAAGGTGCAGGATCAGATCCAGTAGATTTGTGAGTTTTTGCAGAACCTATCATACCATTTCCAGCATGAGAGTCCTTACAATATGGAGGAGGAACAGTAAAATTTGATCGCGACATGTTTGGAATTTTCTCATAGAGCGTGCCAGACTGATTATAAATCAAATATAAGTACTGGGCATGAGAAATGACCTACTCTTCAGTGAAAAATCAACCTTTAGTTACATCCTTGGTGATAGATGGAAGAAACGACTTAATAAACCACTCATCCAGGAATTGATTAGGAACAAATGTTTTGACCATATGACGATAACGACACCACTCATGAATATGATCAGAAATGTGAGTAGTAGTTGTATGTTTAAAATTGGTCAGCAATTCTGTTCTAGTTTCATATCATATGTGTAACTGGAAGTGGGTTAAAAATTTACTGGCTAAGGCAGTGAAGTTATCAAATGAAGCTCGTGGTAGTTCAATGTACCACTTCGTGGTTAGACTAGTAAGTGTATGCTGGAAAATACGTAGTCTAACGGAGTCATCATTTAATGATTTTGATGAGAACCAAAAATGATAAGTCATAACATGCGTTGATGGGTCTTCTCCAGGGTTTCCATTGAATTTAGGAATGTTGGAGAGTAATTTATGTGGTATCACTAGCCTCCAAGGAGAATAGATGATGGGATCATTGGTAAGCCAGTTTAAATGATGTAATTCTAAAATTTTGATAAAGGGAAACTATCGATTCAAGTCAGGTTGAGAATAACTAGGATATGATGGAATTTATTGGGAAACATGCCTTTGAGCACTAGCATAAGGAATTTTCTACTATTAACCCAAATTGAGGTTGTTTTGATGACCAATCTCTTGAGGGATCTATTGACCAAGACCTGGGTAAGTTGTTTGTTGTTGGAATTGTTGTTGTGGAATTTGAGGCTCTGGCTACCAAGATGACTTCCCACCAAGATTATAGCCCAAACCAGAATATCTTGGACATGGTTGTTAATAGGTAAGACCGGTAGGAGCCTGTGACATCCCATAAAAGGGTAATCGAACCTGTGTTTGAAAATTGTGGATACATGTGGTTGTTGTAAACCTGTCGAAGGATTTGGAGGCTGGAGGCCCAAAACTTGAGGGTAATCGTTTGAGGGACCCACCTGAGACGGTTGAGGTACAAACAATTGAGCCTATAAAAGGGGTAATGAAGTATTAACAGGTGGAGTAGATATAGGTTCAATAAGTTGAACCGGTTGATATGTATGCACAACTATTTGTGGTTGAACAGGTAGGATAGGCTGCCACTATAAAAACAACCATTCCAACATTGGGTGACCATAAAATGATAGAGTACTATCAAAATGGGTGACTGTAGGCTGGCCCCCAACATGAGGAGTATAATAATATGTAATATATTATTCTCCAAATGGTGGGAGTCCAGTCGAGATTGTACTGGATGGAATGTACCCAGATGGACCAGCTTGATGTTGCACTGAAGATTTGTATTAAGCATCAAGACATTTAGTACTCATTAGAGATGTACTAGATAAAATACCAGAAGATGACATGGGTGAATTCCATGGATCTGAGGATGCACCATATTAGTTTCCAAATAATGATTGGTAACTCTATGGGATGGAACGACCATCATAAATATGTGACTCGGGTGATGTGATAAACATCGACGGAGTAGAAACTGTGGATGTTGTCACAACTGTAATAGATGGTACATCCAGAGATGTTGACTCAACCATGGTCAAACGACCCAGTGTACACCATATAAGATCTACGAGAACTTGTATTGAAATAGGATCAAAAGAAGTAGTGTAAGTCAATCAAGGAATAGAATCATAAAGATAAAGCCCTGATCCAAAATGAATTGGAGTTGAGGGGCATATTTCTATTTTAGGTTCTTCCTCAATCAAAATCAAACTAGGTGGAAGAATTTCGCCATCAGGCTTGAGATATATTTCAGGTGGTTGACTGCGTGAAAGGGAAGACTCAATGGCTATGATCGACTGGGGAGCAACCGATACAAGAAAAACTTCCAGTTGTTCGACTTAGGGATCTAGATATTCTAGTAAAAGAACGATGGGATCCAGATAAAATTCCAGTTGAACAACGTCAGTTTCTAGAGGTATGGTCTCACTGTTTGGATGTACAATTTCCATAGGTAGCTATGAGGACTTTTTTTCGATGACAGTGGATAAACCAGGATGTGTAGAGACAACTCAAGACAACTCTGGTAGATGTGTTTATGATGACACACCAGAGGTACTGATGGTACTAGTTTCAATAGAATGAGGTTGCCTTCGGCGACCAGAAATAGATTCCAGTGGGAAAGGTGGTTTCAGTGCTATTCTATGCGAATGATGGGGAAAGGGACGTTCTTCTTCCACAATGATTGATTTGTTTTATTACAAAAACAAATAAAAAAATAAAAGGGTGACACTAGGAAAAAGGTTTACCAAGTAATTTTGAACTGCAGAATACCTCTTGGCGAACCAAGAAGTACAGGAAGGAAATCTCCCCGAATGTTGTGTTCGGTGTATCACAAGTTACAAGGGGGCCAACTCGGTTACCTATATATGGTAAGAAACCTAAATTTTTCCTCCAAAATATACCCAGAGGTACATGGAGGCCCAAGTCTATATTAGCATTCTGTAATACAGTGAGAGCACCCCCTTATACTTTTTGTACTAGAACACTGCCCTATATACCCGAAGGTACGTGGACGAGCTCGAATATACTTATGTACGTGTAGTGGGATTTCACACTTGGAATGTATTGTAGACAAGTTAGCGACAATTGCTATGTTTAACAATGCCAGAACACGTCTCTAGCCTAGACCTTATAAGTGTTATTGTTAATGTTACAATTTTTTCTTAGGTTGATTGAGGTAAATTTTATGTTGATCTTGTTTAAAAGTTTATCTTTGAGGTTCACCATGTGATGTAATGGGAAATTCCTAAAATGCAAACTAAATGAGAAGAAAAAATTTTCAATTCAGTTTTTTCAATCAAAATCCTAGCTACTAAGGGATAAAGCAATCAGTTTTTTGAGCATACAACAAAGAGCCCAAACTAAATGCAGATTTACCTAATATTTTCCTATGCAACACACACAATCTCTAAATGCACATGATTTTTTTCCTTTTCAGTTTTCCTTAATGTGAATGAGTAAAAGAAAATAAATGCACAAATCAATCAAACAAATGTTTTATTTTGAGAAACGAGGAATGGAACAACAATTTATCTTGGGAAAATGAAGAATGAAACGACAATTTTCCTGTAGGAAATGAGGAATGAAACAAAAATTTCCTTTTCGAAAATAGAATTGATCTAATGCAAAAATTAACCACTTTGAATTTAATTTTCCAATGATAAAGAAAATAGCTAATGAAACATTGAAAAAAAAACTTTTCAAAGGAAGAATAACAAGTAATGTTTACTGGTCTTTAATAGCAATAAAAAATCTGCGAATACAACAGAAAATTGGTTGAAACTGAATGTAAACACAAATTTTGATGGAATTTAGCTGGCTGAGGGTGCAATGCACCCTGTAAGGGCAGACAGTACATTGCAGTGCACCCCTAAAAGGAAGACTGTGCACTGTAGTTCACCATACCCTGACCAACAGTGCGTTAGGCACAGCTAAGTTTGGGAAACAAGTAGCTTAAACACACTTCTAAGGAAAAAATTTCATTCAAATGATTGATAAGATAAAGTAAAGTCTACTAATGATGGTAAATAGAGATAGAAACACTAAGAACGATGGATTTATTCCCCAGTAGAGTCACCAATTTGTTATACAGAATTCTAATCTACGGATAAAATAGATTCCCTAAGTGTGGTGTTCCTTCACTCAGAACAATAGAAGAAAGACAACTATTATTTTCTCTAAGACAAATAGATAGACAGAAAGGAAATAAACCTACTTGTGATCCTTTCGCTCTCTTTCTCCTTCTTTCATTGTTTCTTTCACTCTCAATCCAACTGAAGCCCCTAGATCAATACCTGCAATCAAAGATAGAGAACAAAAAACAACATACAAATATCCAAGTATCTACTTATCTTAACCAAATCGAACCGATTAGATTTGAGAATACATACACAATTGAGAATGTAATTCACAAGATATAAGCATACATCATTAGGGGAATTTTGAGGTCTAAAATGGGCCTCCTAAGAAAAATGTACAACCAAAATAAACTTTATAAGAACTAATAGGATTCAAGATGATGATGTCAACCATGGGGGATGATTCACCATTTTTTAAGTAAAAGGGTAAAAAGGTTAAAAAATAATAAAATAATAAACCTACTTTTTCAACTTATCTCCCAAATGTTTTACTCAAATTTAGAGTGGGAGTACTCGTTGGATGCAAAATCGAATTCCTCATCCAAGGAGTATCCATGTTGCATACTTTCGATGGACCCTGCTACATGAAAAATGAGAAATACATTAAAAAACATGATTGCAATCACGTTTTTCATGTATTTCTCATTTTTTGTGTAGAAGGGTCCATTGAAAGTATGCAACATGGGTACTCCTTGGATGAAGAATTAAATTTTTCATTCAACGAGTACTCCTGCTCGAAATTTGAGCAAAAACTTTGGGAGATGAGTTGAAAATACGAGTTGAAAAAGTAGTTTTTTCTTTTTTCCCTGTAAAATTTGATGATGTAATCAAATCTTATTTTATTATTTCCACTATTATTTTACAATTTCCTCAAGAGGCCCATTTTAGACCTTAAAATCCCCCTAATGATGAGAAAATGAATAGATATCTTTATCAAGAAAGTAGGAGGAGAAGATTACAACCAATAGATTGATTCATCGTCAACCTGCTCCAACTTCATTATGTCCTCATCACACCAAGCATCATCTCAGCAACATAACAATACTTCCAGTTCTCATCAATTGAGAATCCAACAACATAACATTATACAAATTTATCCCTCCCTAACACTTAGATGAGTGCTCAATTTATAGGGAAATTGAAGTTAGTTTCTCAATAAATGAAATTGAATGGCTTTCTAATAAGAGGTGAGACATGTTTCCAAGTTCAGTGGTGATGGATGAACACTTGTATTTTAAGTATGACACCTATGAGCTCTTCTAGAAGGCACTGGATATGTGGATATTCTCGGAACAATGATGATTTCACTCCCAGGAGACCAACACACCATTAAGTGTCGAGAAGTTCATTGTAGTGGACCCTTGCATGGAGGTAGGTGCACTGAAACACACTTAGACCCATGCAGAGGAGCATTGATGAGTCGATGGGTCATATAATCTATACTTCAAACCTTGGAAATCTCACAATTGAAGCCATCAATGGAATATTGACTTCTCTTAGTGAATATAGCAACTAAATTAGGGGATGATAAACCCTATTCATTGGTCTTGTAGGATGATGCTTAATTTGACCAAGTCTTGGGGGATGATGCCCAAATTAACCTGTAACAAGGGGTTCAGATCCACTATTTAAAGAGATAAGAACCAAGAGCTTAAAATATTATTTCAAGAATTCCCAATTCGTATCTTCTTCGGGAATTTCATAACAAAGGTGAGGGAATCGATCTGAAAAATCCTCAACTGATTCCTTAGGCTTCATTTTTAAGAGATTGATTCTTTTACAAACATCTTGGTAATTACACCTATCAAAGGCTTGATGAAGCTCTGTGAGAAAATGACG
Source organism: Pinus albicaulis (assembly GCA_034641835.2). NCBI lineage: Eukaryota > Viridiplantae > Streptophyta > Pinopsida > Pinales > Pinaceae > Pinus > Pinus albicaulis. The sequence continues at coordinate 109,737,868 of CM076580.1, read as the reverse complement.
AAAGGAATGAATGGAAGTAGGTGGCAAGGTATGGCACCATCGATTAAAATGACCTTCAAGGGTGAGGAAGAAAAGCACACAGGAAAATTTGTCATCATCGATTTCATAAGATTCACAAAATTTAAGAAAATCAAAAAATGTGCTTGGTTATGAATGCTCCATTATCAACATTTAACTAAGACAATTGATAGAGAGGATCATTGGGGATTGAAAATTTATAAATGGAAAAATTAGAGAAACACCCTTGGAGAAAGATTTTAGGATGAGCCATTTTAGATAAGAGGTTCAAAAAGATTCAACGGGCTCAACTTGTTATCTGGCCCTCTTTATAGCACCATTGTTGATGGTGCAGGAAATTCGTCAACTAAGGGGTATCCCCGATGTGAAGTCACAATTAGAACTCACACCATTTGGAGTAGGAGCCCCATCCTGAATATCGGCCTAATTTCCATGTATTATTATAGATATTCCTTAGTTCTAACTATCAGCAAGAGAGAGGAGTAAAAATGTGCCTTCTAAAAGCAAGGTGGTTGTTCCTCATGAGTGTTCAATCACATATGTGTCAAATTTATTTCACTATGGAGGGGAAGAAAAGTGAGCCTCTAAGAGAGAGGTAGTAGTACCACCCTAGTAGAGACACACATGAACAATAAAGGTTTGTACAACATCAAGAAATTCCACAGAGATGTGACGGTCATCACAAAAAATATGACAAGGAAGGTATGTCTAATATCCAGCGGAATTTTCCACAAGGATACGACAACGATAATATAAATTGCAACACATTATCAAAATGATAAGCACCAAAATAGCTGAAATAGTTCAACTACTTTAGCACAGATGAAAGAAAGCATGAATTAAAAACATTCATAGAATAGTCTTACAAATATCCATAATCCATGCATGAAGAACGCTTTTTCTGATAGAGTTTCTAATATTAAGTATAAGTTCCAAGACACATGTATTCAATGAACACCACTAGCTCCAGTAGTGGAGCGTTGGAGCCACTCCTTGCTCCTCAAAAGAACTAGCTTATCTCTTTAATTCCTTGCGGGAGGAGCCAAGGTGAATTTCATTTGATCATACAATGAGGGTGTATATATAACCAAGGGGTGATGCTTCACCCTCCTTGTGACTCTTTGAATACCCTCATGATCGTTTAAATTCCTATGACTTTTCAAATTACATGACTCTTCATATTCCATGTGTGTCCTTTAGACTTATACTCTACAATACATCTTGAATACAATTTACATGATCCACAATCATGATGTGGCATATGATGACTTGTGACATGACATGACATGTCATTGATGACATGGAATGCATGATGATTTGACAGTGTCAATTTTTCCTTATTGCTGCTTCTTTCTTTTTGTATTCTTAAAAAGATGGTTAATGTCATGTTCTTCCTCCTCCTTAGGATTTCAAGATGAGGAGTATTCCATCTGGTCTTGATCTTCATCTTCTGTTATAGTCCAATGTTCCTTCGTCTTATTTCTTACTGATCATATTATATATTCAACTCCATGTGTTTCTTCTAGCATGTCCTCTTTCTCCATCTCATTCTTCATCATCTTGTCATAGCATGATAAAGTTCCTACATCCACAATTCAGTCATTAAAATACAACATTAGTCTGATAAACCCCTAGTCTAAGATGGTGCATGATGATCCACTGAATGAGCTAGAACCGAGTGTTAGGCTAAGGGAGAGGCCCAATGACTACGCAGTTGTGCAGCTTAGGCAGTCAGGGGTGGAGCTTGATGTTGTTCTGACTAATTATGGCTATCTTAATGGAGTTGATTCCTATTTGGAGAAAATCGGATAAGGACAAGCTTCCCACTTTTTTATCCATAAAATATTAACACATTTTGTAACTTAAAATAAGCATCTTGAGAATCTCAAATTCTCATGATTTCTCTTTATCAAAAATAGATTTAATATTCTTATCTTCTACAGTCATAGTATAAAGACTAGGAATTGAGCCTCGAGATAGGTTGTTCAGCTGTAGTATTTTTGACATAAGTCGTGAAATTTCAAAGACATTGATTGTAATTGATCCTTGTAATTAAATGAAATCTTTTGTTCTCCATAGTTAATATGTTGTACTAATTCCTTTCATAAGACAATTCAATTCCAGTGGTTTGGGTCTGATCCTAGAAGCAAAATTCTCTTCATATGTATTATTAAATATGTGTTTTGTTCTTTCACTTCAATTATTTATTTACTTAATCATTCTCAATTTACAATTGTCTATTCATTAAATTAACTGTCATATCACATGTTCTATTTTGAATAGAAATTCAAGTTGGTTGTTGCAGACATGGATTTACTTTAGATAATTTATTTGGTAATGTTGTTACTCCATTTTTTTCTTGTAGATTATTGTAGGATCATTAATTTTCATTTCCTACTGTATAAAATTCCTTTTGATAATATAGTTTTGTAGTGTTGTTTCTTTCGTTTTGCAGTTTTTGGTCCTTAGGTAAAAGCTCGGTGCTTGATAGTTTTCCTTCGTTGTTTCCTGCATAAGGTATTTAGGATTTGATGCTTTGAATGGTTTGGGTAATTTATAGACACAATTCTCAATTGCGTTATTAATTGGTTCTTTTATCATTGCAGTTTCACTTTCCATTATGACAACAGTGATTAGTCATACCAACATATCTCTTGCATAACTGTATGGATAACCTTGAAATAGAAAAAAAATACCTCGGGCTGAAAATATAATATACATTGGTTAGTTGGTCCTTTAGGAAAAATTAATTGACTCAACACAGTGGTATCACACTTGAGGGAAGAGTACTCTATGTAGTAGAGGTTGTGTGATTGTACATGGGTTGAGGATAGATGGGTGTAGTAGATCCAGGTTATGCTGACGATAATCAAGCTATTGTAAGGAGGTCATGTAGTTGCATGAATATATACCTCCAAGGTATCTCCAAGGTGTTTTGTCAAAAGTGGAAACACCTTGCATCTGTTAGCATAAAATATGTTTTCGAAGGTTGATGAGTAATGTCTAGCAGAGTGTGAGGTGTAGTGAGAGTCCCAATGTGCATCTAAAAGATGAGGAAAATTAGAGTAGGGGATGAGTGGCACAATAAAGTTTGAAGACCATACATATGTTGGGTATGTGATAGTTGTTGAAGAACTTAAGTAGGTACAAAATTATGCATCAATAGGAGCCAAAGATATAATGAGATAAATGTTGCATAGTTACATAGATAAGAGAACATAGATTCATTCGATGGCTTTGAGTCTTCGTGAAGGAGCCATCATGTTAACGAGACCTACAATAACATATTAAAATCCTAAAGTGTTTTTTCCAAGTTGCAAAGCCTATCCATAGGTAAGATATATTTCCTAAAGTTGTCATAAGACTTGTAATTTAGCCACACATTTTGTAACATGATAAAACATGATGTCACCTCTCTCATCCTAAAGAGGATGGAGGATCAAGTTTCACAATGAGCCACTTTAAAAGGTATGAGGGTGATATGTGCACTCATATTCTAGCTTGAGGTTAATTTGTTGTAATACCTATTATTTAGACATGCATGTTATAATGTAGTGGTGCATAGAGTTATGTATGATCAAGTTGTGGAATGAACCACTTGAATAGGTAGGAGGGTAGAAGATGTATTTTTATGCTAGCTTGAGGGGAAAATGTGAGATATTAGCATGTGATATGGTTGATGAACCATGTATGAGAAAAAGTGTCCTAGAAAATTGACAGATAGAGTGGTTGGAATGTGGGCTCTTAGGATCTAATATGCTTGATGAGCCATGTATAAGAAAGGGTGGCCTAGAAAATTGGTAGATAAAGTGGCTAGTTACCCATGTGTTATGATGAACAGTAATGCTTTTATATGGACTTCAACAAAAAATATTGGGACCAATTTAATCTCCCTAAGTCACGTTTAAGGGGATAATTCTTAGGGTGGTTAGGGTAAATGATCCCTAAATTTCCATGGATATCCCATTGGATAGTTCATCACAATAAATCTATTAAAAATAGACTAAAATATGTATTATGAGGGTTAATTTCCTTAAATTATAAATGTATTTAAAAAAATTATACTTATGCATGTAATAGATAAATTGTGGAAAATAGATAATAATAAAATAAAACCATACACCAATGACAATGAGCACAAGATATGTTGTAGTAAATCCCTATAGGAGAAAATCCACTTGGAAGGTGAGGCTTCTCTACTCTCTCTTTCCTAGAATGGAAATAAGTAAAGTACAAAGGAGAAGCATTTCTCTGTGGAGTTACCTTATACCTATGGATTTATAAGATTCTACACTAAACCCACTCTATTATGCTTTCTCACTCCCACTCCCAGTTCATTCATCTTTGTTATGGAACAATATACAATCGAAATGAATGGAAATTATTTCCCCCCTAATAGCCCAATTATAACATATCCTAGTAGCCAACCAAGGGTTAAGTTTGATTCCTTAAAATATCAATTAGAGTTACAACTATGGCCCTTTTGTAGTCTTCTTTGTATTATTAATGTGGCTAGCCCGTTTTGCATGAGTAATGAGGGTTGGCGTGGAATCCTCTTGAAACATTATGGTCAAAAAAGAAGGTGAACTTATGTGTGGCATAATTTTTCCATATTGACATTGTTTGAAATATTTCTTGCACCATTGGAAAGATATATGATTGTAGAACAATGTTAGGGGTCTGGCATAATCTCAAGTTTTTGAACACAAAATGACTTCATTTGGTGCCCGAAATTGTCTCTAGAAGGTTTTAGATCACAATTCTCCAAACTAGGACCCACTAGTAAAAATGGTCATGTGAGTTAATTCCTTTAATTTTTCCACTTAGAAAGCATTAATATGGATGAAAAATAATATAATGATCCAAGCTAGATCAATAAAATTAACTCAATCATAGAGTCAATTTCATAAGGTCAATAATGTGTTTACTATTGGAAGTATATGGGCTTTTGATTTTAGTAACCCGTGATTTTACCATGGTATTTTTATGTAATATAGCTTATTTAAGAGAATGATGACTCCATTATAAGATTCCTTTAGGTCATAGAATCATAGATCTAATATTAGGAGTTAATTTTCCACAAGGTTTTATGTAATGCCTGGGTGAAAATGTGAAGTTGGGAAACACTTTTTGCCCTTTTTTGCGTTGAAAATTGTAATTTTCTATGTTTTTCAACTTCAACTCCACTAAACTCATATTTTTATCGCAAATTATGCTTTGACATAAAAACAAGAATTGTAGAGAATTGTCTTACCTCCATACCGATATTTTTTTAAAAAAAAAATATTGACATATAGAGGGGTAAATTTGTTGTTTACTAACTGCATATACTTGAAATTTTCAGGCAAACATAACTAGTCACTTTATTATCCTTTACTTTTTTTAGGGAAGGTTATTCATTTTTTGGAAAAAAACCATAGCATCATAATCTGCATATATTGCACTAGTGCACAGACTACTTTTTGGTAATTTTCGGATCAAATCACTATTTTTTATTATTTTTTGAAATGGACGAAGACAAAAAAACAGTGATGTTTCAGTACATTTTATTATCCTTTGATTTTCTTTTCAATGTGATCGTCAATAAGAAAAATGAGAGTAACCTTTTGAAGTAGACAGGGAGAGGAAGTGCACTACGATTTTTTTAAATTTTTTGGTGTCCTCGTTTGAAAGTTATTGAATTTTCATTCAGTGCAATTTTTCGAACAATGAAATTCCATAGTGACATAGTTTAGTAAAAAATTAATAAACAATTGAATTTTTTAATGAAACTCCATAAATCTCACATCATCAAAAACTAGATTTAGAGACGAATCTAATGGTACTTGGTCCGACATATAACATTTTGTTTTTGTAGGTGTTTTGTCCCTCCAAAGTTGCAGGTTTCTCAAAACTGCAGAGTTTTCTGAGTTTTTTTTTGACCAGAAACTCTCAGCCGAGAAAAACTCTCGGCTGAGAAATTTTTAAAACTCTTGGCCGAGAGTTTTAAACCAATTTATGAATGGGAAAACTCCTGGGCAAAAGTTTTAAAAACTCTCGGCCAAGATTTTGCGGCCGAGAGTTTGCGGCCGAGAGTTTTGTGACACAACTCTCGGCCGAGAGTTTTCAAAACTCTCGTCCGAGAAAATACGAAATATTTAAAATCTCTCGAACGAGAGTTTTGAAAACTCTCGGCCGAGAAATTTAGTTGACTTTTTTTCTCGGCCGAGAAATTAAAAAATCCTCCCGAATTCTATCTCATGCCAAAAAGTGTTTCCCAACTTCGTGTTTTCTCCCGCCTCCAAACTTAACCCCAATGATATTGTAATTGCATTTAATTATGTTATTTATCCCTATATAGGCATGTAAATGTAAATGGAAAAAGAACCCTAAATAATCATAATTATAATTTAAATACTATTTTATGAAGTGGCTAAGCCTTGATATGATATGAACCATTTGAGGCCATGAGGAAAGGGAAGCTAAAAAAAAAAGGAATTGGAGGTTGATAATTTCCAATGGATTATTCAATAAGAAAATGTTATAAAGATCAATATTTTCAACCTTTCCCAAGAAAATATCTAATGGGAAGGTGATGTAATGACTCTCAATAGATACGAGAGGAGTGGGAAACACACTTTTTGAATAATTCACCAAGAAATCTCTGATTTAACCTAGCATGGGAACACCTTACATGTAATCCCATCAAGTGAACAAACTTAAGGAATTCGATCATGGAAGACAAGAAGAGACATAAAAAAACAAAGGGATGAGCACTAGTAGATTACTCTTGCAGCAGAGAGGGAGAGGTGATTCTTGGCTAGAGAAGGTAGCTTCAACATAAGAGAGGAAGCACTTGTGGAGAATGGCTTTAGAGGATATGCAAGAAAGACAAAAGAAGAGACAAAGATGTATTATGGCTCCCCTGAGTTAACTAGATGAAGGGGAGTGGCCTTCATCCTTCCACCACTTATATCCTAAGACATGTAGCCACTAGGGTTCTTACTATGTGAAGTAGCTGAGAAACCACCCATAGTAGTTGCGTAGAACTTTGGGCTTGGTGTGATCCTAAGGGAACACATAGATTTGACTGGATCAAGGAGACTAGATTCATAACTCCACCCTATATTTCCATGTGATAAATTCCCTTGTGGCTTCTTAGCTTGGCTCGAGGGTGGCTAATTGAAAGAAATATTGTGTTGTATCTAATTCTATGAAAATCTAGAATGTGGTTCACCCTTCATTACTTTTAGGTTGCATTTTATTAAATTAGATAAGTATTTTGTGGACTTAAATTTGTATTATAAACTAAAATGAATAAAATGGGAATTATGTTGAGATATTGTGTATTTATGAGCATGCATTCTAAATGCATCATAAGTGCCTTTTTCCTCTTTGATTTGTTTTTTCTCTCAATATTAGTGCTTGCTTCAATAGTAACATGGCAAGCCAAGGTAGGTATTCTAGAGACTGGGTTCTGTTTGATTTCATCTAAAATCCTTCTAAACATATAATCATACCTCATAGATGCCAAATGAATAGAAAATATACCATCAAGGTTTTCAACAAATTCTACGAAATGGGTGAAATTTCATATAATAATTTATGTCACAATAAAAGGGATTGTAATGGATTTCCTTCTATTTTTTCTCTCAAATAAAATCAACCATGGGGCGTACTGTCTAAATATTTTGGAAATAAAGTATCTATCAAGGATGAAATTTAGGAGAAATAAGGGTTCTCCTTGAAATCCATATACTATAATGATAAAAATGTGTTCTTGCTCCTCATATATCCATTTTCTTATTACAAACTCTATTTCTTCATCGGAAATTATCTTGGGCCCTTGCCTTATCAACATATGATTAAATTCACTAAAAAATGATCGTGGACCTAATATAAATGGAATGATGCCTCTCCTTCCACAATATATGATACTATAATTGAGTTGGTTATATATACGACTTCATATTATTTTTACAAGGTAGCTGGTGGAATATATTACATGAAACTATTACCATTACCAGGTATGACATCATATATAATTTGTGGGTCTTAGGGGAAATTGACCAATATGAAATCTCATTGGATATTTCTTCCCCATAATATACTACTGACCAAGGAATTGTTGCAGTCTATTCATGCCCCACAACTTAAGAAAATGACCAAAAAATATCTAAATGGCTTGACAAAAATAAACATATCTAGAAAATTAGGATTAGACAAGATGCCATGTAGAAGGAAATATAAAATTTTATAAATTATCCATCCCATAAAATTTTGAATGCAAGAAATTTTTAGCTTCAGTGAGCTTGAGCTTTCTATTTGGCTTGGGTAGCTTCATAATTCTTCTAAATGCCTTAGGAGTAACAAGTACTAGATTATTTTTGGAATTGAGTTGAATAGTTGTAGTATTTGAATCAAACCATCTTGCACACAAATGCACCATTTCCTTGAAGTTAGTAATCAAAGAAGTATAATATTTGAAGTCAGATATCCCTTAAAGACAAGGAACATTTTCCACCCCTATGTTCCAAATTTTATTTCTATGTCTCTCTTTTGGCACTAAGCTTAAGTAGAATTGATATGTAATAAAATAATGGAAACTTTTATCTTGTCTAGCAAGTAAGATAGCTATGCCTCTACAATTCTTCATTTATTTCCCAAACTTCTCATTGGCGTAATGTATTCTAGGTATGCATGGTGGATCAATAATTCTTTAGTGGAATTATTAGTTTTTAAATCCTTGAGTTATGGTAATATTAAATAGAATATTGTCTTTTAATGTACCACATTCATCGAGGCATAAAGAATGATATTGGAAGTTAAAAACTTATGACTAGTCTCTAAGAGGTGTCATAGAAATTATTTCGCATAATACAATGTCAAGGAAGTAAGTTAAGTAATCATTGTAGTGCAAGGATAAAATATGAAACACGGAGAATTTACGTGAGATGATATCAAGGTGGAGGTGCATATGGTTTATGTAATACAATATCAAGAACATTTTTCCCCTCGATGATCAAAATTTCTTAAATGATCTTTCAATTAGCCCCAAAAGGGGAAAATGACTATTTTTTTCACTAAGTGTGGAACGGAAGTGGAGAGGTAAGTTATGGAATGTTGTGTGGAGACATGGTTGTGTATACAGATGTTTTTCTGGAGACTGAATGTGCAGGAGGAACAACATGCGATACACAGTGTGTGCAAAAGGATAGCTATGTGGAGGAATAAATGGTGAATCTTGGCACAATAAGGAAAATTACTAAGTCAATGAAAATGTAGAAAACTTATTGTGGAGTGTGAGATGAAATTTGTTTTTGCACATTTGTCTTGAAAAAATGACCAACTCAAGGAAAATTTTGGGGGTTATGAAAAACAAATAGGAGTAAAAAAATACACCTATAGTTCATAAGAGGATGCATGCTTTGTTGTACTAGAAAGCCTAGTAACAAGAACCAGGGACTATATCATCCCATTCTTATACCCACTCATCCTTAGGAAAGCATTTCTGTGGAAATTGTGTGAGGTTTTCCAACATCTAGAAAGGAACATGACTACCTATTTGTGTCAGGTGATAGGTTCAACAGTATGTGTTCTCTAATGCTATGTAAAAAGACCATCAATGAGAAAGAACCATCAAAATTATTCTTTGGATAGATTTGGGTGCACTTTGGGATGCGAAGGAGCATTATTTTAGATAGAAAAATAATATTTTTCAGTGCATCTTATACAACTTTGTGGGAGAATATGGATGCAAATTTTAATAGGTATAGAATATTCCATCCATAAACAAATGGGAAAACATAAGTAGGAAATAGGGCTTCGGTGAAAATTTTAAGCGGTTACAATTGTAAGCATTCAAATACTTGGATAAAATATGGTATATATACAAGACCCTTATAACATAAGAGTCCAAAATTCTATTAACAAGTCCCTATTTGAAACTTGTTTTTGGATATTTTCTGCCTTCATCTTTCTATATTGCATATAGAAAAGAAGGAGGAGTGAGGAAGGGTCTTACAGGGGATGCCTTAAGGGAAGAAAAAATTGTTGAGAATAACATGAAAACCATTATAAAAATATAGGAGATAGTGCAGAAGTCACAAGAAAAAAAATTCCAAGCACGATCAACATAGAATAGAGAGGACATTCAATGTGGGAGATAGAGTACGGTTATATTTGAACAAGGAGAGGCTACCTGGTCCTGGTAATAAAATCAAGGCTTTGTGATATAATCCTTTTGATATGCTAGAAAAGGTGGGAAATAATTCCTATAGACTCAAGCTACCTCCATACATGAACATTTACTTAGTGGTGAATGTAGAGAATGTGAAACTTTATGAGTGTTTCATACTAGATTATGAAGAGGAATAGTTCCTACATTTTGTAGATGATTTGGAACTAGATTCTTAGGTAGGGTTGGAAATAGATACAATTTTGTAGAAGATATATGAATCTACAATACATGGGCGGCATGACCTTTGGTCAATTGGGTTTAAAGGATAGCTTCCACGAAAAGGTAAATGGTACACCCAAGAGAAGGTGGAGGAAAAGTTTACTCACCTCATTTAGTATAATATTTTTGGGACCACAATCCTACTAAAATGGGGAGGTATGATCTATATTATATCATTTTATTATTTTTCATCCATATTGATACTTTTATAGTAGAAAAAATGGAGGAATAAGCTCATAAGACCAATTTTATTAGCAGGTCCTAGTTTGGCTAGTTGGGGTCTGAAACCTTTTGGAAAAATTTTGAAGGATTATAAGGCATATTTTGGAGTAAAACTTTGTCTCTTAAGTGTAGCACCTTTTATCACTATTTAAAACATAGATACCTTTCCAATAGTGCAAGAATAAACTCAGTTGGAGTTCAGATGCAAAAGTTATGTGACCCGGAAGTTAACCTTCCTATTTTGACCACCATAATTTGAGAGGAAGCCACTTTAGCCCCCATTATTCATGGAAAATGGGATATCCATGTGACCATGATGAATAATAATCTAGAAGATTCCATATTGTAACTCTAGTAAAGAGTTGGAGCAGTCAAAATTAACCACTGGTAGCCTATTAGACTGTGTTATAATCATAAAACTAGGAGGAAAATAGGTTCCATCTTATTCAGTGCATTTTTTTCCATAGATGATAAGAGTAGCCAAGAGTAGATAGGGAGAGAACAAACAGAAAGGATTTGTGTAGTGTAGTAGTCCAAGGGCCACATGCCTTACATATTTTTACTTGCATACATTTCCATTCTAAGAAAGAGATTAGAGAAACCTCACCTTCCAGCCAAGTTTCCTCAAAAAAAGGTTTCCCAAGTTATATCTTGTGTTAATTTGTGGTCTGTGAGTTTTATTTTTCTGATATCTATTTTCTACACAATTATAATTTGCATTTATATGTAATAAATAATAATTAAAAGATATAGAAATTTAAGGAGAAAGAACCATTATAGTGTATCTTTTAGATTTTCTAATATATTTTAGTAGACCTATTGTGAAAAACTATCTAGTAGATATCCATACTAGTTTACAGATCAAGGGTCAAGATTCAAAAATATAAGTTTGCGCCTAAATATTTTATTGATGTCCTTTTTTCATTACAATTAGAATTTCCACAAACCATCTTTCATATTTCTATTCAGCATCTATAATATGAATTAGAATATTATGGCCCAATAACAATGAGATGGATTTATAGCATAGAATAACGTATGAATATTTCGTCCCTTGAAAAAAAATAAAAATAAAGATATATGAATGTTTGAAAAAAAAAATATCATACTTGAGAAAATCTAGAAGGAAACATGTGTGGAAAATGTTCAATGCAAGAGGTCATGGGATTTTCTTAGAATACATGAGGGATTTAAATTTTAAATCAACATGTGTAGGATGATAATGAAAATGAGAGAATTGGAGTAAAGGTATAAATGAAGGGAAAAAATCCATATGTTTATATTGAGCCAAAAAAAAATTTCCCTATACAATTTTTTTGTTCATCATTTGAAGAAAGAAAAATGGATTGGGGCCTTTCCTTCAATTTTTTAGAATTTTAATCTTCCTTGGAGTTGTATTTTAGTTAATTATGTAACTTATAAGATTTTTCATGTAATTAATCTTTAACACTCTTCTCAAATATCATCAAGCCTTGAAATTTGCAATATATTTATTTTTGTAACCCTTTTTAGTAATTTTTTCCTCATTGTAGGCATCAAAACTTTTGGAATTTTTTTATTGCATCACAATAAAACTTCTCTTGGTGCGATACACTTCATTGCATGAAAACTTTCCTTCTCTATGGCATAGGAAATCTTGGCATATCACATCTCTCAAATATGCTGTTGCTTGCGATGTATAACACCTGAGAATACTTTCCCTTGTGACACATCACAATGTTTAAAAACTTTGCAAGCCATGATGTGTCACATGATGAATGACTTTCGTTGCGCATATCACACCTCTAGAAATTTCTTCATTCATGATGTATTATAATGGAAGACATTTTCCCTTTTGACGCGCTATTATTTTCCATATTTTAAAACTCTCCAAATAGTCTATTTCACATAAAAATATCTTTAAGAGATGAAAAATATTATGAGCTTGAAAATTTTCTCCAAGAGGTGACATTAAGTCATTAATGTGGCTAATTAAAGCTTTTGCATGCATGATAATTTGATTTGACATATTATAAAGTTTAACAATGGCCAAGAACTCTTTGTTTCGCTAATGATATATCTTTACCTTATTGATTTATAATTCTACTTCATTTCATTACCATTCTCAAGCACATTGATGTTGTTAATACATGAAGCTACTAGAACAACGATATGGATCCTAATAAGACCTCCCAATCATCTTTCTACAGATACACACTCATTTCCAATAAGGTACACACTACATTTCTTTTTTGCTACTAATTTTAGTGCTTTAAATTTTCCTTTTAACCAATGTCCCCTTATCACTTGGCCATACAATTTCCCAAATAACCAAATAAAGAGATAAAGTTGGGATTTCAGCCCAATTTTTTGTATGACCATGGAATGAAAATTAAACCCACTCTTGTAATCACTTTTATCCCATAAAAATTAAACCCCCACAAATCTAAATGACCTAGGTAATTGAACTCTCAATATTTCCAAACACACATGCTAAAAAAATAATAATTAAACCCCCACATGTCTAAATCTTCTAAGAAATTTCACCCTCAAGAAATCCAAACATGTGTATTAAAAAAAAATTACAACCTCAATGTCTCAAGTTTGGTCTTAGCATGGAAGTTCCCTCTTACAACAATTTGAGAGGAGACAAGGCAACCTTCATTCCCCATCTACCATTTTTAATCTATGAAAGGAGAGAAAGCCCCACTGATCCAATTAAATCCTTACCTTCCCATGATATCTTGTATCAATTGGAACAAAATAAAAAAAGGTTTCCTTAACCTTTCTCTAGCTTAGACCAAGTCCAAATAAACTCTGCCTAGATAAGAACACAAATAATACATATTTATCTCAAGCATACATTGTATTGGTCATCTCTATAACAAATAATTTCACCTCAAATAATTGACACTACAAGTTATGTAGAAAATCCACATACATTCAATTGATATTGTAGTATGCTAAAACAAAATATTGAATTTATTTTACAAATTTGCGGAAACCAAATACAATTGCACAATCACATGAAAAAGAAAGAGAAATAATTTCAACCGCACAACACAAAGATGTATCTGTGGAAAGCCTTAGCTAAAAAATCTATTATCTATATATTGAATTATGTCAAGAATATGAAACAATACATTGTTTCTCTCAGGCTTGAGATCTCTCTCCACTATCTCTGACTGTCTCACTCAGATCCTAGCAAGAATGGTCTGATACTTAACCATTTCCCACCTCTGGGTTGCTTAGCATTGTTTACAAATTCCTAGAGGAATTGAGCCCCTATTAATTATGAAATTTCAAAGAATTGATTGTGCAATTCATCTAAGGAGTCTTGCTGACCTCATGCATGACCTGTAAAATTTTATAATTATACAACTGATAGTTCTCTTCCCTTTAACTCCAATCTCAACTGGGTCACTCTTAGAACTGACATGCAACAACTATTTATAGTGAATTATCAGTTATCTGATTGATCATTGCATGTGAATTAAATCATATTTAACTCACCGGACCTATCAATAGCTCATCCATTAGTTAGAACTAGTTAAATTGATTTTAACTCAAATAATTAAGTTAAACAATTGCAACTCAAAATAAACTGTAACTAGAACCCCTAAAACTTAGAGTGAACTCTACATGCCTCCAGTTTGACCCCAAAATAAAATTGACTAAGCTAAATAAATCTTCCTGACTCAGTTAACTTGTACAAGTTGTCATGTGATGTGGAATTACAATTTCGTTCTAATTTAATTAAAGAAAAATTAAATTATAATCCCTTCTTGTTGCCAATTTCAACACTCCCTCTCAACAAGAAAGGGATCATATTCTACCCTGATCTAGCCTATATGGAACTCAAATTTTCCTCTTAATAGTGCCTTTGTGAATATGTATGCATCATGCTCCTCTATGGGAATTTACTCTAATGACATAATCATCCTATGTACACAATATGAAAGATGGTGATACCGAATATCAATATGCTTCGACATGTCTTGAAAAATTGGATTAACTGAGAGTTTCATGCAACTCTGGTTAACAAAATAAATCACTGTCAGATCCATATATCTACCAAAAAAACCAGCAAATATCTTCCTCATCTAGATGGCCTCACATGTTTCCTAAATGGTCACCATGTACTCTGCCTCTATTGAACTAAGTGCAACTGATCTATGTTTCCTGATGTACTATGAAAGTACTGTTGATCTAATTCTAAAGATGACCCCTGATGTGCTCCTCCTATCGGATGGACTCCGTGCCCAATATGAATCTTTGAAGCCTTGAAGCTTCACTCTCTCTGTCCATATGTACCATAGAACAAACTATGTAGTGCCTCTAAGGTATCTCAACACATGCTTACCTGTCTTCCAAAAGAGCTTGGTAGGCTTAACCATAGCTTGATTAAGTTGGTTAAACGCATAAAATATGTCAGGTTTTGTGTTGATTACAAAATACATGAGTGAACCTACAAGCTACATGTAGATGTTAGCATCTACCACTTCGCCTAAAGTAGCATCCTCCTTCCTCCAATTTCCTTCTAGAGGAGACTCCATGGGTTTGTTGCCCTCCATGTCGAACTTCCTCAGAATCTCGTTGGCATAATTTCCCTAAGATACAAATAGCTCTGCATCTCTTTGCCAAATTTCCAACCCCAGGAAATATTTCAAGAGCCCCATGTCCTTCATCTCAAATTATTTTGCAAGGTCCTCTTTTCAAGACTTGATGAGCTGCCCATCACCTGTCAGTATCAAATCATCGACATAAGGTACAATGAAAAAATTTTACCTTCTACCACAATATGGTAAAGGTTTTCATATGCTTCACCCTTGGTGAATCCCAACCTAGTGAAGTAGATGTTGATCCTGGTGTACCAAGCACGAGGTGCTTGCTTCAACCCATATAGTGTTCTCTTGAGTCTCCACACATGTGATTCTTTGTCGAAGGTATCAAAAACTTACGACTACTCAATGTACACCTCTTCCTTAATCACCCCATTGAGGAAGGATGTATTTACATCCATCTAATGTATATGCCATCACATCTATGCTGATAGTGAAAGGATGGATCTGATTGATGAGTACCTTGCGACTGGTGAAAAGGTATCATCATAATCAGTTCCCTCCACATGAGAGAACCCTATGATAGCAAATATGGTCTTGTGTTTCTCCACACTCCCATATGCTGCCCACTTCACGTTGTAGATCCACCTAGATCCTAGAACTGGCTTCCCTTCTGGTCTTGGGACAACTTCCCATGCACTTTTTCTGATAATGGAGTCATACTCCTCAACCATGGCATCAACCCAACTTGGTTGTTGCACTGCTTCCTCAAAATAGGATGGCTCTATCTCTACACTTTGCTCGTAAGAGCCATGTAGCTAGTGTACCGCTCTGGGGACCTTCTCTTCCATCGTTGTGATGTGGTTTCTCCCACGGATCAAGCATCAACCTATAATATTCTTCGGTGCACTTTCATCCATCTCGGGATGTATCTCCATGAGTGGGAGCTTCCACTCTCTGCACCTCTACTTGTGACTACTCCACATCTTGAGGTTCTTCTTTTGGAGCTAAGAGCTCCACTACTGCATGCAATTAAAGCTCCCTCTCAAGAGAAATTTGCATCGCCTTCTCTTCATTGAATTTCACATCTCTTCTTACCACTGTAATCTTGTGTGTTGACAAGTACACCTGATATTTTTGAGGTGTACCAACATACCCTAAAAATATACCCAACTCAGTTGTTGGCTCTAACTTCTTCCTGGCATCTTTGGTCACATGGAAATAAACTGATGAACCAAAAATTTGAAAATGTGACACATCTGGTCTCTTACTTGAAAAATATTCCTCTAGTGTACTCATCTCAAGTATACAATGATGACTTATGTTCTACAAAAATACTGATTTGTTGCATGCTTCCACCCACAAATGCAACGGTAGGCCCTCATCATGCAACATCACTCAGGCTACTCACACAATATTTATTTTCTTCCTTTCTGCAACCCCATTCTATTGTGGGTTATGAGGTGCTATCAATTTCATTTGAATTCATTCTGAAGCACAAAAGTTCTTGATTCGTTAAAGACATATTATCCACCATTGTCGCTTCTGAGAGCATTCATCTTATTCCCTCTATCTTTCTCGACAAGTGTTTTGAACTCTCAAAACTTTTGATAATGTCTGATCTTTCTTCTAAATGAAGAAAATCTAACATTTGCATGAAAAAACATCTACCAAAATCACATAATACATGTGTTTTGTTGTGGAAGCTATCGAGAATGATCCACACATGTTTGAGTGAACTCTCTCAAGGATTTCCTTTGCTCAACTTTACTTATCGTGAAAGGTGGCTTTGATATACTTCCACCAATGTACACCCTTTGCATGTATCTCACTACTGAAGTGCACCCTTTGGAAGTCATTTATAAATTTGTTACACGATATTCAAAGCGTCGTGGTGTAGATGGCCCAACATTCTGTGCCATAACTCACCGATGTCTCAGATTTCCAAGTTCTCTACTTTCATGCTCAAGGCAGTACAATCTTCTACATCCAATTTGTAGAGTTTATTTACTCAAAACCAAATCTTCTTCACATGTCCCATGTCTTTGTGACGAAGGAACACATTTCCTTTGATAAATATCACATCATAGCCACGGTCTTCCAACATAGAAATCTAAACCAAATTCTTCTTTAAACTATGAACATACATGACATATTTTAATGTGAGAGGAGTACCTAAATCCCTCTGAAAGGTAACTGTACCTATGTCAGTAGTTTTATACCTCCCGTCATCTCCCAACTCAATGTGCATTTGGAGATCCTTCTCCTCCAAGTTACTGAAGAATTCTTTATTGCTGGACATATGGAATGAAGCTCCAATATCTAAGTACCACACAAAACCCATCACCGATGACCCCATGCATGCAATGAGGGTGAAATCCAACTTAAACTGTGAAGCAAGTGCTTCACCTGTCACTCCTCCTGAGGGCTTCTTGTTAACCTTATTGTGTAGACACTTTGTATGATAGTGTCCAAGCTCATGATAGTGAAAAAATTTTACCCTTGACAAGTCTCTTATTTCCGGCTTGACCAGAATCCTATTTATAATGGGACACCTTCCCTTTCCCTTTCTTCACCTTTCCAGCCAAGGCACAATTCTCCTCATCATCAGCCTTTGATTAGGATCTATCTCTAGTGTTCTTCTGAATCTCTTCTTATACCAAGTCAAACCACAATCACTCCCACTCAAGTAACTTATCCCTCCCATTCACTAAGTCCTGGTAGCTATGACAACTCTTGGGAATGCCTAGATGTGCTAGGCTCACCAAATCATCGTGGGAAACTATCACACCAACACTTCTGAGCTCATATCTACATTGAGTGAACTTCAGGTATTTTGGTATCGTGTCGCCCTTCTCCATCTTGATCTCTCTGATCCTGTCCTTCAATGCTAGCTTCTTGTGGTCACTGATATTCTGAAATAAATCTTTTAAGGCCTTCCACATAACATATGGAGTTTCCTTTCCATGCAGGTTTGAGACAATATGATCTTGAACTCCTTCTAACATAATATTTCTTGCCTTTGCTACATTCTTCTTCCGTGCATCAATAAGTTGAGCATATGCTGCTATGGGCGTAGGAATGTCACTGTCTATGAATTCCTTCATTCTGTTATCCTCCAAAATTGTCTCCATTCTTTCCTTCCATGCTATGTAGTTTGAATTACCCTCAAGGGCATATTTGAGTCTCAATACAAAGAAATACATCTTGATCTGTCGTTGGTCCTGAAGAATAAATTTGCAAATTCGATTCACCTATTCAAAAGAAACTCTATTTCTTATCTTCTATAGTGATTCTTGCTATGATGCAATGTATAAAATTGACATAGATTCAAATGATATTGTAATATTCTAAAACATAATACTTGAATCTATTCTAAAAATTTGTGGAAGCCAAATACGATTGCACAATCACATGAACAAGAAAGAGAAATGATTTTAATCGCACAACACAAATATGTATTTTGGGAAAGCCTCAGCTAAAACCCCGATATCTGTATATTGAATTAAGTTAAGAATATGAAATAATAGAATGCTTCTCTTAGGCTTGAGATCTCTCTACACTATCTATGACTGTCTCACTCTGATCCCAACAAGAATGGTCCGATACTTAACCAATTTCCTACCTCTGAGTTCCTCAAGCTTTATTATACATTCCTAGAGGAATTGAGCCCCTATTAATTAGGAATTCCCAATATTTGATTCTAAAATTCATCTAAGGCATCATGTGATGTCATACATGACATGCACAATTTTCTAATTATATAATTGATATTTCTCTTCCCTTGAACTCCAATCTCAACTCGGTCACTCTTAGAACTAACATGAAACAACTATTTATAGTGAATTATCAGTTATCTAATTTATCACTTCATGTGAATCAAATCATATTCAATTCACTGCACCTCCCACTAGCTCATCCATAAGTTAGAACTATTTAAACTAATTTTAACTCAAATAATTAAGTTAAAAAATTACAACTCAAAATAAATTGTATCTAGACCCCTTAAAACTTAGATTGAACTCTACATGCCTCCAGTTTGACCCCCAACTTGAATTGATTGAGCTAACTACATCTTCATGACTTATTTAACTTGTACAAGTTGTCATGTGATGTGGAATTACAATTTCCTTCTAATTTAACTAAGGAAAAATTAAATTAGAAGCCCTTCATGTTGACAATTTCAGCAAGTTAAAATCCCAACAAATTTTGTTTTGTATTCCCATAGAGGCATTTTATTTATTTTTTCATTAATACTATTATTGTCTACTATTGTTGGAATGGATGAGAAACAAGATTATCATGTGGATTCGAAGAAATATAGGAAAAATAAAGATCTTGTAATTGAGTTGAGCTTGGATTTCAAGGAAGTCGATCTTGAAATAAACTTTGGCACCATGAAACCAACCTATACTAACATGAAGTGTTATAAATAAGCGATAATAATCTTGAAATGTGGAGACTTATACCATATGTTTCAAGAGTACCCTAAAAATGCAACTCCTTCAAGAGATCCTTGTTATTAAAAAATTATGAATAACAACAAGTATGGATCTACACACCAATAATTTGTATGGGGTAGCTCCCAACAAGTACTATTTTTCTAGCAAACTTGTCGATAAAATGCCAGGCATAATTTGGATAATCTTGATAGTCTATTCCATCATCATCTCCATCATCAAAGTTAAGAGCATAACTCAGAGAATCATATTTGAATCACATATGTGAAGTTGACCTAGGTTTTATCAATTTTCTCCATTTCACCTTTATTTTCCAGAAAACATGCCTGCAAATTATTCTTCTGTAGCATCCTAACAACAAGCCATCCACATCATCCATTCTATATGCTCTAAATATATAGGTCTTTCTGGCACTGTCCCACTTCCATACCCATTGAAAATGCATTATGTGCCTACCCAAGGATGTCCCCATTGATCCATTGTCAAATTCATCACACATATGATGATAACCATTTGTTTCATTGAAATAATATTCCACGATGATGAGATATTACTTCCTACAAGAGAAAATTTAGAAGGAAACATGTGTGGCATATGTTTAATGTGGGAGATCATGATATTTTCGTAGAATACATTGTTGGGTATGTGTTATATTCTTTCGGTGGGTGGATCCACTCATCGGCGGATCCACCCATGGTTTTGTACATGGGTTTGTACATGGTTTTGGGGGACAATGATTTTCGAGCCCTAGTTTTTTGTAGATCCGGTCAAGGGAACTACAGTTATGTTCTAATCTAGGGTTAATGGATTGGATTTTATGTATGATTCAGCATGTATATATATGTGTTGTAACACTAAAAGGAATATAATGAAAAATCAAGCTAGTCGTCCCGATTTGGGATCCAGGGGAAAATCTCTGTGTATATATGTTTTATGTTTTATGCTCTCGCTATTGTTTGTTTTCTGTTTTTAATATTCATTGGTAGATAATTTCTGTACAGGGTTAAAACCTACATTTGGTATCAGAGTTGTTTCGGCTTCAAGGGAATGCCTTTGCTGCTAAGGGGTTTTTTGCTCAGGCCTGTGGTAGACCCTGTTCAATGGGAGATCTACAGGATCGATTCTTGCGATGAAAAAATATGGCGATTAGTGGAAAGATAGAGATTGAGAAATTTAATGGTCATAGTTTTGAGTTGTGGAAGCTCAAGATGCAGGACCTGTTGGTGGATAAATATCAATGGATCGTGTTGATCTAGGTACTAAACCAATGACAATGTCAGATGAAGACTAGAATAAGTTGTATTGGAAGGCGAAGAGCACAATACGGTTGTGTGTCTCAGATTCAATATTGTTGAATGTATCTGGGGAAGCTATGACAAAGAATTTGTGGGACAAACTTGGGACTTTGTACCAATCTAAGTCTCTGGTGAATAAATTGTTCCTGCGGAAAAAGCTATATAACCTGAGGATGAACGAGGGAGACTTAGTGACAAAGCATCCGAATTTCTTCAATACTGTGGTAAGCCAGCTGACATTTGTTGATATTAAAATCTTAGATGAAGGTAACTGCATCAGTTTGTTGTGTTCTCTACCAGATTCGTGGGACAGTATGGTTATTGCAATAGGTAGCAATACAACTACCTTGAATTTTGATGACATTGTCTCAGCCTTGTTGTCGGAGGAAATGAGACGGATAAATATGGAGGGTCAAAATGGATATGCCTTATATGTACGAGGAAGGTCCAGAATAGAAACAAGAATAAGGCTTCAAGTCGGAGATCTAAATCTAGAGGGAGATCTAAATCTCCTGGAAAGTTTGTAAAGGTGTGTTGGAAATGCGGAAAGGAAAGGCACCATAAAAAGGACTGCAAATCTAAAGCTCCTGAGAAAGGAAAGGGATTTGATGATGCTCCTTTTGCAGAGACAAAAACCACCTCAGACGAAGGTGGGGATGTGTATTTGGATTCTTCTTTAAATACACATGTAGATCATGAGTCATGGTTGATTGACTCGGGTGCATCCTTTCAAATCACTCCCCACAGGGAGTGGTTCTGCGAGTATGAGAAATATGATGGCGGTGATGTCTTCTTAGGGGATAATAGGAAGGACAGAATCATCAGAAGCTGCAAGGTGGAAGGACTAGAACACTTCCTAGTGTTCTGCACATTCCTGCATTGGCCAGAAATTTGATTTCTGTAAGAAATATGGATGATGTAGGTGTAAAAACAATGTTCAAGAAATATACCTATAAGATGGTTGGGGGAACACTAGTATTAATGCAGGGAGTTTTGAGTTCCATGTAAACACAATCGAAAAATGTGATTGAAAATCTAACTTACACTTTTTCCTATTTATAAATAATGAATTTTATTCATAGAGAAGAATATGTAATTATATGTAAAAACTTGAAATAAACCTACTTTCAAAACTAATAAAACTTCATGCCAACCAAATACTCCATAAGACAAGTTCATATAATGTTTGATTTTGAGACTTGACATGTACTAGGTGCAAGCACATGAAGACAATGTTTTTAGCATGACACACTACATAATGAAACAATATTGCACAAATTAGAAAATAGTCAAAATTATTATATATTCACTTTAAATGCACTTTTCATCATAGATTTAATGTATGTATCAATGATGCATCGTTGAAACTTAAATATATATATATATATATATATATATATATATATATATGTGTGTGTGTGTGTGTGTGTGTGTGTGTGTGTGTGTGTGTGTGTGTGTGTGTGTGTGTGTGTTGCGTTATATAGTTAAATAAAAATATAGGAAGCATAAGTTACAAAATCATTACTCAAATAACAAATTTAATAAGGGTGGGAACTAAGAGATATATAGTTGTCATATCATTATATTAAACAATTCTACAAATATGAGTATTGGAAATTTTATAGTTTATAGATCAACTAGAGTCTTAAAAAATTGTTGAGAATCACCCAAATTATGTTATTATGAACATCACATTATGTTAGATAATTATAAAATGACCTTAAATGTTATATATATATTTGTGTGTGTGTGAGAGAGAGAGAGAGAGATTATACTTATAATTATATCATATATAGTTATGTTACATGTTATGTTATATTATATAATTATATATAGGTATCTTGTATATATATAATAGTTATAGTTATGTTATATACTAGATGTTATAAATAGTTATGATAAGTGTTCTAATATATGCGTGTGTGTGTGTTAAATATTACAAGTTATAGTTATATATATGTTAGTTATAACTTTATGTTTTGTTATATGTGTGTGTGGTTAATAAAATTTAATTAAAAATATATATTTATAGAATTTTCGCTTCTGTGATCCATAGTAAAATTATGAAGAATTTTTCGGTAATAATCACGTTAAAATGAACATTGTCGACACGTTTCGAATCAACCAGTGTGGTTCATCATCAGGACTAGGTGAGAGATTAAATAGATGCAGAAATGGCCAAACTAGCCATTAGGATAACGGCTAGTTTGACTTTGAGAATGCTAGTTCTATTTTAATTAAATTAATTATTTACTTAATTATTAAATAAAATTAAAATTATAATGGCTAGTTTTATTTAATTAATAAAAAGTTTAATTATTTAATAAAATATATTTATAAACCTTTATATTTTAGTTAATTAATTATTATTATTATTGTTATTTATTTCTTTATTGACCCCTTATTATTTAATTATTTATTACTTATTATATTATAATATGTTATTCTCCTTTCTCAAAAAAATAAATAAATAAATAATAAAATAAATAAATAAATATAAAATAAATAAATAAATATATATATATATATATATATATATATATATATATATATATATAATTACAAACAAAAAAAACGCGTCAACAATGTTCATTTTAATATGATTATTACCAAAAAATTCTTCATAATTTAAAAATATATATATATATATTGACTTTTAATTTAGTTAATATTTTATTTAAGTACAATTAATTTTATAAAACAAATTACTGTATTTATTATTAAAAAATATTTAAAATATAAATTTATTACGCCATAAGGCATTCTTATTTGAAAACAACTCCCCTAGGTGCCACTGTGTCCATGTTTGAGTCATTGGATCAAATGTTAGACGATTGAAATGTTTTAGGCCATTAGATTCACAAGTAAATAGTTTTTTATATGTTTTTTATACTCTTACTTTTTTTTCTTTTTAATAAGTTAGATTGAATTTAAGTTTTGGTGACTTTTAAGTTAAAATGTTGGTATTAAAAATTTGTGAGATTTTAACCTCAATTTAACATTTTGACTATGTCAAATTACACAAAATAAAAATAAGAGTAAATTAAATAAAAATATTGACATAATGTAATGAACATTTTAACTAGGCCAAAATATAATAAAAAATAAAAATAATAAAATAAAATAATAATAAACTATAAAAACAGCCCATAGTATTCATGTGGAATGTAGTTTATTTAAAATTAATATGACCCAAATCAAATCTTAAGTTTGGATCTACGAGGAGCCAAGAGGGATCATATGTCTTGATATGCAAACCTCTTTTAGAGTAAAAATAACATTTTAGGTAGGTCAAAATACAATAAAAAATAAAAATAATAATAAACTATAAACAGCCCATGGTATTAAACCATGGTATTCATTTGGAATATAGTTTATCTAAAAAGGGAAATTAAGATGACCTAGATCAATCTTAACTCTTGATATGCAAACCTCTTTTAGAGTAAAAAGAGAATTGCTATAATATAGATCTAAACTAATTATTTAATAAAACTATTTTTAAATGTTTACAACCATTATTCTTTTAAAATTTTACTTAATAAAATGTATCTAAATTTTCATACAACCAAATATACATAGTTTTTATTGCTCTATACTCACAGAATATATCCAAGGTTGCAATGAACCCCATACATAATGATGGACCTCATCGGAATTTTAGTGCACATAGAACACCACCCTAAAAATTCTATATTCTTGATCAATTTAGAATAACCTAAGATATCTAGATTGGATATCGAGGTGGGTGGTACAATAATTGAGGATGCTTCTTAAAGGGTAAGGGAATTTAGGTACTCTACCCTTCCACCAAAGCTATAAAAACTGAGACTTATAGATTATAGTTTTACAAAATTGACACTATTTGATTAAGAATAAGTTACAAACATCGGTTATTTAAAAAGTAATAAGAGGAAGGTACATGAGGTCCATGGTAATTAATGTGATTCTTTGTACTATTTTTATTTAAAACAATAATTTGTATTTGTATTTTTTTAAATGAATATTGTTAAATGTGTTGTACTATTTCTATTTAAAATAGTAATTTGTATTTGTATTTTTTAAATGAATATTGTTAAATGTGTAATTGAGTAAAATGTATTAAATTGATATTCTTATTTTTAAGATATTTATTTAAAAATTCTAAGTATGGTGAGTTTTGTTTTATTAAGCTTTACTCTAGATGTGCATAGAATGATTCTATCTCAAGTCCCAAACAAAATTCTTCTTTCTCTTCATATTATACCTTGCACATGGACACTCCTCTCCTCCTTGCACAAATTTAAACTATGAGGTACAAGGTAGTTGTTGCATATAGGAACATTTAGATATGATAAGAAAAATGTGATACTCTTTTGTAATTTTCTCTACAAATGTGATGGAAAATGTGCCCTAAATGTTGAAAATTTCATGTTTAATGTAGTATAAGCTACATGCAAATTTACAGTCTTTTATACAAGATAGAGAAAGCTATTCCCAATATCCAACACCATAGAGAAAGCCATGTTCACCAATTCAACAGTTGCTTCCAAATCTCTCTCAATGCTAGAGTTGTTTTCTCAATAAACTTGTTTTTACTGCTCTTGAACTGATGAAAGCCATCATTGTTGCATATAGGAGCATTTAGATCTGATAAGAAAAGTGTGATACTGTGTTATAATTTTCTCTACAAATGTGTTGGATTTTTTTCTCAATAAACTTGTTTTTACTGCTCTTAAGTGATGAAATCCATCGTTGTTTCATATAGGAACATCTATCTTTGATAAGAAAAATGTGATACTGTGTTATAATTTTCTCTACAAATGTGTTGGAGTTGTTTTCTCAACAAACTTGTTTTTACTGCTCTTAAGTGATGAAATCCATCGTTGTTTCATATAGGAACATTTATCTTTGATAAGAAAAATGTGATACTGTGTTATAATTTTCTCTACAAATGTGTTGGAATTGTTTTCTCAGCAAACTTGTTTTTACTGCTCTTAAGTGATGAAATTCATCATTGCTGCTTATAGGAGCAAAAAAAAAACCCACTCAGTCCTTACTGTAGATTATAGTTTTACAAAATTGACACTATGTAATTAACAATAAAGTAATTTGAGACAACCCTAAGGGGTTTTTTGTACATGTTTTATCATAAAATTTCCCTCCATCCAATATATACTATAGAGTCTTCTGAAGAGAGAGTATATTCTAGTTTATAACCTGATCCACAATCAAAGAAAATCGCTAGGGATTTCACAAACAAAGAAAATGGCTAGAGATGTCACAAGTTATCATTTTCATAGTGATTTATTGACGTTCTCAGTTGAAATGGATTTTATTAGATGCATGGTGGCCAGAGACACTGAAAAATTAAGAATATATATCTCTTATGACATCCATATTGGCTACAAACCATCCAAATTTTCCATCTTATACAACAATTTCTAACAATAAAAGCTCAATTTACTCTCCAATTTTTGAAACCCCCACCCATGCTGGGGAGATCACAGTGTAAAATTAAATTTTATTGTGGTTTTGTTAAAGGGTTCATAAACAAAACATACAAAGAGAAAGTCAATATTGTGGTATAATAACTGATTTTTGAATCATTGTGACAAACAAAACATCACATTAGCTCACAGAATATATCTAATGCTATAAGGATCTGAGATGACAACAAAGTTTTGAATCATGATAATTAGGTGATAACCAAAACTAAGTTGTAGCCACAAGAAAAAAATCACAACAACTCATAGAATATATCCAAGGTTGCAATGAACCCCATACATAGTGATGGACCTCATCAGAATTTTAGTGCACACAGAACACCACCCTAGACATTCTATACTCTTGATCAATTTAGAATAACCTAAGATATCTAAATTGGATGTCAAGGTGGGTGGTACAATAATTGAGGATGCTTCTTAAAGGGCAAGGGAATTTAGATACTCTACCCTTCCACCAAAACTATAAAAACTGAGACTTGTAGATTATAGTTTTACAAAATTGATACTATTTGATTAAGAATAAGTTACAAACATCTGGTATTTAAAAAGTAATAAGAGGAAGGTACATTAGGGCCATGGTGTTAATGTGATTATTTGTACTATTTTTATTTAAAATAGTAATTTGTATTTGTATTTTTTTAAATGAATATTTCTAAATGTGTTGTACTATTTTTATTTAAAATAGTAATTTGTATTTGTATTTTTAAATGAATATTGTTAAATGTGTAATTGAGTAAAATGTATTAAATTAATATTCTAATTTTTAAGATATTTATTTAAAAAATCAAAGTATGGTGAGTTTTGTTTTATTAAGCTTTACTCTAGATGTGCATAGAATGAGTCTATCTCAAGTCCCAAACAATATTCTTCTTTCTATTCATATTATAGCTTGTACCTTGACACTCCTCCTCTCTTCCTCCTTGTACAAATTTAAACTATGAGGCACAAGGTAGTTGTTGCATATAGGAAAATTCAGATATGATAAGAAAAAAGTTATGCTCTATTGTAATTTTCTCTACAAATGTGATGGAAAATGTGCCTAAATGTTGAAAATTTCATGGCTAATGTAGTATAAGCTACATGAAAATTTACAGTCTTGTATACAAGATCGAGAAAGCTATTCCCAATATCCAACAACATAGAGCAAGACATGTTCACCAATTCAACAGTTGCTTCCAAATCTCTCTCAATGCTAGAGTTGTTTTCTCAATAAACTTGTTTTTACTGCTCTTGAAATGATGAAAGCCATCGTTGTTGCATATAGGAACATTTAGATATGATAAGAAAAATGTGATACTATGTTATAATTTTGTCTATAAATGTGTTGGATTTTTTTTCTCAATGAACTTATTTTTACTGCTCTTAAGTGATGAAATCCATAGTGGTTGCATATAGGAACATTTATCTCTAATAAGAAAAATGTGATACTGTGTTATAATTTTCTCTACAAATGTGATGGAAAGTGTGTCGTGAATGTTGGAAATTTCATGGTTAATGTAATATAAGATAATAAAAATTCATTTCTTCTACACAAGATCAAGAAAGCTATGCCGAGTAGCCAACACCATAGAACAACACATGTTTGCAAACTCCACAAATGCTACTAAATCTCTCTCGGTGTTGGAGCAATTTTCTCAATTGCCTTATTTTTACTGCTCTTGAAGTGATGAAATCCACCTCTCCATACTTTTTTACTGTCTACACAAAGAACAAAAAAAAATAATTTATTAGCAATACTGGAAAAACAAGAATATGGTAGACACGAGGGACATCAGTGGTAAAGAAAAATGTGATATTTTGAATATTTTCAAAGATCATGAAGGAAATAATACATAGGTGCCTCAATAGGAATTGATCAAGAATAAATATGGATGAAATGCACCAAAAGAACCTTTGATTTTGAAGGTATAAAATCATGACCTATTTCTTTATTCATGAGGCATTCATGTTCGCATGATCATACAAGGTATTTAACTTAAATTCAACATAGGCCTCATGATTTGTAAGGCTCAAGGAAACAATATTGCATTAAGATTTCACTACCTACTTCCTTGGAAGAAAATTTTGATTTTCATTCCTCCACAATGGCTCCTTCTCTGCAACATCTTATTTCTTCTAGGATACTCTTTCCTATGTCATTTCCTTACGGAGTCTCTTTTGCAACATATGGTGTAATTGCTAGTTTAAATTTAAAATAAAAAATGAAATAAAAATTACTGTTTGATTTAATAGAGGTTCACTACGAGCAACCATATTCATTATGTCAATTTAAAGCTCCTAATTTATTTATTTATTTGTTATATTTTAATTGTTTTATGTTTTGAAATATTTTTTGGCATAATTTTTGTCAAATTTGTTCGAAATTTAAAATGAATCTTTAATAACAAAAAAATCAATTTTTTTGTTTTAAATTTATTTCACTAAATTCCTAAAAAAACTTTAAATCCTAAAATAATTAAAAAATAAAGATTTTACCATAGAATACATTTATAATAAACATGCCACCATTGCAGATAACACATACAATGCAATTAAAAAATAATAATTAAAACCTTAACTACAGTTTTTTTTTTCTGTTTTTAAAGGGTTTTCTTTGTGGTTTCTAAGTTGTTTTTTGGTCTTCAAAATATAAATTTATTTAAATTTAAAATAAAAAATGAAATAAAATTTTGTATTTGATTTAATAGAGGTTCATTATGAGTTTTCTGTTTTGAAAAAAAATTGGGCATATTTTTTGTCAAATTTGTTTGAAATTTAAGATAAGTTTTTAATAACTTTTTTGTTTTCAATTTATTTCAATAAATTCCTAAAATAACTTTAAATCATAAAATAATTAAAAAATAAATTTTTTACAATAGAATACATTTATAATAAACATGCTACCATTGCGGATAATATATACAATGCAATTAAAAAATAATAATTAAAACCTAAATTATATTTTTTTCTATGTTTTTAAAGGGTTTTCTTGGTGGTTTTCTAGGTTGTTTTTTTTTGTTTTCAAGGGTTTTATTGGTGGTTTTTTGTGGTTTTCATGATTATTTTTTGTAGTTTTTAAATGCTAGGTTTTTTTTCAAATTAATTATTTTATTTTGCAGAAAAAATAAATAAATAAAAGAGATAAAAATGATTGGAAACCTACCTCGGCTTGAGCCTCTGGGTCGCTGGCAGGGTTGATGGGTAGATGGATTGAGTTCCTTCATCTCAATTGAGCTTAGAAATTTTCCGTCAAACTCCCTTTCTTCTTGCAGTCTCAGCAAAATGAATTTGCGTGGAGTTTCGGTTTTTAATTAGAAATAATGCTCGATTGAAAAATATAGCTTGATCAAGCCATAACTCTCGATCAAGCCATTAACTTGAGTTAGAAAATGACTCGACCGACCTATTTTTAAGCGCCTCAACAACTCGATCGAGCACTTAAAAAATTCTCGATCGAGCACTTAAAATTGCTCAATCGAGCATCTATTTTTCACAAAAATGCACCCTCATTTCGTAAAAAATTGTAACCTAGCTCCATTATATCACCCCATAAAAAAACTTCTCTTGGTGCAATACACTATATTGCATGAAAGATTTCTTTCTATGTGGCATAAGAAAGCTTGGCATATTACACCTCTCAAATATTTGTTTGTTGCAATGTATAAAACTCGAGAACACTTTCCCTTTTGACACAACACAATGTTTAAAGAATTCCCAAGCCATGATATTTTACATGATGAATGACATTCATTGCACTTATCACACCTCTTGAAATCTCAACATTCATGATTTATTATACTGGAAGGAATTTTCCTTTGAGACACACAATGATTTTCCAAAATTTGAAACTCTCCAAATAGTTTGTTTCATATAAAAAATCATTTCAGAGATGCAACATATTGTGAGCTTGAGAAATTTATCCAAGTTGTGACACCAATCTATTAATGTGCCTAACTAAAAATTTGGCATGCATGACAATTTTATTTGACATATTAAAAAGCTTAATAAGGGTCAAGAGCTCATTGCTTTGTTATCAAAAGAGATATACCTTATTTATTTATAATTCTATTTCATTTCTTTAGCATTCTCAAGCACATTGACGCTGTTAAGACATGAAGATACTAGAAGAGTTATATGGATCCTCACAAAACCTTACAATTGTCTTTCTATAGATGCACACTCCTTTCCAACAAGGTTTGAGTTAAATTTATTTTGTGTTACTACTTTTAGTGGTTTGAAGAAAGAGAATTTTACTTTTAATCAATTTCCCCTTACCACTTGGCCATAGAACCTAAACCAAATAAAGAGATAAATTTGGGATTAACAGCCCATTTTGAATGACCATGAAATGCAAGTGAACCCCACTCCCCTCATCACTTTTCTCCCATGAAAATTAAACCTCCACATGTCTAAATTCTCTAAGTAATTGAACCCTTAAACTTTCTAAACACACACATAGTAAAATTATTAAGCCCCACATGTATAAATCCTCTGATAAATTGCACCCTCAAACATTCCAAACACATGCATTAAAAAAAAATTACAACCTGAAAGTATCAAGTTTGGTCTTAGCATAGCGTTACCTTCTTACAACAATTTGAGAGGAGATAAGTCAACCTTCATTCCCCAACCGCCATCATTTTTTACCTATGGAAGGAAAGAAAGCCCCTTCGATCCAATTAAATCCTTCCCACAATATCTTCCATAAATTAGAACTAATGAAAATTGTTTTCCTTAACCTTTCACTCATTTAGACCAAGTCCAAAGAGACTCTGACTTGGCTTAAAATATGAATAATACAAATTTGTCTCAAGCATACATTGAAATTATCATCTCAATAACAAAAAATTTCACCTCAAATAATTGACACTACAAGCTAAAATCCTATCAAACCCTTGTTTTAATTTCCATATAGGAATTTTATTTATTTTTGAGGTAAAACTATTAATGTTTATTAATGTTGGTATGAATGATCAACAAGATTATGACATGCCTTCTAGGAAATCTAGGAAGAAGAAAGAGCTCACAATTGAGTTGAACTTGGATTGTAGGTGTTAGGGTCCTATAATAATATGATTCATAATTTTGAATTGACTTTGTTTAGTCTTGTAATATGTACATACCTTTGCTTTCTACAAATTGTTTTCCCATAATGGAAAAATAAAAAAAAAATGTAAAGAGGGTAAAAGTCCTAAAAGAAAAATAAAAGGACTGAAAAAAGAAAAAGATAAAAAAGAATAGAAAAAAATGAACCCTAAATAAAAAAAGAGATAAAAATAAAACATGAAGGTGATGCAAATTCAAATGCCACTATTATTTACTTTTTACTGCAAAATAAAGATTGTGTGCAACTTGTTAAAATGCCACAATCCATGAAAGTAAAATTTCTTAATCTTGACCTTTCATGCTTTAAATTTCATGTTGATAGATAGAGAATAAAGATCTAGCCAAACTATTTAACCTTGGCAGATCAGTAGTTAGGTAGAGAATAATAAGGAGCTCAACAGTTTAATCTGAACCCTTGGAAGAAATAAGGTTAGAATTAGATATTTTTCTATTAAAAGAAAAATGAATAAGGGTCTACAAGCTCAAATGCACCCACAGAAATGAAGAAAAAATGTTAGGGTAGTTGATGGGTAGGCAGAAGCAGTTTTCACAAAGCATGGATAACAAAACATTGGTCATTTCATTTACTAACTTCCTTTCAAAATCATTCCCCTTGTAAAAATACCCCTTCCCCTTCATTTTTATTCTTTCCCCTTACTTCACTCTTTTTCCCTTACAAAAAATCCTTTTTCCCAAGTAAAAATGCACATTTCCCTTAGGAAAAGTAAAAAATACCTTTAACTAATTTCCTTTCAAAATCATTCCCCTTGTAAAAATACCCCTTCCCCTTCATTTTTATTCTTTCCCCTTACTTCACTCTTTTTCCCTTACAAAAAATCCTTTTTCCTAAGTAAAAATGCACATTTCCCTTAGGAAAAGTAAAAAATACCTTTAACTAATTTCCCTTTTTCATTTAAAAATACATTAAAAACCCAAAAATACCTTTATCCTAAGTATTTATTTACAAGAGGTGATAGGTCGGGTCCCACAGTGAAGAAATCCATTCCTGATAGCATTTTTAAAGTTAAACTTAGTGTATTAAACAAATCCCGCACTTATTTACATTTGTACATATTAACATTTGACTTTATATATTAAATCCCATTATACCTTTTATCCTGTATATATTAAATCCTTACTATATAAGTCCCAACTCTTATGTTAATTAAATATATAAATATTATTATATTGTTCTGCATATTATAGGGCCCACATATTACTACCCTACCTATTATAATATCCCACTTACCCAAACCCCATCGGCTATATTGTTTTAAAACCCTGCCTATCCATAATTTACACTTTCCCTAACCTCATTGAATATGTATTAATCCTCGACTATATGTATTAAACCATAGTTTTCATACATATAACCTACCGCATAGCATAAGTCTCGAGCCCCACGCCATCAAACTCGATGACTCCATCACATCATCTCATCCATCGAATCTTAACAGATCAAATCCAACGGCTAGAATTGCCTATCACGCATTCCATACCCCGACTTTTAACTACACTCCAACCTTGCGATATCCCCAGTTTTCAGAGTCTACCTCCCCACTACGTGGCGCTTTCCTATTTGATCGCATCGCCATAAAATATACCACCTACCACCTTTCGACCATGCGAAAACCACTCTGTGGTTTTCTCCTTCCCGTTGCGCAAACTGCCCTATCAATTCAAATTAACTGCGCATTCAATAAAAACATTGTTTGATAAAAAATGCATATAGTTGCCTTTCGCACCTTTTTTACCACTTTATGTTATCATTTTATGCTGAAATACTGTTGTAGAAATTATATGCACTAAGCATGCATATGTCCTAGATTCACCTAATCTCATAATATTTAACTTCTTGCAAGATACTGAAACTTTCCATTGTTAATCTTTTGCGGAAAATTTATTGCACACACATGTAAAGCATAAATAATAATAATCGCACATAACATAGTTGTTTTTAACCGGGAAAGCCTGAAGCTGAAAACCCCAACTATATATTATGTATCATGGAATCATATGAAAATTTCATACAAAGCTTATCAAGCTCTCAGTACAGTACAATCGTCATACACTAATCAGGAACAATCTTGCAAATCCATGCACCGATCTCTGCCCCCTGCTAGCCTACCTCCATTGTGCAATCCCTGCTAAAGAATAGCTCTGAATGAATTCGAATTACTCTTGCCTTGACTGTGCAATCCTCATTGGAAACTCCAATGTGTGTGTGATGCAATCAATGCATTACTATAGTCATAACAGATAGTCGATCCTGTCCTTTCACCTATCTCTCCACTAGGTCTCCACTAAAACTGACCATGCATTGTAGTTAACTGCTGTATTGTTCACTTTATTAATGAGTTATTATTTTTTAATTAATTAACTAATTAATTCACTCCACTCTCACTAGTGTATCAATTAGTTAGACTGGATACAACTAGCTCAACTGAGTCTAACTGAGTTAAACTAAATACAACTCCATAACTACTTCTTCCAACTGTGTCATAACTCTGCCACTTGAGTTCTAACTGAGTCCTCCATGCATTAGCTCCAGTAAACCCTTGGGAATTGCATAATTCCCTCAGTCCATTGATGTGCCACATCTGTGCACTAAAACAAAGTGCTCCAAGAGAATAAGTTGTTGTTTAGAGTCTAATTATTATTAAGAGCTAATAATAATCGACATGCATCTATTTTTAGATCAACGATCTATAAATAGACTTTGCCCAATATTCTAAAAATAGAATTTCATCTATTTTTCCAACTTGATTAACCATCCACAAATAGCATCCTGCAACTTCTGAAATATGATCATCATGTCTAAAAATAGACTTGCGCCAAAAATAACCTGTGGGCCCACTTAGTGAAAGCGACTCTTTTCACTAAGCTCATCATCTTGTTGAATCTCAAAACTCCCTCTCAACAAGATAGGGATTATCCTTCACCCTGATCCTACCTCTATGGTATTCAAATTTGCTCCTGGTGAGCGCCTTCGTCAGAATATCTGCATCCTGATCCTCTGTAGGAATGTACTGAAGCAACATGATCTTCCGCTGCACACAATCTCTGATATGATGATACCAGATATAAATATGTTTAGATCTATCATGAAACACAATATTAACTGAGAGTTTAATGCAACTCTGATTATCACAATGTATCACTGTGGGATCTAAATGTGAACCGAACAAACCAACCAGAATCTTCCTCATCCAGATAGCCTCACATGTAGCTTGACTTGCTGCCATGTATTCTGCTTCCGCTGAACTGAGTGCTATGGATCTTTGTTTCCTATTGTACCAAGAAACTGTCGTAGATCCAATACTAAAAATCCCTCCTGATGTGCTCTTTCTATCTGTTGGGCTTCCTGCCCAATCTGCATCCGTGAATCCATGCAAATTTACTTCATTCGTCTATCTATACCATAAACCATACTCAGATGTGCCCCTGAGATATCTCAGGACATGCTTGTCTGCCTTCCAAAAGAGCTTGGTAGGCTTAACCATCACTTTTGAAAGCTGGTTCACCGCATAGCATATGTCTGGTCTTGTATTGACTAAATACATGAGCGAACCCACCAATTGTCGATAAACAGTGGCATCCACTACCTCTGCCGATGTAGCATCCTCTTTCTTCCAATTTCCTGGAAGAGGAGTGTCGATAGGCTTGCAGCCTTGCATGTGAAACTTCTCCAGTATCTCTTGGGCATACTTGCCTTGAGACACAAACAGTTCACCTTCCCGCTGCCATATTTCCAATCCAAGGAAATAATGAAGGAGGCCCAAATCCTTCATCTCAAACTCCTTTGCAAGATCTGCCTTGCATGAGTGTATCAAATGCTCATCACCTGTTAGTATTAAATCATCAACATAAAGTACAATGATTAAAAGCTTACCCTCAACCACAATCTGGTATAGGTTTGCATCCGTCTCACTCTTGGTGAAGCCAAGTCAAAGAAATAGTTGTCGTTTCAATGTACCAAGCACCTATAAGTTTGTTTTAGCCTCCATACAACGCCCAGCCGCACATGTGACTCACTGCTGAAGATCTCAAATCCTTCAGGCTGCTCAATGTACACCTCTTCCTCAATGATCCCATTAAGGAACACAGTCTTCACATCCATCTGATGAATGTGCCAACCCATCTGCACTGAGAGAGCAAGGATGGTCCATATGAAATAATACCGTGTGATAGGTGCAAAGGTTTCTTTATAGTCAATCCCCTCGATCTGTGAGAAGCCCCGGGCAACAAATCTTTCCTTATACTTCTCGACGCTCCCATCAGCAGCTTTCTTTACCTTGTAGATCCATCTTGATCCTACAACTAATTTTCCCACCGGCCTTGGAATAATCTCCCAAGCACTGTTTCTGACAATGGAGTCATACTCCTCCACCATGGAATCTACCCATGTGGGCTCCTGCACTACTTTTTTGAAAGAAGATGGCTCTGTCACGATACACTTGCTCATAAGATCCATGTATCCAGTAAATCGGTCAGGTGACTGTCTCTGTCTGCGCTGTGATGTAGGGACTCCTACATTCTGTGCCGCATCAAGCTTCAGTCTCTCAGCTTCTGATGTTTGGTTCTGCATGTGTGGACTCCTCCACTCCATGAATCTCCTCCTGTGGATGATCCACATCTAGAGGCTCATCTTTTGGAACAAGAAGTTCCTCTTCTGCATGCAAGTGTAGCTCCCTCTCAAGCGACAACTTCATGGCTTTCACCTCATTGAATTTTATATCCCGTCGCACCACATTCATTCGACTATCTGGAAAATACACATGATAATTATGGGGTGTTTCTGTGTACCCCAAAAATATCCCAACTTTTGCAGTCGGCTCCAGCTTCTTCCTGGCGTCCTTTGTCACATGAATGTAAACAGGTGAGCCAAAAATCTTCAAATGAGAAATATCAGGCTTCTTACTAGTAAAAGCTTCGTCAGGTGTACTCATGCCAAGTACTCTATGAGGACAACAGTTTTGCACATAAACCGCAGTGTTACATGCTTCTTCCCACAAGTGCATCGGTAGGCCCTGGTCATGTAGCATCACTCGTGCAACACCCACGATTGTTCTGTTCTTCCTCTCCGTGACCCCATTCTGTTGTGGGTTATGAGGCGCTATGAGTTCTCTTCAAATTCCTTCTTTTCTACAGAAGTCTTTGAATTTTCCCAAGATGTATTCACCACCATTATCGCGCTATAAAGCTTTCACTTGCTTCCCCGACTCCTTCTCCACCAATGCCTTGAACTCACAGAACTTTGAGAATGTTTCACTCTTCTTCTGCATGAATAAGATCCAGCATCTACGAGAATAGTCATCAAAAAATATAACATAATACCTATGTTTTGTTGTTGAAGCAACCAAGAAAGGTCCACACACGTCTGTGTGAATTCTCTCCAGGATCACCGAAGCATAGTTATCCTTCTCATGAAAGGTGGTCTTCACAAACTTACCCATATACATCCCTTGCACTGATCTGACTGCGCAAGAGTACCCTTGGGAATTCTAGTAGAAATATGCTGCAAAATCTTCAAAGCGCCATGGTGAATATGGCCTAATCTCCTATGCCATAATTCGCCCTCATCCCGGCTCACCACTTCTTCTGCTTTGCCCACCATTTCAGTGCAGCCATCTACCTCCAGCTTTTAGAGATTCTTAATTCAAACCCCTATCTTCTTGGTTTGACCTGTTGTTTTATGTTTAAGGAAGGCTTTTCCCTCACTGAAAACAACATCATAACCTTTGTCTTCCAACATTGCGACCGAGACCAAGTTCTTCTTTAGACCTGGAACATGCATAACATTCTTCAACAAGAATGGATTACCGGACTCCCTCTCAAAGGCAATGGTCCCAATGCCAGTCGAACTGTACCGACCATCATCGCTCATCTCTATATGCATTTGGAGGTCCTTCTCCTCCAAATCACTAAACAACTCTTTGTCTCCCATCATATGGAAAGACGCGCCACTATTAAGATACCACACTGATCCCATTGCGCTTGAAACCAAGCATGCGATCAAAGAGAAATAAAGTTCAAATTGTGAGGCTAAGGCCTCTCTAGCTACAGCTCTAGCATCCTTCTTGTTCTTCTTCTTTTGTGGACAGTTAGTGGCTAAATGTCCATGTTCTAACAGTGAAAACACTTCACTTTGGACAAATCCTGCTTCTTGCCTTTAGCATCGGATTTTGAAGGATGTTTCTTCCCCTTACCTTTCCTTACTTTAGCAGCCAAAGTGCAATTCTCTTCATCTTCATTCTTCGATGAAGATCCATCCCTGGTACCCCATCTTATCTCCTCCTGCACAAGATCCGACCAAAGTCGCTCCCATCCCGACAATTTCTCCCGTCCATTGACAGAGTCTTCGTAGCTATGCCAAATCTTCGGAAGCCCAAGGAGATCCAAGCTCACCAAGTCCTCATCATCAACAGTAAACCCCACACTTCCCAGTTCATCCTTGCAGTGGACAAACTTCGTGAGGTATTTTGGAATACTGTCACCTTTCTCCATTTTTATTTTTTTGAGCTTTTCTTTAAGCGCCAACTTCCTTTGGTCACTTTTTCTTTGGAACAATTCTGTCAAAGCCTTCCACATTAAGAATGGAGTGGCTTTCCCATGAAGGCTGGACACAATATGGTCCTTCACACCTTCCAATATAATTATTCTCGTCTTTGCTGTCTTCTTTTGCCATGCATCAAGTGGTGCAACATCGATAGATCCCGACTTAGGAACATCGCTATCGATGAACTCCTTCAGTCCATTATCCTCCAGCACTGCCTCCATCCTATCCTTCTAGGCTATGTAATTTGAGCTCCCATCAAGGGCATACTACAATCGCAACCCATTGAAATCCATTTCAATGCATACTCAACTTTTGCACCAAGAATCTTCTATAGCAAATTCGAATTGTCCACCAGCACAAACACACCAATACTTCACAATTGCAATCTTCAATAATTAACAATGCTATGATACCATGTAGAAATTATATGCACTAAGCATGCATATGTCCTAGATTCACCTGATCTCACAATATTTAACTTCTTGCAAGATACTGAATCATTCCATTGTTAATATTTTGCGGAAAATTTATTACACACACATGTAAAGCATAAATAAAAATAATTGCACATAACACAGTTGTTTTTAATCGGGAAAGCCTGAAGCTGAAAACCCCAACTATATATTATGTATCATGGAATCATATGACAATCTCATACAAAGCTTATCAAGCTCTCAGTACAGTACAATCGTCATACACTAATCAGGGACAATCTTGCAAATCCATGCACTGATCTCTGCTCCCTGCTAGCCTACCTCCACTGCGCAATCCCTGCTAAAGAATAGCTCTAAATGAATTTGAATTACTCTTGCCTTGACTACGCAATCCTCATTGGAAACTCAAATGTGTGTGTGATGCAATCAATGCATCACTATAGTCACAAAAGATAGTCCATCTTGCCCTTTCACCTATCTCTCCACTGGGTCTCCACTGAAACTGCCATGCATTGTAGTTAACTGTTGTATTGTTCAGTTGATTAATGAGTTATTATTTGTGAATTAATTAACTAATTAATTCACTCCACTCTCACTAGTGTACCATTCAGTTATACTAGATACAACTAGCTCAACTGAGTCTAACTGATTTAAACTGAATACAACTCCATAACTACTCTTCCAATTGTGTCATAACTCTTCCACTTGAGTTCTAACTGAGTCCTCCATGCATTAGCTCCAGTAAACCCTAGGGAATTGCGTAATTCCCTCAGTCCACTGATGTGCCACATCTGTGCACTGAAACAAAGTGCTCCAAGAGAATAAGTTGTTGTTTAGAGTCTAATTATTATTAAGAGCTAATAATAATCGACATGCATCTATTTTTAGATCAGCGATCTATAAATAGACTTTGCCCAATATTCTAAAAATAGAAATCAGTAAGAATATTCCTCAAAGAAAAGGCATATTTCTTGATCTAAAGAGAAATTAATCAGTAATTGAATCAAATTAGGATTTTTAGTAGACCAAAAAGAGTCTGCTTCCTTCTCTATCCTTTTCTTTTGCATAATTCTGAAGTCCTAAGATTACTTTTTGGATACATAGATTATAGTTTGATAAATTGAACAAGTTTAAACCTTTGCAGACCACAAATAAACCCCTGTTTTATCCAAATCCTTCTGCCAACTGTTATAATCTTTCTAAGGTGCTACCATAGGCCTAAATCAGTTTTTTCTAAGTAAAAGAGTAATTAATTGATAAATCGAACAGAACAATGGCTTCCAAAAACATTGTATCTATCAATCTGCTACAACCCCCAGTTGTAGATATAGAACACATTCCCTTAGCTGACAGAGACTTCAAGATTAATGACACAGTCACTAAATTTAACCTTCTTGAGTTCCACTGCTAGAACCATGAAAAATCCATAGATCAAGCTGATGAATTTTTTATTTGGGAGTCTAATTTACCAAAATATGTATTTCCACAGACCTTCCAATGCCCAAAAGTGATTAGACTCTGACAAGCTTGTTATTTCCCTGAATAGAGAGCCATAATAAACTCTGAAAAATAAATTATTTTTACCATTACTGTTGAGTCAATCAATCAAATGCTCCAGATCCAATCCAAACTAGATGAAACCCCTTTATCCATTGAGGCCCTCACTCAACTATACCTGAATCTGGACTTCCCCAAGAGGTTCTAGATTTTCCAGACTTTCATGCCTTCTTCTGTATAAATTCCCAAGCTAAATCCTCCTTACCCATCTGCAAAATTTTCTGAAAGAACCAGAAATATCATTAGCATGTTATCTTTTATTCTTGGTTATTTCACAGATCAGCATGTTAATGTTGCAATGCTAGGTTTTTTGTCTACTTTCACACTTGGTCAACCTCTTGCTACCATTTTTAATTTTTCCCAATACCTTGCTGATAATATTCATGAACAACTGGTCAAAATGCCTTCTGAAGGTGTTTTCAAGTATTCCTCAGTCCTATTCCACATGTTTTTATACTTTCAGTCTGAGATAATTTGCCATTGACCTTCAAAAGCTTGATGTTGAAGGTAACCCATAGTTAGTCATATTTTGGACTCTAATTATCAAGAAAGATTCCACACAGTCCATCTACATAGAGTTCATTGAATCTTTCATTCATCCTATTGTCAACATGTTGAACTGCAGCATACAACCTAGAGTCAGTGAGGAGATTAAAAAGGTCCTACAACTTTCAAAGAAAATTAGGACTGGAGATTGGTACTTGTGTCAGAACCATAAAGAGATAAGGGTATATGAGTCCAAATTCATACCATATAAACTGCCCAAATACCTCCAGATGAGGTTATTTTCCCTTGAATACATAAGGCAGATTCTTAATTCTGATGCAGTTAATTTCCTAGCAGCTAAAAAGAAGACACAGTTCAAAATAAAGAATTAGGTTGGCCCCTTCATTTGTAATAGCAGAGATGTAGGTCCAGAGGTTGAAAAGTATTTGAAGGATTTTAAGTTCAATAAAAATTTTCTGTGGTATTATGATCCTCTAGGTGTAATAAGAAAAATGAGATTTAAATGTAAATTAACTCCTTATATACATGAGAAGAAACCAGATATTAAGAAATTCTCCAATCAGACTGAATGGTTGGAGAACACCTTGATAGAGGCAGAGAAGCGAGGTGATGCTAGTCAAACCTTGCAAACTCTAGCCCAAGAAGATAAAAGCTCAAAGAGAAATAGAGAAGAAGGATCATATATTGTAGAGACTACAAATGAAATAAAATTTAAATTGATGTACAGGAAGAAGCCTAAATTAAATCCTGTCAATGAAGAAGTGGAAACAATAGAAGTGATTGACACAGATACAAAGGAAAAGGACAATGCACCTCCTACAGTGATTGAAGAAGAACATCATCCTTCAACTTCAAACACTCAACTTATTCAGAAGCAACATAGTGTTGACATGTCCTCTTCCAACAAACTAACAGAGAAGGAAATGGACATTATGCAGAAATACAGAGAGATAAAGATGAGAAATGAAGCTTTGAAGACTGATACATACAACCAGTATTGGAAACAGTCACTAAGTGATCCAAGCAGATTGCTTTCTGCTTTTGACTATAAAACAAGAAAAATGCAGATGACTTTCATGCAACCTAAAGTAAAACATCCCAAAACACCAGTAGATTACAAAAAATCATCATATGAAGTTCAAGCAGATGACCTTCATCCCATTGATTAGATAGAATTTCACAAACAGACTGGTGAAATGCTTTACTCAACCATGAAAAACAAGGCAATGAGTGTGCAGAAGCTTCAAAACACTCTTCCAAACATTAGAGATCAGCTCAAGTTTGAAAAGGCATCTTCCCAAGCTAGGATAATAGAATAAAATCACTAGAATATTTGGTTATTGAAGTAGGATATGATCCTAATAATGTAAAAGTTGGAGATGAATTAATTAAGAAGAAGAATGCAGACATTTTTGCATTAAAGAAGCAACTTAAGTTACCTCCTACTGAAGATCCTCAAGCAAAGGAAGTGTTACAGGATGCAAATCAGAAAGATGAGATGATGAGTCTCATACTTCAGTTGACTGCACAAATCAAAGAAATGGAAAATGAAATAGACAAGTTGGTCCAAGAGAAAAAGGACAAGGTAGAAGAAGTTCCAGTCACAGTCACTCCTATAGTCACAACAGTTGTGCCTTCTACACTAGCATAATCATTAGCTCATATAGTCCCAATGGCTACAACACTACCTGTCACTTCATCAATAACTTTAGCAACAGAGTCTTCAACAACAGCAACATAGCCTACTGATGAGGCAAGCAAGTTAGTTAAAGCAATGCAGGAACTGTCTATTGAGACAAATGAAATTAACAGACTTGAAGAACAGCTGAAAAGTCTGGTAGATGAAAAGAAACTTGCTAAGATAATTCATAAGAATGAAGAATAGAAATCCAATAGGTTGAATGAGCAATTGAAGAAGTTAGAAAAAGATCTAACATTGAAAGAACCCATGGCACAAGCCAAATAACAGCTTTGGGCCAATATCATTGAATATGTCAATGATATTTGGCCATCAATCCAGGTTATTTATGAACAAAAAGACTTAGTCAAATCAGCAAGAGAAGCTATCCAAAATATAAAAGAAGAACTTGGCAAAAAACCTAAAGAAGCTCTTGAAATCATCAAATTTCTTAATTCCAAGAATAGACAAGAAATTGAAGAAATTGGAATTAGTGATAGAACAGAAACCGTCCTAGAAGTTAGGAAGGTAATTTCTAAAAAGAATTTGATGATACAACTAGAAGAGAAATGCCAGAATATGGAGGTTGTCATCACAAGGTTCATGATAAAGTTTGATGTCCTCAGACAAAAAGGCCTTCCAAACCCATTAGTTATTCATGGCAAATTAATGAAGCAGGATGATTATGACAAGAAAATGAGAGAAGTTTCCAAGGATCGGGCTAATCTTCCTTCCTCACAAGGAATTCCAATAGGGAAAGTACTTTACAAGAATTTTGAGAATCTGTTTTACCTGCAACATGAGGTGAAACACTTATTTGTCAACAAGCCTACATTCTCAAAATATATTGAAGCAGATGAAATATTCAGAAGGATGATGAAGATAAAATTACCAGAGGCAAAATTTTGGGAAAAGATGACTGATTTACCGTGAAAACAGTTTGCAGTATAACAAAGTAGTAAAGATAAAATACAATAGTCACAGTTTACAGTGAAAAAGAGATAGTAAAAGAGTATCAATTACATTTTAAAGTATATCAGTTGAAAGGTTAGAGTAAAAGTCAAAACAGAGATAAAGATACCAGCGTGAAAGACACTCAACCACAACCTACATTGAGAAAACAATTAGAGAGAAAATATCAACAATTGAACAACAAATCAATAAAAACAGTGACAAATAGCATTAGTTAGAAAGTTGTCTCTATCTTCTTGCATGAAGAAATTTCTTTTTCCTTGAATAATTCCTAAGTTGTTTTAGGATATTTTGTAAGATTTTTTGTATAAATACTTCTCATTTTGAAGTATTGAGGGTGGATGAATTGTTGAACATTTCTATAGTGTACTATTCTGGAACTTGAGGGTGATTGTACCAATTTCAAGTCAACAGATTGGATTAAAGTAATAAAAAGATTATATTACATGATTCATGCATTGGGCCATTACAATGAAGTACTTTCTACTTGTTCAATTGTTTCTTTTTGAAGTTTTCACCAATACTTATATGTCTTTCTAAATCTAAATGATATAGCAGGAATGTTATTACAGAATATTTTTAATTACACTCTATC
Source organism: Pinus albicaulis (assembly GCA_034641835.2). Lineage (NCBI taxonomy): Eukaryota > Viridiplantae > Streptophyta > Pinopsida > Pinales > Pinaceae > Pinus > Pinus albicaulis. The sequence goes on along the minus strand of CM076580.1, from coordinate 109,694,024 downwards.
TTGAACTGTTTATCATTTACATGTTTTCCACTGATATCTAGATTAGGGAATTCTTAATTGCTCCCTAGTTTCGATTGACCTCTCTCTTTTCATTCATTATCCGAATTTGAGAACCCTTAATTGCCCTCTTACCCCGATTGAAACCATTTTCACTATATGCCTAAGGATCTGAAGTTACTCAACTATCTTTCCCTGTGAATACTTCCCTTTAGAACCTTGATCCAAATCTATTGCTTGACACTTTGACTCCATTAGCCCAATGGTAAGCAGACCTACATCTATCCATTTGAGTAAGTGATTCCACTACCAAACCAAATCTAAAATAAAATCCCAAGTAATCCTACATAATTAGCCTAAAATCAACTAAATCAACAAAGATAAATTATATAGAGAGAGCCCTCTTTGAGCATTAGGAAGGCTAGATCCTAAAGCTTAAAAGTAGGTTTGTGGTTACCTCTAATATTCTTTAAACCAAAATAAAAAATCTCAAACTTTTTGAGAATTATTGGAATGATAACAGTAGGGAGGTTGAGCTTGAAATAAATACCAGCCTATACTAACATGAAGTGTTGTATGCAACCTAGCATATTCTTCATGTGTGGGGACCTATACCACATGTTTCTGGAGTACCCTACAAATATCAATCCTTCCTAGAGAAACATAGGCAGACGAGGATGCCTATGTATCCATTAGACACTCATAGTTGCATAAGGTAGCTATGCATCCTAATATGTTCCCCTATGCAAATACCATTGCTTGGCACATTAGTGAGGGAGACATTGATCATAGTCTTATTTAGGACACTAATGGAAAAGTCATTGCTTTATTAAAAACATCTACTCGAGATTTATGCTACAAGTTTCTTATTGCATAATTTGACTTCAATGATGAATAGATGCTATAATTCTCCTTAAATTGTAGAGATGTCATAAAATGAGTACTTGGAAAATTATTGAGAGCTAAGAAAATAGGAACTTCCTAAACTAACCAATTGAGAACTTTATTTAAGATCACAATTATAACTCCAATACAAAAATTATATGACTAAGAGGATTACGCACATTTTAAAGGATCATGGGTTTCTTTAATCTATGCAATCACCACACAATCTTCATTTAAATAATGCTCTGTAATGGCCTGATTCATGTTGCCAATTTTTTTGACAACTTAATGTAAAATTGTCCCATAATATTTGAATAAAATAAAAAAATATTTTAAATCCCATCTTAAAAAAACTAAAATAAATTTCAATTTCCAATCAATATCCAAACCATAATTAAGTTGGACTAATTCTAATACCAAAAAAGGATTCCACACAAAACTGCGCTTCCACGGTATGTAGTGTTCAACCAATATTGAACATAGAGAAAATCAACCCTGATTTCAACGCTCCCAAAACTTAATACATCACAAATTAACTAAGTAGATAGAGGTCAAGTTGAACTTCTAATAGTGGATGTATTTTCCCCACGAGCAGCACACAGGAAAGCTGAAAAAACTGCTAGTGTGCAGCAAACAAAGCATTTTTTTTTCCCTATCCAGACCTTTTATATAGCCAAACTATTGCTTCCCACTTATGATTGGAAAATAGCTATTGTAATCCAAAGCTCTCAATGATTTAAACTAACGCTACGCTTGTTGGGATCCTCGTGTAGATGACCCTTGTTCCTCAAGGAACTCAAATTTATCTTGCACCTCCTTATATGAAAACATCAGCTATCCTACCAGTGGTGGTCAAAATTATCCTGCACCTCCTTATATGAAAACAGCAGCAGCTATCCTATGTTTGGTAGTCAAAATTATCTTTCACCTGCTTATATTGTTAATATTACAGAGCATTGAGAGATGGTGTCACTTGTTTTATTTAGTTTTATTTAATTTACTCGCCAATAAAATAGATTAACATTGATTTTAACATTGATTTTCTCAACTTATAGATAATATACATTGAAGATAAATACCATGAACAAAATCATAAATATCATATGAACAAAACCATAAATATCATATGAAGATGAATATCATGAACAAAACCATAAATATCATATAACTGAAGCCAAAAAAAACTACTAGAGTAATATTTACTCGAACATATAACATATATGAAAACAGTAACTATCCTATCACTGGTAGTTTAGATCTGGTTGTACTGTACATGAACAGAACTGAGAGCAGTAACCTTCATCATCAGAAACATTCAAAAATGATGAATAGCAACAAGTATGGATCTACACACTGAGAACTTGCCTGGGTTACCTACCAACATGTACTGTTTTTGCAGCAAGCCTGCAGCTAGAATGCTAGGCACAATCTGGATCATCTTGATAGTCTCTTCCATCATCAAAGTTAAGAGCATAACTTAGAGAATCATATTTGAATCTCGTATGTGATGCTGGCCAGGGTTTTATCATTTTTCTCCATTCTGCCCTCATTTTCCAGAATATATGCCTCCAACTTATTCTTCTGCAACATCCCAACAAGAAGGCATCCCTATCATCCATTCCAGATGCTCTGCATAGATAGGCGTTTCTGGCAGTGCCCCACTTCCTTACCCATTGACAATGCATTCTATGCCTGTCCATGGATGTCCTCATTGATCCAGTGTCAAACTCTTCACAGATTTCATGATAACCATTTGCTGCCTTGAAACAATATGCCATGATGATGAGATCTGAACTCCTTTGGGCCGATCTGCAGTTGATCAGAGACTGCTCCTTTCAGATCTCACCACACTCCTCCACACAACGTTGTGTTGTTATAATTAAAACTGCACAGGAATGCACTGATTGATCTTGCATTGTAAGGCTCCTATTTAATCACTGCAGTAATGGTCTACAAATTATTGCGCTAAAATAAGACACAATCTGACTCTGATGCTGCCATGTCAGAGAAAGTGGCCAGTGGAATCTTTGCGCGGAGTTACCTTTCACACGACTCAAAAGGCTTTGTCACTGGTCTAAGCCATTTTCCATTAAACCATCTGAAATCAACATTCATTCCACTATTGCTTACCTCACTATAGATTCGATTTCAGTGCACAGATGGATGAGCCGACTTCATTGTACCACATTTTCTGTTTGCAGACACATTTTTTTCCTGTTGTAAAAAAATAGTACCTTGGATTGTGCGTTCAGTCTGTCCGAAAGCTGAAGTCCCATGAGAAGAGAAACTGGCAACTTACAGCATGCAGCGCTGTTTTTTGGCCCCCAGTGGTGTGTCTTTTCTGCCGTGTTAATCTTTTTTTCTCTTTAGAGATCAGTGAGTTTCCTTCGTCCATTTTCTTAAGACTATTTAGTAATTTTTCTGCTCTGCAATCTTCAAAAGAGGTTTTTGTCATTTTTTTTTATATGGTGGGAAAACTGATCATAATTCAGTTGTCAAACCAGTGGCTAAGATGTTGCTATCAGCCATGCTAGCTGACTCATCACCGTTATTCAAGGAAAACCAGGCCACCTGGAATAACCTGGTGGTCTATAAGGGGACAGACTTTTACTCCTGCAAGATGCCTCTGGGTCTTGGGTAGTTAACCTACTTCCACATCCGAGGAAGAGTAGCTCGTAGCCAAACAAAAGCAGTTTTAAGACATACTCCAGGCAGGAAGACTAGCTTTTAGCCAAGCAAAAACAGTTTTAGGGCATACTCTAGGCCCTAAAAAGTTTCTCTTACATGCAACACAATTAACAACCATTTACCTCTTAATCCTTTTTTTTCATTGTTTTCCTAAAGGTTATGTTTGAGTAAAAATAAAGGTTTATGAGAAATATAAAAAGATCAATTAATATTAGAGTTTGGCATTAATTTAGAACTTTAACATCTATGTTAGTTTTAGTGTTTGGAATAGATATATAGATTTTCAACTTTTAGAATCAATTTACAGTAATCTCACTTATGCTATAATTTTTTTTAATACACAAATTAATTTTAACAATAAATAAATACTATAATTCTCCTACAAGAGTAGAGATGATGCCTTCAAGCATGAGTAAATACTTAGAAATGATTTAAGGATAAGAGAAATAGAACCTACTCAATTAACTTCTTGAGAACTCTGTATAAGATCACAATAACTCCTATAATCATAAAAGCACATTATCTCTTATAAACAAATTACATGGTATATAAGTAAATTATTGAGTATATGGCTTGTTGTGTCTTGGCTAGAAGAGTAGGCAACACCATAGTGGACGTCTCGGCTCTTGTTGAGGCATAAGTTAATTGCTATTGTGTGGCTTGCAGGCTGTTGCACCTAGCCTAGGTTTATAGTGGCAGCCAGTAAGATTTGATCCTGGGCCTTGTTTAGGAAAACTCTCACCAGTTACCCATTATCCTAGATTTTAAAAAAAAAAAGAGAATTTCATAAATATAAGTAAATTATATTGTAAGGAAGATACCGTAAATTTAACTGTAAGCAAATTATAATATGGTGAAGCAAATTATATGGTGAAGAGGATTCCATAATTTTAAGAAAACCATAGGTATTTTAATTTATATATTTAGATACAATCTTAAGTAAGAAGTGATTTTCTTTTTTTCATGAATTTATGATATTTTTATTGACAATTTAATATAATTTTTTCATCAAATATTTAAATAAAATAAAAATAAAATTCTTTTAATTTTTATAATAAAAATTAAAATAAATTTCAAAATCTAAATTAAATAAAAATAAAATTATTAATAATAATTTTTTATTTTTTTATTTTTATGATAAAAACTAAAATAAATTTCAACTATCTATCGGTTCCACAATCAAATATTAGTCTGCATACATAAAAGTTAAGATATACACGCTACTCTATAGGTTGCATACATAAAAGTTAAGATATACACGCTACTCTATAGGTTCCACAATAAAATATTAGCCTGCATACATAAAAGTTAAGATATACACGCTACTCTGCAATTTTGAAGAGTACTATACAATTATTTTCCTCTTTGTTAAAAAAGTGAACAAAGAGTACGTTGGATTGTGTGTTCAGGCTGTCGTAAAGCTGATATCCCATGAGTTTGGAGCGTTTTCTTGAAATTAGAGTTATAACTCTATTAATGTATTTAGGCAATAGGTCATTTATTAGATTTTGTATTTAGTTAAATCCAAAAACTGATATATAAAAACTGATATTTTGTAATCTTTTTCTCTCTTCAAAAATAGTGAATTTTCTTTCCTCTATTCTATTCACCCACTTCAATATTTTCTTACAGTTTTTCTTTTATTTTATCTACTTATTTGAAAAAAAAACACATATATTTGATATTGGGAGGCTTCACTATTTTACGTGGAACATTGTGATGAAAATTATTAAATAGAGGTTTTCGCTACAACTTGGAAGAGCATTTGCTAAAACAACAATATTTGATGATTCTTAAACTTCTCTCAGCTTAGATCAGATGGATGTATGTGATAGAAAATTGATAAAAAGTATGTGATAATATTTTCTATATATTTTTTTATTTTATAAATTATTATTAAAATTAATTATTAAATTTTTATATAAAATATAAATTCTATTTTTAAATTAAATTTCCATTCTATCTTTGCAAAACTATGACATTTCCTTTCTATTTTTCCATTTCTCACTCGCTTCGTATTGTGAAGATGTTTAACAATCAAGTAATTGTTGAGTACAAGTGTTATCGAGTTGTACGACTTAAATGTATCTTAAAACGAAACCAAAAGGATACGGGGTCAACTCTATAAAATATTTAATATTTTTATAATTGTATTTTGTGATTATTCTACTCCTATAAATGTTAAAGAAGGCAAAGGAAGTATATTTTATAATGTGAAAGAATGTATGTATATTTTGAAGATATTGTCATTATTGTTGTACTTCGTAAATTGTAGAAAAAAATGAGTATATTTTAAAATTTAATAAATTTTTAATTTATATGATAAATAGTTATTCCATTTTTTTTTTTATTATGATCCTTTTCATAATGTTATTTTTTTTTTAATTTCATGGATAGTTTTAAAATCTCCTACTAGAGGATCTTCTTCTAGTTTCATGGTTTTCATGTAGCTTTTCCACTAGGTTAAGGCATGTTTCTCTAGTTTTAAATGAGAAAATGAAATTTTCTATCCATTCTCTATGTGGTGAGCATTAAAATAAATCTCTAACTGTTGTAACCAATGATTTAATTTCAAACCATTAATCTCAACCTTGATATGGATTAATCTAGACCCCTACTTCCATCTTGAACAAGGATTGTAATGGTTCACGACACTCAAACTAGGTGGTTATTTTTCTAGTTATTTCATAAACTCCTTCTCTTGTTTTTCCTCGATTTTTCATCTGATCTGGCCACTAAGTTGGAGCATCTGTCCTCTTTGATTCCAAGCTTGTTTTCCAAAGCCACCATAAGGAGGTTCATATATTTGCAACTTGCTCTTCTAGCCTTGAGAATATTTTCTCTGCCAGATCTTAAGGGTTATTAAAAATAGATTCATTGACCATGGCCAGGGTTTTATGACTTTCTTATTAAACCAATCTCAATCCCCTGCAACTTCCCACAAAATACACAAAGATACCTTCCTCAATACAAATATGATTTGTAAACTGTTAAAGATACTTCATTGGACAATTTGTCACAACATATCTAATAAAATAATATAAAATATATGCTATTGTTGGACACCTAATCCTCAACGGGTAGGTGTGGAAGCCGAACAATCATAAAGGAGTCCAAGTGACCTTGGAATGCAGAATCCAAGGGTCACACCTAATGTATTATAAAAGAACATGTCTATGGTTAATAGTAAAACATCACATGCTTATCTTTCTGTCTATATGTGTTTAGTTTCTCCTTATGTGTGGTTACCATGTGTGTGTTTAACATGCTATCAGAGCCATGATGTGTGGCTTGCTCTGTGGTTTCTCAATCATTAGTTGTGTGATCTTCTTCAAAGTGGGTTCTCTCCCATTTGAGCATTAAATATTCGACCTTTTGTGCTCTATTTTAGCTGTCATCTCTGTGTTCTACACTGTCCTTCCTAAAAAAAAAAGGTTACATTTACCACAGTGAATTCTGTTAGCTATATTGTAGCTGCAATCTCTACCCAGGCGTTACTGTGGCATTCTCTTTTATCTTTCCATCGTAGTCGTTACAATGGTATTCTCTTTTATCTTTTGGTCGTAGTCAATACAAGTGGAATAGAAGCGGATCAAATCATGAGGAAAAGGTCGATCTGTACGTCTCATAATGTCAAATTGCTATGTCAGTTCTGTCGTCGCTAGGCTAGAGGAAGAAGTACATTGCTGGGCATATACCCAGTAAAATATTCTTCACCTGCTGGATATCCCTAAGAATTTATGGGTATATCGAACGCTTGGTATTATCGAAGCATTCCATCGAATTGGATCTTTGGCATCCCTTCAGTTATTCCAGTAACTCCTCCCTTCAACAGCTCGATCCCTCCATATGCAACCTTTCCTCCATACATGCAGTCTCCAAGCCCACTACGCTCCATACCTCCCGGTTTCTCCATTACACAGCTGACTTATCCCTCAACAATACACCTACCAGCCTCTCTCGACCTCCCCACTCCATTACACCGCTGACATATATGTTTCCGAATTTGTGTGTTGAACTGGCAGGCTCACTCACAGAGAATGATTGTTGAATGAATGTTGAACGAGTAGCAGAGAATGAGTATTGAAATTGCGCTGCAATTTCCATGCATTCCCGTTAGGTCTCCCACTTCTCGGTCCCTCAGTCCCTGCATCGACCTACCTTCCCTCCAATTCGACCTCCCTCCATCGACTCACTTTCACTCGTGGCCTCCTCCATACGCACTGCTCGGCCTCACGCTGTGGCTTGGCCTTGCCACATTCAACCTCTGCTCCATTTGCATCGAGCCTCAATCAAACACGCAACGCCGTCCACCGCTACCCTGGCCCATGGCTCACACTCCAGGCTCCCCATCCCTTCGACTCCCCGACTGTGAAACGCATGATATATCAATGCCACTACCCCCATTGACCACCATCCTACGCACTTCACTCCTCCCTATGCTCCTCTCACCTCTCCCGTTATCAAACTCCATTCAAATCGATTGACCTCCCACTCTTTGACAACAATCACCCTTCCTTGGAAACTTCCACACTCTCTCTCCCTCTCATGGCTCCCTCCTTCCACAGTCAACACCCCTACGCTCCTCACCACTGTGCACAGGACCACACTGCCCACACCTCTAATGGTGAACCATGTGTATGGTGTTGCAAATCTATGCAATTAACAAATGAATGAATATGTTCAAAACAAGCAACCTCTTTGGAAACTTGGATGCTATGGTCATTGGGATACCTCCCTCATAATATTCGTGGCTACATAAGTGATAAAGAGTTGTAATTTTTTGTGCCTACGATGATGCTAGCCGAGGATATCTTTTCAACAAATTGTTCCGAGGGAGATGACTTTATTTAATACCAAAATGGAATAATTTGATAGTCTTCTCCGCAATCTGTAAAATCCACCAAGTTCAGTAATCTTCTCCGCTTCACCTTATGGTAAAGCTTTAAAACGACAATCATGCATTAGTTACAAATCTCATTAGTTTGGAAGTGAAGATGGTAGTGGCTTTGAAACCAATGCTGGATTTAGGGCCGGTTCAAGCCATTTGCTTCTAGATTTAAAACACATCATCTGTTTTTGCAAATCAAGCCCAAAATTCCTTTCCTATGTTTGCAAATTTGTTGTCCATTTCAATTTTTGGGAAGCTGGCAATCAAAGGGCCACATATGGTTGAAAGGCAATGAAACACATCAAGACATATACAGATAAAAGACGGGAAACTGGGAAAGAAAGTCAAGGCGGAAGTCACAGTTGTCATATTTATTGATGCAAAGGTTGATTTGCTAAAAATGGCCAAAGTTCATGAAGCATTAGAGTTACTGAATACTTTGATACATTCCATTGTTGATGGGATGTTTAAAATCAACAAAGCCTCTCTTTTTGACATTAAGTCATGTCTGCAAAATGTACATGAAAATATTGATTTTTTGCAGCTTGAATCTCAGCTACAACATGTTGAACCCTTAGTTAAACTGAGAGGGGGGGTGAATCAGTTTAACACATTCATGATCTTTTAAACTTTCTATTAAACCTTATTTACACCTTCATTTCATATCCAACTTAATATGTGAGTAATCTTAGAATGTGAGCAACAAGTATTAATATAATATAACAGCAGACTTAATATGAGAGCAGCAGGTATTAAGCAGATGATATAAATCAGATCAACACATAAACATCATGCACAGAGACACTAGATATAAGTGGAAACCCATAAAGGGAGAAAACCACATCTTATTATTGTTGTGATGCAAAGGCAAGCTCCAACTCCCTCTCACCACTATTTTTCTGCAGGCACCAACCTACAGGAGGCTCCAACCTCAATTCTGCAAGCTACAACTTGCAAGGAAGCACCAAATCCCTTCAATTTTCTGCAGGCACCAACCTACAGGAGGCTCCAACCTCAGTGAGCTACAACTGATAGCTATCAAGCTGAAACTTGATAGTGAAGCTCCAACTTCCTCAATTTATCAAACTGAATGTTTGCTGATTTAACTCAGATATCAGCTATGTTCTGTAGCTTCTCTTTCTGCTCTTCTTCTCTTAATATTCTCTGCCTCACACTTCTATATTCTGCCTTCTCTAGATTTACACTCTCTAATCTCTCTTATGTGCATATCAATGTGATATTATATATAGAGTTCCTCACATGACTGTTTGTATTTCATAAAGAATTTGGAGTGAACAGTCATGACTCTTTGGCTTCTGTCTTCTCATTCCTTAATCCAACTCATTTTTAAAATTATAACAATATGTACAAATTTCCATGCTACAGTGGGATTTTGTCTTTTCCCTAGGATACTTGCCTTTGCATCACAAACAATATAAACAAAAATATTTACATTTTCAGTTACACATTTCAATACCACTCAACTCCTTTTCTGAACCTTGGCTTTACTGGATTTGTCTCTTAACTACTGTTGAGTGGACATTTCTTACTCATCTTGGTTCACCTGTGTTTATTTGTCACATTCCTTGTACTTCAGTGCATTACCATCTCTGTTCTTGGGCTCCCTGTCTACATTCTCTGTTCATATATGAGTTTAAACATAATGGTTTGAACCTCACATTACAATTTCAATTGATCCTTTTTCTTTTGTACCATATTTCTGCAGTTGTCTCTAGTTCTTTCGTTCTTGTAGGCTCTTGTAATAAACCCAATATTCAGGCTTTTGTAGTAAACCCAATCTTATTACATATATGTTTCGAATTTAGCATAGTATATAAATAAATATATTGTCATGTATGCATACTCCCGATTCAAACTATTAATAAGCTATAGCTTTTGTTTTGCGCCAAACATAAATATGGTCACTGTTATATAACCTTTAAAACATCAAATTATATTACATTCCCCGCTTAAATATATAATGCTTACTCGAATGTTCGGACCTTGGGAATTTTGAATATATATCTCTAGCTTTAAATCAATTGAGCCGCTTATAACGTACCTTTGTTAAACCCACAGACCTTAACAACGCGCAATATAAATTAAACTGGGGCCCAGCGCTAACAATCTACCACATCCAACGGCGGACATCACATCGCACGGCTTCTGATGATCCGACGGATATCGCTCGGGCAACTTTCACGGACAATAACGCGTCGTACCTTGGGTAACCTTCGCGCATCTATAGCAAGTGACCACCGTCAAATCGCTTCCCTCCAGATCGACGACTTGTGTCAATATCGCTCCACGTCTTTGGTCGATGATTAATGCGCGATGGCGCGCAGTGGGAGGCGGTTTTTCGTGGGTCCACCTTGCCACGTGTCGAATGGTATATGGAATCGCTCCCAACTCCTCAAATACCACCCATCGTGTAAAGGTGGTGCGATGAAAACCATAAACTGTCGTCACTGTTCATCTGGTCACGGTTCCACTCTTCTACACAGGGTTCCGGTCTTTTATTAACACATTGAGTTATGTTCATTTTTCATTGAATTTTATACGAAACTCCGACCTTGGTTTACAACATAAACCATTGCATGATCCACCTTTAATATTGGGTCCCACTCTAATTTCCTTTGATTGTTTAACTGGTCCATAGCGTTAATACCTTTGTAAAATTTTCAGCAATACATCGAATTACACTATAAAGTACTGAATTACACCTTTGGAAGTGGAACATTATAATAAAGCACTTGCATCGCATCACATCGCATCTGCTTTGCATATTCCTTTTGTGTTTCACTGATTGAGATATGCGATCGCACCGCATCGCATCTGCTCTGCCTATTCCTTTTGTGTTTCACCGATTGCGATATGCAATCGCACCGCACCACATCGCATCGCATCGCATCTTCATTACATCGCATCGCATCGCATTGGACTCCGCTTCCTCTGCTTCATCCACTACTTTTGATTTATCTGCTGCCTTAGTTTGCTATCTGCCTTGCTGCCTTTGCTGCCTCTGTTTCTTGTCTAATGCTGCTTCTTTCGCCTGTCTCTGTCTTTGTTGCCTCCTTTTCCATCAATGACAACATTTCCAACAGTCTCCCCCTTTGGCATTGATGGCAATACACTTCCTCTGTTTGCCTGAAAGGATCCTTTCTCCTGTTGCTTACTCTTCCTCCCCCTTTGACATCAATGGAAAAGGGTTCGAATTTTTAGTGAAGCTTCTATTCTCTGATGCTGTGTTTTTATCCTTTTTCAACATTTCATGCATTTCCAGGTTAAATTTCCTGACTTCGTACGCTGCTACTCCAAACTTTGGATTTGATACACGTTGGGTTCACTATTTTTCCGTGTTCAGTTCATGTCGGTTTCACCATTCTTCTTGTGCACCACTGACCCTTTTTCCTTTTTATTGATTATTTTATGCTGACTGTATTATTGCCATAATCCCTTTGATCTTGAGGACCTGTTTTCATGCTTCCCTTGCTGGTTGATCTTTCCCTGAGAATGATATTTTCGTTTATGTTCTCCCCCTGAAACTATGCTTTCTCTTCATATTAGAGAGTAGCATCTACAGATACTACCCCTAGTCTGTCTCTCAAATATTCAAATGGCTCTCTAGCAAGTGGTTTGGTAAATATATCTGTTGTCTGTTCTTTTGTTGGTACATACTCCAGTTTTACTATCTTCTGAGCCACTTTTTCTCGGAGGAAATGATACTTGATTGGGATATGTTTAGTTTTTGAGTGAAGCACATGATTTTTAGATATACTTATAGCACTTGTATTATCACATTTAATTGAGATAGGTTCATTAATTCTTACCTTCATGTCTTGAAGAGTCTGCCTCATCCACATGACTTGTGTCCAACATGTTTTTGCTGCTATATATTCTGCTTCTGCTGTAGATAGAGAGATAGATGTTTGTTTCTTGCTTAACCATGCCACCAGACTTTCTCCTAGATAGAATGCACCTCCACTTGTGCTTTTCCTGTCATCCATACAGCTAGCCCAATCTGCATCTGTGTAGGCTGTCAAGGTGAAGCTTTTGCCTTTAGGATACCAAAGTCCATACTGTATTGCTCCTTGTAGAATATTCTTTTGACTGCCAGAAGATGGTTTTGTTTAGGTGCTGCTTGATATCTAGCCACTAGTCCTACTACTAGCATGATGTCTGTTCTTGATGCTGTCAAGTACAACAGGCTTCCTATCATGGATCTGTAGAGTTTTGATCTATATCTGCAGACCCGTCATCAGCACACAGTTTGCATCCCGTGATCATGGGAGTTGACACAGGTTTACAGTCCTCCATTTTGAATTTTTCAACATTTCTTTTAAGTATTTTTCTCGTGAGATGAATGTACCTTTGTTCTTTTGCTGAATTTGAAGTCCTAAGTAGAAACTGAGCTCTCCAATCATAGACATCTCAAACTCTGTTTTCATCTCATCAGCAAACTCTTTTGCTAGTTCTTCTCTGTTGCTTCCAAACATAATGTCATCAACATATACTACAACAATCAGGAGTTCATTTTCATGGGCTTTTATGTACAGATTGCTGTCTACTCCACCTCTCTTAAAGCCTTGTTTTTGCAAATATTTATCCAGTCTTGAGTACCAAGCTCGAGGAGCCTGTTTCAGTCCATAAAGAGCCTTTTTCAGTCTGCATACATAGTCTTCTTTGTATGTTAATGAGAAGCCTTCTAGTTGTTCCATGTAGACTTCTTCTTCTAAGTCTCCATTCAGAAATGCAGATTTTACATCCATTTGATATACTTTGAAGTTTTGGTAGCATGCAAAGGCCAGAAACATTCTGATGGCTTCCATTCTGGCTACAGGGGCAAATGTTTCATTGTAATCAAGTCCTTCGATTTGTGAATATCCTTTGCAGACCAGTTTGGCTTTATTCCTGATTAACTGTCCTTGCTCATTCATTTTGTTTTTGAATACCCATTTTGAACCAATGATATTTTTCTCAATTGGTCTAGGAACTAGTTCCCAGATATTGTTCTTCTCAATTTGGTCCAATTCTTCATTCATTGCCTTTACCCAAGACTTGTCCTTGCTGGCTTCTTCGAATTTATTTGGCTCTATTTGTGACAACATGGCTATGTATAACTCTTCAGTTTGTTCTGTTAGCTGCCTTCTTGTTTGGACCCCTACTCTCTTGTCTCCAATGATCTGATTTCAGGATGGTTCTTCTGAGTATATCTTGAGGGAGCTTTAGAACTCAGCTCTGTATCTTCTGTTGTCTTGCTTGTTTCCTCATCATCTTGGTTTTCTTCTTCATGGTTGTCTGATGGACTGCAACAGTCTGTATCCCTTGTATTGTTTGGAAGTTCTTCATTAAATCTCACATCAATGCTTTCTACTATTTTTCGAAGAGTCTTGTTGTAGCACCTGTACCCTTTGCTTTTGGATGCATATCCTAGAAATATTCCTTCATCTACTCTTGCATCAAATTTTCCAAGATTTTCATCATTATTCTTTATGTAACACTTGCTACCAAAGATTCTGAAATGTTTGATTGAAGCTGGCTTTCCATGCCACAGTTCGTAGGGAGTCTTGTCACTGCTTGGCCTTAAGTGAGCTTTATTAAGGATATGTACTGTTGTGTGCACTGCTTCTGCCCAGAAGGTTTGAGCAATATTATTCTCTTGCATCATGGCTCTGGAAAATTGTTGAACAGATCTGTTTTGTCTTTCTGATACTCCATTCTGCTGAGGTGTCCCTGCAATAGTAAATTGTTGTTTTATGCCACGTTCATTGCATAGGTCAGCAAAGTCATAATCTGTGAATTCACCTCCTCTGTCTGATCTGATACATTTCAGTTTACATCCTGTCTGGTTTTCTGCTAAAGCTTTGAATATTTTGATTTTTTCCAGAGCTTCCGATTTATTCTTGAGAAATGCAACCCATGTCATTCTGGAGAAATCATATATTATCAGCATGAAGTATGATTCTCCACTTGGTGTTTTAGTTCTTACAGGTCCGAACAGGTCCATGTGCACAAGTTGTAGAGGTCTTCTTGTTGATAACTCATATTTGGCCTTAAATGATGTACGGGTCTGTTTACCCAATTGACAAGATTTGCATATGGTATTAGAAGGCCTTTTTATTTCTAGCATGTCTCTGACTGCTTTCTTTTTGCTCAGTCTGATGATATGATCGAAGCTGAGATGTCCCAATCTCCTATGCCATAACCATGACTCCTCAAGTTTTCTAAGATGGCATGCTTCATCTTTCTCTCTCACGATGTAAACATTGCACTCTGTTCGAACACCTTTGAGCAGAGTCTTACCTGTGGTGCTTGATCTGACTTCACAATCTTGTGCTCTAAAAAGAACTTCACAGCCTTTGTCACACATCTGACTAACACTTAGTAAATTTTCTTTCAGCCCATCTACAAATAGTACATCTTGGGCCTTTCCTCTGCCATTGTCTGTGTTGACAGAGCCTTTTCCTTTGATCTTTCCTGACTTATCATTGCCACAAGTAACATTGCCAGATTTCTTTTCATCAAGAATTATAAACTTACTTTTGTCTCCTATCATGTGTTTAGAGCAGCCACTGTTCAAATACCATTGGCTTTTCAGATCTTGAGCAGTTAGAGCTGAGTCACACTTATTCACCTTCTTTATCCACTGGAGGCACCCTTTTGTTTTGTATCTTTTGTGAGATGATGAACTACATCTTCTTAGAGGACATTTGGAAGGTATATGTCCAACTTGATTGCATACACAACATTTGATCATAATTTTTGTAGAATTATGAGTATGAACAAAATTTCTTTGATTCATAAACCTTCTTGAGGTGTTAAACATCAATCTTTGTCCATACTTTCTACACTCAATGATTGTATGACCAAATTCCTTACAATAAAAGCAGTAACCATAGAAGCTATTTGCATACCTGATGTAATGTTGTCTCTTCCATTTTTTTGCTTGAGGCAGTCTCTTCAATGTTTGCATCTTTTGCTGGTTTGAATTACTCCTCCTTGCATGACAATATGCAGCAATGTGTCCCAGCTTGTTGTAAGCATAACAGGTGGCATTCTTCATAGGAGGGAAGAATCTCCTTTGATGGTTTCCAAATTTTACATATTCAGGGGTCTTAGTATTTATTACATTCTTTGCTACTAGTGGTTTCTTCTGATCTCTGTCTTCCTTATTGCAGATTTCTTCTTTTGTAGGAATTGTTTGAGCTGCTTCATCATTCTTCTTTGCTTTTACAAAAATAATTTCTTTGTCAACCTTTTCTTTTCCTTTACTTGATTCTCCTTCATAGCCTATTCCAGTCTTTATCATAGGGGATATTTGAGCAACCAGAATTTCATTCAACTTACTAGAGCTTGTTGTTTGAGAAGAGTTTGTAACCACTTTCCTTTGAGCATTTTCTAATTTCTTCCTGAGACATACTACTTCTTCTTCCAACTTTTATTGTTCTTGAGTTTTTTATTTGATTTGCTTAAGTAACATGTCCTCTATCTTCTTGGCTTTTTCAAGATCTATCTTTAGTTGCTTAAGGACTTTTGAATTATGTTCTACTCGTACATACTTGAACATAATTTCCTTTTGTTTTCTGCATTTCAGTTTGAGTCTATCAATCTCTTCTAGAGCACTTCTTAGCTCCCCCTCAAGGTCGACTTCACCTTCTTCTTCTTCATCTTCTAGCAGGAGACCTTCAAGTTCTTCTATGGCCATCAATAAGAATTCAAAGGTTCCTTCTTCACTTGAGGATTCATCTGAATCTTCAGATGTACTGCTGTCTTGTTGAGCATAGAAGGATTTTCTGTCGAACTTCTTTCCTTTCTGCCAGTTCTTTGATTTATTTTTCTCTGACTCTTGAGCCTGATTCCTTACTTTCTTGTGAGGACACTTAGCAGCATAGTGTCCCACTCTTCTATAGTTAAAGCATTTGAAGGGGAGTTTACCTTTGTATTTACCTGAGCCTCTATCCAATTTCTTGACAAACTTTGCCTCTTCTTCATCCGAGCAAGAGAATATGTCTCCCTCTTCTTCTTTCTTCTTTTCTGTTTTAAAGGCTACTTCCCTCGTACTTTCCTTCTTTTGTGGGAGCCTCATTTCATAGGCTGTTAGATTTCCAAGTACATGGTTCATGGTCAAGGTCTCCCAATCAGTTGTTTCTTCTATTGCAGACACCTTTGGATTAAACCTGGATGGAAGAGATCTTAGAATCTTTTGCACAATTGTACTTTCTGGCATTTTTTCTCCAAGAGCTTTCATATTGTTAATAATTTCTGCAGCTTTTAGGAAGAAACTGGCAATGTCTTCATCATCATTCATTTTTAAGTTCTCAAACTGGGCTCTATAGACTTGAATTTTGGCAGTCTTTACTTTCTTGTCTCCCTCATGTATGTTCTCAAGAGTATCCCATATTTCTTTGGCAGAGTCTTTGTGCATTACTTTAATAAACTCTGCTTCACACAATCCATTCAGAATGGCATTCATGGCTTTTGCGTTAGCCACAAAATCTTGTTTTGTTTCTTTCTCTGTGTCAGTTGCCTTCGGGGCATATCCTAATTCCACAGCAGCCCATACTTCTATTCCTAGAGACATTATGTATGTCCTCATTCTGATTTTCCAGAAAGCATAATTTTCACCAGTGAAGAAAGGGGCTTTATTGGTTGAGCATCCTTCTTTACTAGTCATCTTGGGAACCTAGGATCTCCTTTTAGTTGTTAGAATTGTACAAAGGAACCTGCTCTGATACCAATTGTTGAACCCTTAGTTAAACTGAGAGGGGGGGGGGGTGAATTAGTTTAACACATTCATGATCTTTTAAACTTTCTATTAAACCTTATTTACACCTTGATTTCATATCCAACTTAATATGTGAGTAATCTTAGAATGTGAGTAGCAAGTATTAATATAATATAACAGCAAACTTAATATGAGAGCAGCAGGTATTAAGCAGATGATATAAATCAGATCAACACAAAAACATCATGCATAGAGACACCAGATATAAGTGGAAACCCATAAAGGGAGAAAACCACATCTTATTATTGTTGTGATGCAAAGGCAAGCTCCAACTCCCTCTCACCACTGTTTTTCTGCAGGCACCAACCTACAGGAGGCTCCTACCTCAATTCCGCAAGCTACAACTTGCAAGGAAGCACCAACTCCCTTCAATTTTCTGCAGGCACCAACCTACAGGAGGCTCCAACCTCAGTCAGCTACAACTGACAGCTATCAAGCTACAACTTGATAGGGAAGCTCCAACTTCCTCAACTTATCAAACTGAATGTTTGTTGATTTACCTCAGATATCAGCTCTGTTCTGTGGCTTCTCTTTCTGCTCTTCTTTTCTTAATCTTCTCTGCCTCACACTTCTATATTCTTCCTTCTCTAGATTTTCTCTCTCTAACCTCACTTATGCATATCCAGTTGATATTATTTATAGAGTTCCTCACATTACTGTTTGTATTTCACAAGGAATTTGGAGTGAACAGTCATGACTCTTTGGCTTCTGTCTTCTCATTCCTTTATCCAACTCATTTTTAAAATTATAACAATATGTACAAATTTCCATGCTACAGTGGGATTTTGTCTTTTCCTTAGGATACTTGCCTTTGCATCACAAACAATATAAACAAAAATATTTACATTTTCAGTTACACATTTCAATACCACTCAGCTCCTTTTCTGAACCTTGGCTTTACTGGATTTGTCTCTTCTGCTACTGTTGAGTGGTTGTTCTATATATCTTGGTTCACCTCTATGTTTATTTATCTATTCACTGTACTTGAGTGCATTACCATCTCTAATCTTGGGCTACCTGTCTACATTCTCTGTTCATACATGAGTTTAAGCATAATTGCTTGAAGCTCACACTACAATTTCAATTCATTTTTCTTTTGTACCATATTTCTTCCGCTATCTCTAGTTCTTTCGTTATTGCAGGCTCTTGTAATAAACCCAATCTTCAGGCTTTTGTAGTAAACCCAATCTTATTACATATATGTTTCAACTTTAGCACAATATATATATCGTCATGTATGCATACTCCCGATTCAAACTATTAATAAACTATAGCTTTTGTTTTGCGCCCAACATAAATATGGTCACTGTTATATAACCTTTAAAACATCAAATTATATTACATTCCCCGCTTAAATATATAATGCTTACTCGAATGTTCGGACCTTGGGAATTTTGAATATATATCTCGAGCTTTAAATCAATTGAGCCGCTTATAACGTACCTTTGTTAAACCCACAGACCTTAACAACGCGCAATATAAATTAAAATGGGGCCCAACGCTAAAAATCTACCATGTCCAACGACGGACATCACATCACACGACTTCTGATGATCCGACGGATATCGCTCGGGCAACTTGCATGGAAAATAACGTGCGATGGCGCGCCGTACCTTGGGTAACCTTCGCGCATCTATAGCAAGTGAACACCGTCAGATCGCTTCCCTCCAGATCGACGGCTTGTGTCAATATCGCTCCACGTCTTTGGTCGATGATTAATGCGCGATGGCGCATAGTGGGAGGCAGTTTTCCATGGGTCCACCTCGCCACGTGTCGAATGGTCTATGGAATCGCTCCCAACTCCTCAAATACCGTCCACCGTGTAAAGGTGGTGCGATGAAAACCATAAACTGCCGCCACTGTTCATCTGGTCACGGTTCCACTCTTCTACGTAGGGTTCCGGTCTTTTATTAACACATTGAGTTATGTTCATTTTCCATTGAATTTTATACGAAACTCTGACCTTGGTTTACAACATAAACCATTGCATGATCCACCTTTAATATTGGGTCCCACTCTAATTTCCTTTGATTGTTTAACTGGTCCATAGCGTTAATACCTTTGTAAAAGTTTCGACAATACATCGAATTACACTATAAAGTACTGAATTACACCTTTTGAAGTGGAACATTATAATAAAGCACTTGCATCGCATCGCATCGCATCTGCTCTGCCTATTCCTTTTGTGTTTCACCGATTGCGATATACGATCGGACTACATCGCATCACATCGCAAAATTATCGCATCGCATCGCATCTGCTCTGCCTATTCCTTTTGTGTTTCACCGATTACGATATGCGATCGCACCGCATCGCATCGCATCACAAATTTATCGCATCGCATCGCATCTTCATTACATCGCATCGCATTGCATTTTCATTACATCGCATCGCATCGCATTGGACTCCGCTGCCTCTGCTTCATCTGCTGCTTCTGATTTATCTGCTGCCTTAGTTTGCTATCTGCCTTGCTGCCTTTGCTGCCTCTGTTTCCTGTCTAATGCTGCTTCTTTCGCCTGTCTCTATCTTTGCTGCCTCCTTTTCCATCATTGACAACATTTCCAACACAACAAGAAGAATTACAGCAGCAAAGTCATCATTCTGAACTTGTTTCTGTTAAGAAATTTGAAATAGGATCTTATAAGAAGCAAGTCAATAATGCAGCTAATTCACATTCAGTACCCATTTCAGGAGCAAATGTGCAGAAAGATGCTGAAATGCATCATGCACCTCCCAAGCTCATCATCAAACCTTGGGAAGAGCTTGTCCATAACAAGCACTGAACAGGTCTTGGATATGACAAGGAGTTTTCCTTTCATATTCCGAACTACTCCAAGCCCTTCAAATTTTGGAGTGCCATATTTCTTCATGATAGCGCACCTACAACTATTCCAAATCCTGCTCCTCTTCCAAAGCAGCAACAACAAATTGAGAAATGCCAACACTGTGATCACGTTGGCCATATGAAATATCACTATTTCGATCTTCACCCATGTAATCATTGTGGTCGGCACACTCATTATTTACACAGATGCTTTAAAAACCAGCCTCCTGCAAGAACAAAGATTCATCTTGGATGAAGTGCTTCTTGGAAATGGGCATCAACAGTCAAGAAGATGTTTAAGTCGCATGTCAGAACTTGTTCTAGAATATTGAACAATCTTGTAGTTGAGTTTTCGCCATCATCTCACCTTGTACCTGACAGGGGGAGAAATGGTGGTCATCTACAAGCTTCGAAGCCACATCAAGCGAGCCTGAGGCACAATCTCTCATTCTAGATTCAGAGTTGTAGCCAGAGACATGGATGTCCATGAGCATTCCTTTGTTTGGTGGATAGCCTTAAACCATCTATGTGAGGGTCATATTATTCCTCTTCAAATAATTTGGGACACTTCCTCTAGCATAAGACTTCAGCTTCTTGCCAGCTTTGGTAGAGTTCCGAGAAATGCATTAAGAATTCTAGTGTTGGATGGTCATCCTTAAACCATCAGAGGTTGTAGACCTCCCTTCTTTTAGGTTGAAGGTCTCCCTCTTCAAATATGAGGGACACTTCCTCTAGCAGAAGCCCTTAGCTTCTTGCCAAATTTGGAAGAGTTCTGGGAACTGTAATAAGCGTTGTGTTCCAGTGTTGGTGGTCATCCTTAAACCACCTCTTTATGCCGACATTTCAGAGAGTTGATTCAGCCTAAGTGCTATCATGCATACTTTGCAGATTTGTATTACAACTCTCTTCTTGGACTCACACATACCCCTTCGGATTAAGGGGGGGGAATGTTGGACACCTAATCCTCAACGGGTAGGTGTGCAAGCCAAACAATCATAAAGGATTCCAAGTGACCTTGGAATGCAGAATCCAAGGGTCACACCTAATGTACTATAAAATCAAATCTATGGTTAATAGTAAAACATCACATCACAAGTTAATCTAGGAAGCTTTTTTTGAGAAAATTTTCCATAAAAAAATGTAGAAGGGTCTTGCATTTTACCTGGTGGACGGTTATTCCATTGTCGTCTTTGTGCCACGAAGTATGCTAGCTCTAATTCTTCCTCAAGTTCCTTGAATAAAACATTAAATCCAGGAAGTGAAGGACAACGATCCGTCGAGTGATCTTTAGTACAAATAGCACATATCTCCACTATATCGAGCATACATTCTTTATGACTATGTTTTTTCCAACAATGAGAATAGAAAATGGCCAATTTCTGCTCCACTCAGCTTGCTTTTGTTTCACTTATAAAATGTCCAACTGTATCGTCAGTGTATTGAGGATATCAGTTTTAAAATATTCTAAAAGATTACTTATCTTTGCTCATGTAACCCCTCCTCCTAAAACTCTGTTAGATCTTTTGAGAGGATCATGAGTTCCAAGATTAGTATGTGTATTCCCACATGAAAATATGATGAACAGTTTTACAATATCATAGTGAATGTTCTTTATAAATATCACCCTGCCCCATTAAATTGATTGTTTCTATCCACTCATATTTCATACCTCTGATTAAGGCAGTTTTAAACACATCCTTAGGTAAAGCAGCATATGGTGATCTTTGCAAATTGTATTGAAATCTCTCAATATATTCTTCTAAAGTTTCATCTTATTTTGATGCCATCTTGAATATTTCCTCTCTTAAATCTATGTATCAACAATCATCCTGGTATTTATTAAGGAAAGTTTGTTTCATTTGATCCCATGAATTGATAGTACCACCCCCCAATACTATAAACCATTGTTAAATTCCCCATTTTAAAGTAGAGGGAAACAATTTTAATTTTTGGGGGTCAATTGTGTAATCGTATCCTCGACATAAAACATCAAATTCAAACAAAAATGCATCGAGGTCTTTAGAGGCCAACCCATGAAAATTTGGGAGGTTTTGAAGTGGGATAGCCTTCATTTGGGCATTAGCCTATGGATCAACGATAGAATATTATATGGTCGAGGTTTGTGTCCCTATTACTAGGTTTTCCAATTGATCAAATATATTCCAATAACCTTCAAGAATCCCATAGTAAAAAGGTACCAACTAAAAAATATTAGTATATTGTTGGGTTTTTGGGCCTTGATTGGGTCTTACAGCACTAATCAAGTTAGGAATTTTGGTTTCTCTTCCTGTAATGGTTTTTGTAGGAGATTCTTGCTCAGAAGGTTGAGGATATCGTTTTTTCTTCTCGCCTCTTCCTTCCCTCAGGTTGCAATAGTTCCCCTCCCCATTGCCAAAAGGAATGAGATTCTTATTAGGTATATCTTGGAATTTATTCTTTAATCCTAAAGTTTTATCATGAATCTCAACATTAGCTGCAGTAGACAACTTTGCCACTCGAGGGGAAATAACAATAGATCCATTCTCAGATACTGTTCGGGGACCTACCGACGCTTGAGACTCTTCCTTTCAAATGATTTCGTCTATGAAGGTCGTTATTCCAAGGCCAAATTGACCTTGGATTTTTTTGTTTTTTTGTAGTATATTTCTGATCTATCTCTACCTGATTCCTAGTCCTATGTTTCTTTCTAGTCATAAACACTAAACAACTTAAATGTATCAACCGAGGGCAGGCACCACCACAAGTCTTGTTTTCACTAGGGTGTGTGTGTATGTTCTTACCTTCCATTTTTAATACCCAACCCTCAGATATACAACTATCACTCTCTTTGACGACCTCCCTAGCAACAACACCAAAATATTGAGCCAATTAATTGTCCTAAAGGACCAACTAGCTTCTGCACATTAAATTGTCAACCCAAGATCTTGTCCTTCTATTTTAAGGTTATCCACACAATTTATGCAAAATAAATGTTGTTATAAAAAAATAATTATTATCCTAACAGAAAGAAAAACTTTATTGATAAGGGAAACAACCTATAACACAACTAAGAACTTCTACTTCCAACTAAACCAAACCATTGAAAGATGTAGAAATTATATAACATGCATGTATATCTTGGATTCACTCGATCTACCAATTTACTAAATTTAAATACTAAATCTCTTCTAAAAATATTTTTCGGAATTAAAAACACAGTCGCTAATCACATGAAGATGAAGAAGAATCAAATCAACCATAACATAGGTAATTTCCCAGGGGAAGCTTACAGATAAAAACCCCACTATCTTCTATTGTATGTTAAGCATGGATCATGAAACAATTCCATACAAAACTCTTCTGACAAGAGCCCTCCAGTACTCAGCTAATTGTCTCACACTGTCATATGCAAAACTGACCAAAACATATCCAATTCTTAGCCTCCAGACATCCTACCTTTCTTGTGCAATCCCTAATGGATGCAATCCCTAAAAGATAGGAATTTTGGCCTTCATTGACTATGCAAGTATCATGGGCACTCCAATGGGTGTTTGGTTGCATGTATGCAAGCCAAGAATCCTACAACTGATAATCAACTTCCCTTTCACCTATAAATCAATTGGGTCTCCACTGGATTTTACATGCATGCAGCTAATAATATTAAATCCTTAGTTGCATGTGGGATCACTGATTGTGACTTAATTAATATTTAATTCACTTGATCTCTCACTAGCGTATCTTTAGTTACAACTAGAAAAATTGAGTTTAACTCATTTAACTGAGTTAAACTGATTACAACCTGCATTAAATAATGCACCACTGCATTTCGAACTCTGTTACAACAAGAATTACTCTGCATGCCTCACCACCTACCTCTAACTCGAAATCCACTAGCTAACTGAGTTTATCACTCTCATTTAACTATTTCAAGTTTACATTGAGAATATATTATATTTTATTGTCCATATTAATAAAGGGATAACTAAAATAGACATGCGCCCAAAAATAGCATTGTGGGCCCCACCCTAGTCTCGGTGCTCAATGCAACTAGGCATGGGTGCTGAAATTTTCTTGTTGAATATCTTCATCCTGATCTTCCGTGGGAATGTACTGAAGCAAAATTATTCTTCTCTACACACAATATCTGAGATGATGGTATTGGATATCTATATTCTTGGACCTATCATGAAACAAAGTATTAATCAAGAGTTTAATGCAACTTTGATTATCACAATGAATCACTGTCAGATCCATCTGAGAACCAAACAAACCAACCAAGATATTTCTCATCCAGATAGCCTCACATGCAGCTTGACTTGCTACCATGTATTCTGCTTCCGCTGAACTGAGTGCCACAGATCATTGTTTCTTGTTGTACTAGGAAACTGTTGTCAATCCTATGCTAAATATACCTCCTAATGTGCTCTTTCTGTTTGATGGACTTCTCACCCAATCTACATTCGTGAAGCCTTGAAGCTTCATTCCTTCTGTCCGTATGTACCATAGACCATACTCTGATGTGCCCCTCAGGTATCTCAAGACATGCTTCCCCACCTTCCAAAAGATCTTGGTAGGCTTAACCATAGCTTGACTCACCTGGCTAACTCCGTAGAAAATTTCCAGTCTCGTGTTCACCAAATAAATTAGTGAACCCACTAACTGCTTGTAGACAGTAGCATCCACTACCTCACCAGAAGTAGCATCTTATTTCTTCCAATTTCCTGGAAGAGGAGTATCCATGGGTTTGCAACTCTCCATGTTAAACTTACCCAATGTCCCATTTACATACTTGCCCTGAGACACAAAAATTTCACCATCTCGCTGCCATATTTCCAATCCAAGGAAATAATGAAGGAGTCCCATGTCCTTCATTTCAAACTCCCTTGCAAGATCCTCCTTGCATGAGTGTATCAGCTGCTCATCACCAGTCAAAATTAGATCATAAACATAAAAAAAAATGATCAATAGCTTACCTTCAACCATAATCTGGTACAGGCTTGTATCTGCTTCACTTTTGGTGAAGCCCAGTCTGGTGAAATAGTTGTCTATTCAAGTGTACCAAGCACGAGGTGCTTGCTTTAGCCCATACTGTGCTCTTTTGAGTCGGCCACATGCGACTCACTGTTGAAGATCTTGATACCTTTAGGATGCTCTATGTACACCTCTTCCTCAATGATCCCATTGAGAATCGCATTTTTCACATCCATCTGATGAATGCACCAACCCATCTGCACTGAGAGTCCAAGGATGGATCTTATGGAGGAGTACCTTGCAACAGGTGCAAAAGTCTCATTATAATCTATCCCCTTGATCTGTGAGAATCCCCAGGCCCCAAATCTGGCCTTTTATTTCTCCATACTCCCATCACCAGCTTGCTTTACCTTGTAGATCCATCTCGATCCAACCACTGATTTTTTGACCAGCCTTGAGACTATCTCCCGTGCACTGTTCTTGACAATGGATTCATACTCCTCCACCATTGCATCAACCCAAGTTGGTTGTTGCACTTTTCCTGAAAGGAACATGGTTCAGTCACAATACATTTTCTCATAAGAGCCATGTATCCAGTAAATCAGCCAGGAGTTTTTCTCTGTTTTCACTATGAAGTAGGGGCTCCTACATTCTCTGCAGCATCAAGTCTCAATCTATGAGCTTCCATGGTGCACCTTCTTCCATTTCTGATGGATGGCTCTGCATGAGTGTTTTCCTCCACTCCATGAAACTCCTCATGTGGTTGATCCACATCTTGAGACTCGTCCTTGGGAACCATCAGTTCCTCCTTTGCATGCAAGTCCAGCTCCCTCTCAAGGGACAACCACATGGCTTTCTCCTCATCAAATTTTATATCCCGTCACACAACATTCATTTTGTTGTTTGGAAAATACACACGATAACTATGGGGTGTTTCAGTGTACCCCACAAAAATCCCAACCTCAGTTGTTGGTTCCTGCTTCTTCCTGGCATCCTTGGTCACATGCACATAAACAAATGAGCCAAAAATTGTAAAGTGTGAAACATCAGGTTTCTTACCAGTGAAAGCCTCTTCAGGTGTACTCATGCCAAGTACACTATGAGGACAATAGTTTTTCACATGTACCGTTGTGTTGCATGCTTACGCCCACAGATGCATCAGTAGGCCTTGATCATGGAACATCACTCAAGTTGCACCCACAATAGTTATGTTCTTCCTCTCCGTGGCCCCATTCTGCTGTGGGTTATGAGGCGTTATGAGTTCTCTTCGAATTCCTTCTTTGTTGCAAAATTTCTTGAATTCGTTAGAGATGTATTCTCCACCATTATTGCTCCTAAGATCCTTCACTTTCTTCCCCGATTCTTTCTCCACCAGTGCCTTAAACTCACAGAACTTAGAGAATGTTTGATATTTCTTCTGCATGAAGAAGATGCAACACTTACGAGAAAATTCATCAACAAATATTACATAGTACTTATGTTTTGTTGTTGAAGCAACAGAGAAAAGACCACACGCATCTATGTGAACTCTCTCAATGATCCCCAAAGCTCGGTTTTCCTTCTCATGAAAGGTGGCCTTTACATATTTTCCCATAGTACATCCCTTGCATGTGTCTGACTGCACAATTATACCCCTGGGAAGACTAGTAGAAATTTGTTGCATGACTTTCAAGTCTCCATGGTGAAGATGGCCCAATCTCCTATGCCATAATTCGCCCTCATCTTGGCTCATCACTTGATCCGCCTTGCCCATCATTGTTGCACAACCATATACCTCCAACTTGTAGAGATTCTTAACTCGAATCCCTATCCACTGGGCTTGTCATGTTGTTTTATGTCGCAGGAAAGGTTTTCCTTCACTAAAAACAACATCATAGCCTCTATCCTCCAACATTGCGACTGAGACCAAATTTTTCTTCAGACCTAGTACATGGACTACATATTTTAATTGAAAGGGTTTACCTGACTACCTCTGAAATTTAATGGTAACAATACCGGTAGCATTGTACTGCCCGTCATTTCCCATTTCAATATGCATTTGGAGATATTTCTCCTCCAAGTCACTGAAAAGTTCCTTATCTCCCGTCATGTGAAAGGAAGCGCCACTATACAAATACCACACAGATCCCAATGCACTAGACACCATGCATGGGATAAATGAGAATTCAAGCTCAAATTGCGAGGCAAGGGCCTCACCAGCTGCATTTCTTCTTCTTTTTTGGACAATTAGTAGCAAAATTCCCATGCTCATGACAGTGAAAACACTTCACCTTGGACATGTCCTGCTTCTTGCCATTCTTGGACTCAGATTTAGAATGGAATTTCTTCCCCTTCCCCTTCCTCCCCTTGGAAGCTAAAGCACAATCCTCTTCATATTCATTCTTAGATGAATATCCATCTCTGATGTTCCGTCTGAACTACTCCTGCACCAAATCCGACCACAGTCGTTCCCAATCTGGAAATGTTT
The DNA here is from genome assembly GCA_034641835.2 of Pinus albicaulis. NCBI lineage: Eukaryota > Viridiplantae > Streptophyta > Pinopsida > Pinales > Pinaceae > Pinus > Pinus albicaulis. The sequence goes on along the minus strand of CM076580.1, from coordinate 109,666,537 downwards.
CCCTTCCATCAACAGAGTCTTGATAACTATGCCAACTCTTGGGAAGTCCTAGGAGAGCCAAGCTCACCAAATCATCATCAGCAATTGTTATTCCAACGCTCCCCAGTTCGTCCCAACATTGGACAAACTTTGTTAGATATTTTGGAATGGTGTCACCCTTTTCCATCTTGATCTTCCTGAGTTTATCTTTGAGCACCAATTTCCTATGGTCGTTGCTGCTTTGGAATAGATCCATAAAAGCCTTCCACATTGCATATGGTGTGGCTTTCCCATGGAGGCTTGAGACAATGTGTTCTCGTACTCCCTCCAACAGGATCCTCTTCTCCTTTTCCACTTTCTTTTTCCATGCATCAAGATTTGCAGCATTTGCCACAACGGGTTTAGGAACATCAATGTCAATGAATTCCTTTAAGTCATTGTCTTCGAGTATTTCCTCCATCCTGTCCTTCCAAGAAATATAGTTTGAGCTACCCTTGAGTGCATACTCCAACCTCAATCCATTGAAATCCATTACGATCTTGAATCAGTTGTAGCACCAAGAAATTCTTTCTGCAAATTCGAATTCTATCCAGTCACAAACTCAGCTCCTGCTTCACTTCTGCAATTTCCTATGCTCTGATACCATATAGAAATTATACAACATGCATGTATATCTTGAATTCACCTAATCTAACAATGTACTAAAGTTAAATACTGAATCGCTTCTACAAATATTTTGTGGAATTAAAAATGCAATCGCTAATCACATGAATATGAAGAAGAATCAAATCAACCACAACACAAATAATTTCTTGGGGACATCTTACAGCTAAAAACCCCATTATCTTCTATTGTATATTAAGCATGGATCATGAAATAATTACATACAAAACTCTTCTCACAAGATCCCTCCAATACTCAGCTAATTGTCTCACACTCTCATATGCAAAATTGACCAACACATAGCCAATTCTCAGCCTCCAAACAAACTTCCTTACTTGCGCAATCCCTGATGGATGCAATCCCTAAAACATAGAAAATTTGTCCTTCCTTGACTGCGCAAGTATCATGGGCACTCCAATGGGTGTTTGGTTGCATGTGTGCAAGCCAATAATCCTACGATGGATAGTCAACTTCCCTTTCACCTAGAACTCAACTAAGTCTCCACTAGATCTGACATGCATGCAGCTAATAATAGTAAATCCTCAGTTGCATGTGAGATCACTGATTGTGAATTAATTAATATTTAATTCACTTGATCTATCACTAGTGTATCTTCAGTTACAACTAGCACAACTGAGTTTAACTCACTTAATTGAGTTAAACTGATTAAAACCTACATTAACTAATGCACCACTACACTTTGAACTTTGTTACAACTAGAATTACTCTACATGCCTCACCAACTACCTTTAACTTGAAATCCACTAGCTAACTGAGTTTATCACTCTCAGTTAACTATTTCAAGTTTACATTGAGAATAGATTACAATTTATTGTCCATCTTAATTAAGGGATAACTAAAATATACATGCACCCAAAAATAACACTGTGGGCCCCACCCTAATCTGGGTGCTTAATGCAACTAGGCGTGGGTGCTGAAATTTTCTTGTTGAACCTCAACAAAATCATCAAATGCTAAATATTTTATGCAGGAAACAACAAAGAAAGAGATCAAACACTAATATATTACCTAAGGAAAAAAAACTATAAAATGAAATAATAACAATACAGTAAATTTTTGAACCACACAAACAATAATCCTGTGATGATCTCCAAGGAATAGCAATGAAGTAACAAAAATCTCAATTGAATTACCTAAACTAAATCCATCAGTAACAACCAACTATAATTTCTATTTAAAAACGGAACATGTGATTTAACAATTACTTAACCAACTGGACATTGTAGATTGAAAATGATTACCTGCAAATAAATAAGTGAAGCGATATAACAGAACATAGACTTAATGATACAATTGAAGTCAACGTTGCTTCCAGGATTAGGCCCAAATCACCAGAATTGAATTGTCTTGTAAAAGAAATAAACACAATAAACTAAATCTAGATAATAAATGTTTTCATTAAACTACAAAGGATCAATCACTATCAATGTCTTATCATGTGCACAACTTATGTCAAAAATATTACAACTAAACAACCTCTCTCGAGGCTCAATTTCTAGTCTTTATACTATGTATATAAAAGATAAGAGTAGTAAATCTATTTTGGATAAAGAGAAATCCCGAGAATCTGAATATTTTCAGGATGTTCATTTAAGTTACAAGAGATTTTGATATTTTTGAATGACTAGCTCAGAAGCATGTCCTTAACCGATTTGCTCCAAACGAGAATCGACAACATCAAGCTATATGATCTTCTATGGTCAATCCAAGGAACAACATCATGTGCCAACTTAACAATATATTCCTGTTCAAAATAAGGATCCAACCATTAGTAAATATCTCTTTTGTAATCAAGTCAGTTCATAACGCAATAGAATGATAGAGATACATTAAAAAAATCCTAAAATACATATTACATAGATTATCATGTCCCAAATACAAGAAATACTTAGAAAAGTAATACAAAAACTAGGAAATAAGGTAAGGAAATTATAACAATTATGAGGCCCAACGGTTGCATAACGTAATTTTCCCCTATGCAAATATCATTGCTTGGTTCATTATCAAGGGAGACATTGATCATAGTGTTATTCAAGACACCAATGGAAAATCCATGGGTTCATTCCAGACATCTACCCTAGACTTATGCTACAAGTTTCTTATTGCATAATTTAACCTCAATAATGAATAGATGCTATAATTCTTCTTGAATTGTAGAGATGCCATAAAAAGTTAGTACATACCGAGAAAGTAGTTTAAAGCTAGGAGAATAGGAACCTACTTAACTAACCTCTAAAAACTCCATTTAAGATCACAATAACTACTATAAGTAGATTATACGGTGAAGAGGATTCTATACATTTAAGATAATCATGAGTTTATTTAATCTATGTAATAATCAAGAGAGGCATTGGCTTGAACTAGGATGTAATGTTATGTAATTCTTTGATTCATGATGGGTCTCTTTTTACGAGTTAATATAAATAATATTTATAATTTTATGCTAATATAAAATTGTCACAAAATATTTAAATAAAATGAAAATATATTAAATAAAATGAAAAAATATTAATAATAAAAATTATTTTAAATTTCATAGTAAAAACTAAAATAAATTTCAAACATCCATCAATTTCCAAACTATAGTTAACTTGGACTAATTTTTGGACAAATTTGATACAAAGTTGCATATAGTAAAGCTACATACAATAACTTGCTTATTAGTGTTTAACAAATAATGAACATAAAGAAAATTTCAATCCTGTTTTTAACTCTATCAAAACTTAATACATCACTGATTAACTTAGTGCATAAAGGTTAAGTTGAATTTCTAATAGTATTAATCTTCTCCCTAATAAATGACACATTAATATGAATATATATTCGTAGTAGAATCGATTTGTGATCAGATGGCCAAGTGAACTTCGACGTGCTATGCACTTTTATCTTTTCTTTTTGAAGAGTACTATACATTTTTTTTCCCTGCTGTGAAAATACCTTCGATTGTGCTTTCGATCTATCGTAAAGTTGGACTCTCATCATAAGGGATCAGAAAATAGCAAATTTTTTTCCCAATAGTGTCTTTTTTTTCTGACGTGTTAATCTTTTTCTCTCTTTAAACTCATTGAGTTTTTTTGCCTTCATTCTCTCTTAACACTAGTTTAGATAAGGTGGGTGTTTCAGTGTATTATTAATTTATGTATTACAAGTTTGAAATTTTAAATTTTAAATTTTTTATTGATTATTATTGGAATTCATTATTAAATTTTATATAAAATATATTTTTTTGATCTTTAAAGCCAGGTAAGTTTTCCTTAATTTATTCTCTTAACACAATTTTAGTAGTTTTTGTCCTGTGCAACTTGCAACTTTCAAAAGGTCTCTGACTTTGCATAAACACATCAATGGTGACACTTCAATCTTTTCCAAGTATTTATTTTTATTTATATGATTGATAAGGGAAGGATTCACTATTTTTGCATGTAACATTGTGATGGATTATTGAATAGAGATTTTCGCCACAACTTGCAGTGCGGAAGAGCATTTGGCGACATAGACATATTTGATGATTCTAAAACTTCTTTTAGTCTAGATAAGGTGAGTGTATGTGATAATATTTTCTAAATAGAATATATATATATATATATATATATATATATATATATATATATCATCTTTGCAAAATTATGAGATTTTCGTTTTATTTTTCCACTTCTCACCTTCTTCCTCATCTACTCACACTACATTGGCTTCTTCCTTTTTTTTCTTGGGGCTCATTGTTCTTGACCTTCTCTCCTTTGGGGCCTCCTTGGTTTTTCCTCTGACTACGCCGTTTATCTACCCCTTCATTTTAGAAAACAATAGCTCCATGGTGCGTATCAAGTTGCATTATATAATATTTTTTATTGCATCAACACATATAGCTCTAGAAACCGCTCCCGGGGAGCCATGGAGGACCTCAATCGATTTACAAATGATTGTGTTATCACACAATTTGAAGATTGGATTCCTGACCCAAGATATACGAGGGGGCGTCAAAACATTTATGTCTATGTTTTGGAGCTTTATTGTGTAGAAATTATATACATTAAGCATGCATATGTCCTAGATTCCCCTCATCTCACAATATTTAACTTCTTGCAAAATACATAATCATTCCACTATTAATCTTTTGCGGAAAATTAATTCCACACACATGTGAAGCATAAAAACAATCGCACATAACACAGATGTTTAACGGGAAAGCCTAAAGCTGAAAACCCCTACTATCATATATTATGTATCATGGAGATCATGTAACAATCTCATACAAAGCTTAGTACATCAAGCTCTCAGTACAATCAATCGTCACACACTAACATAGAAGAAATCTGCAAATCCATGCAACAATCTCTGCCCTCCTGCTAGCCTGCCTCCACTGTGCAATCCAAGCTGATTACAAAGACCAATTTGATGCAATCCCACTCTCCTTGACTGCGTTATTATCATTGGAAAATCCAATGTATATGTAGATGCAATCCATGCATCACTATGGTCACAACAGATAGTCTATCTCACCCTTTCACCTATCTCTGCTTTGGGTCTCCACTGGATCTGACATGCAATCGTAGTTAATCGCCGTATTAACTACTTCTTGATTAATGAGTTATTATTTTTGAATTAATTAACTAATTAATTCACTCCACTCTCACTAGTGTATCATTTAGTTAGACTAGATACAACTAGCTCAACTGAGTCTAACTGAGTTAAACTGAATACAACTCCATAAACTACTCTTCCAACTCTGTCATAACTTTGCCACTTTAGTTCTAACCGAGTCCTCCATGCATGAACTCCAGTAAACCCTTAGGAATTGCATAATTCCTTCAACCCATTTATTTTCCAAATCTATTCACTGAAATAAAGTGCTCCAAGAGAATAAGTTGTTGTTTATTGTCGGATTATTATTAAGAGCTAATAATAACTGACATGCATCTATTTTTAGATCAACGATCTATAAATAGACTTCACCCAATCTTCTAAAAATAGAATCTCATCTATTTTTCACATTTTACTAACCATCTACAAATAGCCTCCTACTACATATAGAATATTCTCACCATGTCTAAAAATAGACATACACCTAAAAATAGCCTGTGTGGGCCCCACCTAGTTTAGGTGATTATTTTCCAACTAGGATCAAGGATGATGTTTCAGATGCCTCCTTTCACTGCTTGTTGCAAACTTTCCAATAATCCCTCAACAAGAAAGGATTGTTCAGACCAATACAACTCCATTGTATCTACCTCAAGAACTCTTGTTGCAACACTTCTAAAACTGAAAGGCTCCAAATAATTCAATCAGTGTAATGCATCTATCATCAAAGTCTTCGACTTCTGCTTAGCTACTCCACATGTCTTCAGGAACCAATGTGTTGTTGAACTTTGTACCCATGCACTCTGCACTTGCTATCAACTCTGAACCGCGCTCCAGTATCCAACACTATCACTTTGATCCGCCTACATAAATCCAACTGATCATGCTACTGCTGCTCTGTGAGCACCTCATAGCCAAGTTCAATTCATGAGATTCACACCATCTCAATGAATCTTGCCCAGAAATCTCCTCTTGGGATTACTCATGCATGTCGCCCCACCTCTCACCTGGTGGTATAGCTGCATGAACTCCCTCTACCCATCTGGCACGAAATTTCTCTGCATGAGTGGTTTCTCCCACTCCATGATCCTCATCTTGTGGCTGCTCCACATCCTGAGGTTCACTCTTACCTGCATGCAAATCCTTATCCCTCTCAAGCTTCAATTGCATGTCTTTCTTGCACCTCCCAATAGTAGAAAGCTCCGTAGAAATCCCATCTACATCAAATCTATAGAGATTCTTAGCTCGAATCCAAACCTTCTTGACTTGCCCTATTTATTTGTATAGAAGGAAAAGTTTTCCTTCACTAAAGACAACATCATAGCCTTTATCCTCTATCATTGTGATTGAGATTAAATTCTTCTTTAAACCTAGAACATGCACAACATCTTGTAAAAGAATGAGTTTACCTGACGCCCTCTGAAAGGTAATGGTACCAATGTCGGTCACACTATACCGTCCATTGTCGCCCAACTCAACATGCAACTAGATATCTTTCTCCATCAAGTCACTGAAAAGGTTCACATCTCCCCTCATGTGAAAGGAAGCACCACTATCAAAGTACCACCCCGATCCCAATGCATTAGACAAAATGCATGCGATCAATGAGAAGTCAAGCTGAAATTGCGAGGCAAGAGCCTCACCAGTTGCAGCTCCAGCAGCCATCTTGTTCTTCTTCTTATGTGGAAAATTTGTGGCAATATGTCCAAACTCGTGACAGTGAAAACACTTCACTTTGGACATGTCATGCTCTTCGCCATCATCACCGGCCTCAGATATAGAATGGAATTACTTCCCCTTATTCTTCTTCTTTGCCTTGGCAACCAAAGCACAGTCCTCTTCATCATCATGCTTTGATGAAGAGCCATCCCTGGTACTTCGCCTTATCTCCTCCTGCACAAGATCCGACCAAAGTCGCTCCCAACCCGGTAGTTTCTCCCATCCATTGACAAAGTCTTCATAGCTATGCCAACTCTTCGGAAGCCCAAGGAGAGCCAAGCTCACCAGGTCATCATCATCAACACTAACTCCTACACTCCCAAGCTCATCCCTGCATTGGACAAACTTTGTCAAGTATACCGGAATAGTGTCGTTCTTCTCCATTTTTATTTTTCTGAGCTTATCTTTCAGCGCCAACTTCCTCTGGTTGCTGCTGCTTTGGAAAAGATCTGTAAAATCCTTCCACATAGAATATGGAGTGGCTATCCCATGAAGGCTTGAGACAATATGGTCTCTCACACCTTCCAACAAAATCCTCCTAGCCCTTGCTACTTTCTTTTGCCATGCGTCAAGTACTGCGGCATCCGTCGAAGTGGGCTTAGGAACATATCTCTCGATGAATTCCTTCAAGCCATTATCTTTAAGCACCGCCTCCATCCTGTCCTTCCAGGCTATGTAGTTAAAATTTTCCTCGAGTGCATACTCCAACTGCAACCCATTGAAAGGCATTTCAATGTATACTCAATTGTCGCACCAAGAAACTCCTACAACAAATTTGAATTTCTCCACCAGCGCAAAACTCCGCACTGCTTCACAATTGCAATCTCCAGTAATTAACATAGCTCTGATACCATGTAGAAATTATATACATTAAGCATGCATATGTCCTAGATTCCCCTCATCTCACAATATTTAACTTCTTGCAAAATACAAAATCATTCCACTATTAATCTTCTGCGGAAAATTAATTGCACACACATGTGAAGCATAAAAACAATCGCACATAACACAGTTGTTTAATGGGAAAGCCTGAAGTTGAAAACCCCAACTATCATATATTATGTATCATGGAGATCATGTAACAATATCATACAAAGATTATCACATCAAACTCTCAGTACAATTAATCATGACACACTAACATAGAAGAAATCTGCAAATCCATGCACCAATCTCTTCCCTCCTGCTAGTCTGCCTCGACTGCGCAATCAAAGTTGATTAAAAAGACAAATTCGATGCAATCCCAATATCCTTGACTATGTTATTATCATTGGTAATTCCAATGTATATGTAGATGCAATGCATGCATCACTATGGTCACAATAGATAGTCTATCTCACCCTTTCACCTATCTCTGCACTGGGTCTCCATTGGATCTGACATGCACTGTAGTTAACTGTTGTATTTTTCAGTTGATTAATGAGTTATTATTTTTGAATTAATTAACTAATTAATTCACTCCACTCTCACTAGTGTAACATTCAGTTAGATTAGATATAACTAGCTCAACTAAGTCTAACTAAGTTAAATTGAATACAACTCCATGAACTACTCTTCCAACTCTGTCATAACTTTGCCACTTCAGTTCTAACTGAGTCCTCCATGCATGAACTCTAGTAAACCCTTAGGAATTGCGTAATTCCTTCAGCCCACTGATTTGACAAATTTGTATACTGAAATTAAGTGCTCCAAGAGAATAATTTATTGTTTAGAGTCTGATTATTATTAGGAGCTAATAATAATCGACATGCATCTATTTTTAGATCGACGATCTATAAATATACTTCGCCCAATCTTCTAAAAACATAATTTCATCTATTTTTCACATTTTCCCAACCATCTACAAATAGAATTGTGTATATTATAGAATATGCTCACCATGTCTAATAATAGACATACACCTAAAAATAGCCTGTGTGGGCCCCACCTAGTTTAGGTGATTATTTTCCAACTAGGATCAAGGATGATGTTTCAGGATGCCTCCTTCATTGTTTCTTGTTGCAAACTTCAACAATCCCTCTCAACAAGAAAGGATTGTCTTTGCATTCGACATGCAACTCCATGCATTCACCCTGCAACTCTTGCTGCAACACTTCTGAAACTGAAAGGCTCCAAAAAATTCAACCAGCCTAATGCATCTATCATCAAAGTCTTCGACTTCTGCTTAGCTACTCCACATGTCTTCAGGAACCAATGTGTTGTTGAACTTTGTACCCATGCACTCTGCACTTGCTGTCAACTCTGAACCGCGCTCCAGTATCCAACACTATCACTTTGATCCGCCTACATAAATCCAACTGATCATGCTACTGCTGCTCTGTGAGCACCTCATAGCCAAGTTCAATTCATGAGATTCACACCATCTCAATGAATATTGCCCAGAAATCTCCTCTTGGGATTACTCATGCATGTCGCCCCACCTCTCACCTGGTGGTATAGCTGCATGAACTCCCTCTACCCATCTAGCACGAAATTTCTCTGCATGAGTGGTTTCTCCCACTCCATGATCCTCATCTTGTGGCTGCTCCACATCTTGAGGTTCACTCTTACCTGCATGCAAATCCTTATCCCTCTCAAGCTTCAATTGCATGTCTTTCTTGCACTTCCCAATAGTAGGAAGCTCCGTAGAAATCCCATCTACATCAAAGCTATAGAGATTCTTAGCTCGAATCCAAACCTTCTTGACTTGCCCTATTTATTTGTACAGAAGGAAAACTTTTCCTTCACTAAAGAAAACATCATAGCCTTTATCCTCTAACATTACGACTGAGATTAAATTCTTCTTTAAACCTGGAACATGCACAACATCTTGTAAAAGAATGAGTTTACCTGACGCCCTCTGAAAGGTAATGGTACCAATGTCGATCGCACTGTACCGTCCATTGTCACCCAAATCAACATGCAACTAGATATCTTTCTCCATCAAGTCACTAAAAAGGTTCACATCTTCCGTCATGTGAAAGGAAGCACCACTATCAAAGTACCACCCCGATCCCAATGCATTAGACACCATGCATGTGATCAATGAGAATTCAAGCTCAAATTGCAAGGCAAGAGCCTCACCAGCTGCAGCTCTAGCAACCATTTTTTTCTTCTTCTTATGTGGACAATTTGTGGCAATATGTCCAAACTCGTGACAGTGAAAACACTTCACTTTGGACATGTCATGTTTTTTTCCATCTTCACCGGCCTCAGATATAGAATGGAATTTATTCCCCTTCTTCTTATTTTCCTTGGAAACCAAAGCACATTCCTTTTCATCATCATTCTTTGATGAAGAGCCATCCCTGGTACTTCGCCTTATCTCCTCCTGCACAAGATCTGACCAAAGTCGCTCCCAACCCGACAGTTTCTCCCGTCCATTGATAGAGCCTTCGTAGCTATGCCAACTCTTCAGAAGCCCAAGGAGAGCCAAGCTCACCAAGTCATCATCATCAAAACTGACTCCTACACTCCCAAGCTCATTCCTGCATTGGAAAAACTTTGTCAAGTATACCGGAATAGTGTCGTTCTTCTCCATTTTTATTTTTCTGAGCTTATCTTTCAGCGCCAACTTCTCTGGTCGCTACTGCTTTGGAAAATATTTTTCAAAGAATTCCACATAGCATATGGACTAGATTTCCCATGAAGTATTGAGACAATATGTTCTCTCACACCTTCCAACATAATCCTCCTTGCCCTTGCTACTTTCTTTTGCCATGCATCAAGTATTGTTGCATCCGCCGAAGTGGGCTTAGGAACATCTCTCTCGATGAATTCCTTCAAGCCATTATCTTCAAGAACCGCCTCCATATTGTCCTTCCGGGCTATTTAGTTAGATTTTCCATCGAGTGCATACTCCAACCGCAACCCATTGAAAGACATTTCAATGTATACTCAATTGTCGCACCAAGAAACTCCTGCAACAAATTCGAATTTCTTCAACAACACAAAACTTAGCACCGCTTCACAATTGCAATCTCCAGTAATTAACACAGCTCTGATACCATGTAGAAATTATATACATTAAGCATGCATATGTCCTATATTCCCCTGATCTCACAATATTTAACTTCTTGCAAAATGCAGAATCATTCCACTGTTAATCTTTTGCGGAAAATTAATTGCACACACATGTGAAGCATAAAAACAATCGCACATAACACAGTTGTTTAATGGGAAATCCTAAAGCTAAAAACCCCAACTATCATATATTATGTATCATGAAGACCATGTAACACTCTCATACAAATCTTAGTACATCAAGCTCTCAATACAATCAATCGTCACACACTAACATAGAAGAAATCTGCAAATCCATGCACCAATCTCTACCCTCCTATTAGCCTGCCTCCATTGCGCAATCCAAGCTGATTACAAAGACCAATTCGATGCAATCCCACTCTCCTTGACTACGTTATTATCATTGGCAACTCCGATGTATATGTAGATGCAATCCATGCATCACTATGGTCACAACAGATAGTCTATCTCACCCTTTCACCTATCTCTGCACTGGGTCTCCACTGGATCTGACATGCACTGTAGTTAATTGTTGTATTTTTCAGTTGATTAATGAGTTATTATTTTTTAATTAATTCACTCCACTCTAACTAGTGTATCATTCAGTTAGATTAGATACAACTAGATCAACTGAGTCTAACTTAGTTAAACTGAATACAACTCCATGAACTACTCTTCCAACTCTGTCATAACTTTTCTAATTCAGTTCGAACTAAGTCCTCCATGCATGAAGTCGAGTAAACCCTTAGGAATTGCGTAATTCCTTTATCCCACTGATTTGATAAATCTGTATACTAAAATTAAGTGCTCCAAGAGAATAAGTTGTTGTTTAGAGTCTGATTATTATTAAGAGCTAATAATAATTGACATGCATCTATTTTTAGATCGACGATCTATAAATAGACTTCACCCAATCTTCTAAAAATATAATTTCATATATTTTTCACATTTGACCAACCATCTACAAATAGTATCCTACATCTTATAGAATATGCTCACCGTGTCTAATAATAGACATACACCTAAAAATAGCCTGTGTGGGCCCCACCTAGTTTAGGTGATTCTTTTCCAACTAGGATCAAGGATGATGTTTCAGGATGCCTCCTTCACTGTTTCTTGTTGCAAACTTCAACACTCCCTCTCAACAAGAAAGGACTGTCTTTGCATGCGACATGCAACTCCATGCATTCGCCATGCAACTCTTGTTGCAACACTTCTGAAACTGAAAGGCTCCAAACAACTCAATAAGTCTAATGCATATATCATCAAAGTCTTCTACTTTTTCTTAGCTACTACACATGTCTTCAAGAACCATTGTGCTGTTGAACTCTGCACCCTTTCACTCTGCACTGGCTGTCAAATCTGAACTACGCTTCAGTATCCGACACTGTCACTTTGATCTGCCTGCATCAATCCAACTGATCATGCTACTACTTCTCTGTGGGCACCTCGTAGCTAGGTTCAATTCATGAGATCCACACCATCTCAATGAATCTTGCCCAGAAATATCCTCTTGGGATTACTCATGCATGTTGCCCCACCTCTCACCTGGTGGTATACCTGCATGCACTCCCTTTGCCCATCTGGCACAAAATTTCTCTGCATGAGTGGTTGCTCCCACTCCATGATCCTCATCTTGTGGCTACTCCACATCCTTAGGTTCACTCTTACCTGCATGCAAATCCTGCTCCCTCTCAAGCTTCAATTGCATGTCTTTCTTGCACTTCCCATATACATCAAATCTATAGAGATTCTTAGCTAGAATCCCAATCTTCTTGACTTGCCCTGTTGCTTTGTGCCGATGGAAAAATTTTCCTTCACTAAAGACAACATCATAGCCTTTATCCTCTAACATTGCGACTGAGATTAAATTCTTCTTTAAACCTAGAACATGCACAACATCTTGTAAAAGAATGAGTTTACCTGACGCCCTCTGAAAGGTAATGGTACCAATACCAGTTGCACTATACCATCCATTGTCGCCTAACTCCACATGAAACTGGAGATCTTTCTCCATCAAGTCACTGAAAAGGTTCACATCTCCCCTCATGTGAAAGGAAGCACCACTATCAAAGTACCACCCCAATCCCAATGCATTAGACACCATGCATGAGATCAATGAGAATTCAAGCTCAAATTTCGAAGCAAGAGCCTCACCAGTTGCACCTCCAACAACCATCTTGTTCTTCTTCTTATGTGGACAATTTGTGGCAATATTTCCAAACTCATGACAGTGAAAACACTTCACTTTGGACATGTCATGCTCTTTGCCATCTTCACCGACCTCAGATATAGAATGGAATTTCTTCCCCTTCTTCGTCTTTGCCTTGGAAACCAAAGCACAGTCCTCTTCATCATCATGCTTTGATGAAGAGCCATCCCTGGTACTTCGCCTTATCTCCTCCTGCACAAGATCCGACCAAAGTCACTCCCAACCCGACAATTTCTCCCGTCCATTGACAGAGTCTTCGTAGCTATGCCAAATCTTCAGAAGCCCAAGGAGATCCAAGCTCACCAAGTCATCATCATCAACACTAACTCCTACACTCCCAAGCTCATCCCTGCATTGGACAAACTTTGTCAAGTATACCAGAATAGTGTCGTTCTTCTCCATTTTTATTTTTCTGAGCTTATCTTTCAGCGCCAACTTCCTCTGGTTGCTGTTGCTTTGGAAAAGATATTTCAAAGCTTTAAAAATAGCATATGGAGTGGATTTCCCATGAAGGCTTGAGACAATATGGTATCTCACACCTTCCAACAGAATCCTCCTCGCCCTTGCTACTTTCTCTTTCCATGCATCAAGTACTACCGTATCCGCCGAAGTGGGCTTAGGAACATCTCTCTCGATGAATTCCTTCAAGCCATTATCTTCAAGCACCGCCTCCATCATGTCCTTCTAGGCTATGTAGTTAGAGTTTCCCTCGAGTGCATACTCCAACCACAACCCATTGAAAGACATTTCAATGTATACTCAACTGTCGCACCAAGAAACTCCTGCAGCAAATTTGAATTTCTCCATCAGCACAAAACTCAGCACCGCTTCACAATTGCAATCTCCAGTAATTACCACAGCTCCAATACCATGTATAAATTATATATATTAAGCATGCCTATGTCCTATATTCCCCTAATCTCACAATATTTAACTTCTTGCAAAATACAGAATCATTCCACTGTTAATATTTTGCTGAAAATTAATTGCACACACATGTGAAGCATAAAAACAATCGCACATAACACAGTTGTTTAACAGAAAATCCTGAAGCTGAAAACCCCAACTATCATATATTATGTATCATGGAGATCATGTAACAATCTCATACAAATCTCAGTATATCAAGCTCTCAGTACAATCAATCGTCACACACTAACATAGAATAAATCTGCAAATCCATGCACCAATCTCTGCCCTCCTGCTAGCCTGCCTCCACTGCACAATCCAAGCTGATTACAAAGACCAATTCGATGCAATCCCACTCTCCTTTACTTTTTTATTATCATTGGCAATTCCAATGTATATGTAGATGCAATCCATGCATCACTATGGTCACAACAGATAGTCTATCTCACCCTTTCACCTATCTCTGCATTGGGTCTCCACTGGATCTGACATGCACTATAGTTAACTGTTGTATTTTTCAGTTGATTAATGCGTTATTATTTGTGAATTAATTAACTAATTAATTCACTCCACTCTCACTAGTGTATCATTCAGTTAGATTAGATACAACTAGCTCAACTGAGTCTAACTGAGTTAAACTGAATACGACTCCATGAACTACTCTTCCAACTCTGTCATAACTTTTCCACTTCAGTTCTAACTAAGTCCTCCATGCATGAACTCCAGTAAACCCTTAGGAATTGCGTAATTCCTTCAGCCCACTGATTTGAAAAATTTGTATACTGAAATTAAGTGCTCCAAGAGAATAAGTTGTTGTTTAGAGTCTGATTATTATTAAGAGCTAATAATAATTGACATGCATCTATTTTTAGATTGACGATCTATAAATAGACTTCACCCAATCTTCTAAAAATAGAATTTCATCTATTTTTCACATTTGACCAACCATCTACAAATAGCATCCTACATCTTATAGAATATGCTCACCATGTCTAAAAATAGACATACACCTAAAAATAACCTATGTGGGCCCCACCTAGTTTAGGTGATTATTTTCCAACTAGGATCAAGGATGATGTTTCAGGATGCCTCCTTCACTATTTCTTGTTGCAAAATTCAGCATATTGGCATGTAAAGACTCTCGTTGGTAAAGATTTGGTTGGAAAGCTATAAAACAACTCTAAAAATGATCTATAGTTTAGCATAATTTGAGCGAAGTACCACCAGAAGTCTCATCGTCTCTCCAGGAGATCCCTCAACACCCATAAATGTCTTCAATTTTGTTTAATTATTATGGTTTTCACTACTAGTTGCTTATTTTGTTGGATGCAACAATCATGCTTTTGCATGGCCTTTAGTTATTATGTAGACTTTCTAGATGTATCAAACTAGTTCTAACTATTGGAGGAACTAGTGGAAGGTCAAGTTGTGGAAGTGGAACTTCAACCACACTCAGTGATCATCGAGATAACTAATTAATCAACCTAAATTATCTCATGCATGGAGAGAATTCTAATTTCCCAGTTGTGGTGGAGTTTCCAAGGAAATGTAGAATTAATTATATACTAGATTTATTGTATAGTTTATTGTATTAGTCAGGTGATCTACCTAAAAGATTTTCACAAGAAAATATGGGGAAATTCCTATTTAATAGGAGCTTGGAGGCTAGGAAAATTGGCTAAGTGTTGGAAAAAGTTAGTCAGTCAGGAAGAGGATAGAAGATACTTGTGAAGGTTGTGCTCAAGCTTGAGTAAGCATATTGTATTCATCCAAATTTTTTGATTAATGCAATCCAGATAGGAAGGGGTTTTGAGCAATTGCTTTCTCATACATAAATTTGTGTGTGTGTGTTGAATCATGATGCACATTTTTTATATGTGTTCTCGATCGTGAATTTTCTTTCGCAGATGAGTAGAGTAGATTTAAGTCTTATGTTTTAGTACATTACATGAGCAATTTTGAATCTACACATTAATTTCTACATGGTATCAAATCTATATTCACAGTAGAGAAGAGATTTCCCGTAGGGAGATAGAGACTTAGAGGGAGTCTAGTTTCAAAGGGAGCAACCCTATGGAAGCTAGTACTTCGATATCTAGGGAGATTATGCTCATTATTTCCTTAGTTGCGACAAAAATGCAAAAAGAATCAAAAGAGTAGTAGTATGAGCATATCATATTTCTCCATGCGTGAAGTTAAACCTCCTAGTATGAGGTGGGGCGATGTGAAGCCTTAGTCTTAGAATTGTAGAAATTTGGGCAGGGTCCATTGAGGTGTTCTCCTCATGGATCATTACCTTGCTACGAGGGACCACAATATTCAGTAGCAGGAGGATCAATTTCAGTCAGATACTAAGAAGTGAAGAGGAGCGTTGACAATATAGCAAGAAGCTCAGTAGCAGAGTCAACGACAACATAATTTTCCCAATAGACAGTTGCAAACACAATTGATTCAATTTTTTTTGGATGTTTCTAAGTTACAGATATTGCAGTAGCAACAACAAATGTGAGAGGTGTTTCATGTATTACATTCCACAAGTGCAGGACGGTTGGTTGATAATCCCTTTCTTATTGAGAGAGAGTGTTGAAAATTCAACAAGAAAGTTTCAAATTTGATTTTTCCTTAATAAAATTGAGGAAATTTGAAATTCCACATCAGCAGAAAACTTGAAGGAGTTAACTTAGGTGACATGGATCTTGTCACTCATCTAAGAACACTCAATTTGAGTTAATGAGTTGAAGTTATGTTTACCTGAGTTGATTCCTACAAAATAGGAGTCTATCTCAGTTAATTCGAGTTAGGGGCATGAAGTTCAGTTGTATGTAGTGGGTTCCTAAATTTTAGGAGCCTAGGTTGAGTTAATTTCACTTGTAGCAATTTAATTCAGTTAAATTGAGTTATGGTCAGTTAAACTAATTCTAACTGTTGGAGGAACTAGTGGCAGGTCAAGTTGTAGAAGTGGAACTTTAACCACACTCAGTGATGATCCATATAACTAATAAATCATCCTAAATTAGCTCATACATGTAGAGAATTCTAATTTCCTATTCGTGGTGGAGTTTCCAAGATAGTGCATAATTAATTATATACTAGATTAAGTGTATATCTTATTGTATTGGTAAGGTAATCATGTTGTGTAACCAGCTCCAAAAAGAGACGAAAAGAGATATCAACGCCTTAGAAATGAGCCACTTCAAGGGGGCAACCTCCAATACATTACATAAATGAAAAATTCTTGGATGATACAATTTACAAAACCTCCTTTCTATATATAGGAGTCCATGGGGCCATAATGTAATCCTAGTGGGCTACAATGTAATCCTAGCCGACCTAACAATAATAATTTAAGGGCACAATAATAACAAAATGGGGGTTACAAGGGTACAATAATAACAATAAGGGGGTTACACTAACAACAATAAGGGACTATACTAGTAATATAGGGACCTAACATGCCCTCTCCTTCAAAAAAGTGTTGTCCTCAACGCTTGAGTAGCTCTGGGTGCTTCTGTATAAAATTCTCATCCTCCCATGTAGAATCTTCAGTGGGTAAGTTCTTCCACTTGATGAGATACTCTGAAATTGATCGATTCTGTAGTTGTCGAGTTCTTGTTTCTGTGACCACTTCAGGTTCCAATATGATTTTTCCTTCCTCATCAAGTTCTGGAAATATTGTTTGAACTGGAAGATTTTCACCTATAACCTTCTTTAAGCATGAAACATGGAAAAATGGATGTACTCGCGAAGAAACAGGAAGCTCCAATTTGTATGCCATAGTACCAATCTTTTGCAACACCTTGGAAGGACCATAGTACTTTGGCGATAATTTATTATCCTTCTTAGCTTGCTTGAGGGACATTTGTTTGTATGGTTGTAGCTGTAAAAATACCCAATCTCCTACATCAAAACTTCTCTCGCTGCGATGTTGATCTGCCTGTTGTTTCATTAGATTTTGTGCCAAATTCAGGTTATCCTTTAAGAGTTGGAGAACTTCTTGCTGATGCTCGATGTGATCTTCCACAGATCATATCTCCAAAAATATTGCGAACCAAGCTCTGGAATTTTTTGACGAATTTCCTCAGGATTTCAGCTTCGCACCATACGAATTTCAGAATCTGAACCTTCGTAGAAAAAAAGTTATTGCGCAAATTCCACGATGACCTGTTTAGGAGCCTGAAAAAAGACCTAACTTCCATAGATCATATCTCCGAAAATATTGCGAACTAGGCTCTAAAACTTTTAGACAATCTTCCTCAGGATTTAGGCTTCGCACCCTAAAAATTTCAGCTTCTGAAACTTCGTAGAAAAAAATTTATAGCGAAAATTACACGATGACCTGTTTGGAGTAGCGAAACCCTAGAATCCAAACCTCTGATACCAAATGTTGTGTAACTAGCTCCAAAAAGAGAAGAAAAGAGATATCAACGCCTTAGAAATGAGCCACTTCGAGGGGGCAACCTCCAATACATTACATAAAATGAACAATTCTTGGATGATACAATTTACAAAACCTCCTTTCTATATATAGGAGTCCATGGGGCCATAATGTAATCCTAGTGGGCCACAATGTAATCCTAGCCGACCTAACAATAATAATTTAAGGGCACAATAATAACAAAATGGGGGTTACAAGGGTTCAATAATAACAATAAGGGGGTTACACTAACAATAATAAGGGACTATACTAATGATATAGGGACCTAACAAATCAACCCAGAGGAATTGCACAATAAAATAGGGGGGAAATCCTATTTAATAGGGGCTTATCCCACTAGGAAAAGCACAAGGAAATAGGAGCTTGGAGGCTAGGAAAATTGGCTAAGTGTTGGCCAAATTCAGTGAGTCAGACAGAGGATAGAAAATACTTGTTTAGGTTGTGCTCAATATTGAGCAAGCATATTGTATTCATCCAGATTATTTTATTAATGCAATACAGATAGGAATGGGTTTAGAGCAGTTTCTTTCCCCTAGATAAATCTATGTGTATGTGTGTTGAATCACGATGCATGCTTTTGATATGTGTTCTCGATCGTGAATTTGTTTCCGCAGATGATTAGAGTAGATTTGAGTCTTATGTTTTAGTACATTACATGAGTAGTTTTGAATCTACACATTAATTTCTACATTCTTTAGGTTAATCCTCCTACTTATATTGTCAAAATTGGCTCTAAGGAACTCTTCTTCTGTCGCTGGTCTAGTTTCCTAGTGGTAGGCTGTGGCAGGAAATGATCTAGATGTACTATGTTTTCTACGTTGATCAATGGAATTTTGAATTTACAAAAAAAAAAGTTTGTGAAGGCATTTAACAATCAAGCAATTTTTGAGGACAAGTATTATCTAACTAACATGTACAACTTAGATATATGTTAAAACAAAACCAAAAGGATATGGGATCATATCAATAAAATATTTAATGTTGTTTATAAAATATATATTATTTTTAATAATTGTATTTTGTGATTATTGCAATTCGATAAATGTAAAAGAGGGCATTATATTTTATAGTGTGAAAAAATGTAGATAATAAAATATTTAATGTTGTTTATAAAATATATATTATTTTTAATAATTGTATTTTGTAATTATTATAATTCTATAAATGTAAAAGAGGGCATTATATTTTATAATGTGAAAAAAAGTAGATATAATTTGAAGATATTGTAATTATTGTTGTATTTTGTAATTATTTTGTTTTGTGAATTGTAAAAGAAAAGAGAAAGAGAGAGAGAGTGTGTGTGTATATATATATATATATGACAAGTGATTGCTTTGAATTATTTTTGTGATGATGATATTTCTCAACATGCCATTGTCCTCTCTTCAATAGGTAGAATTGATTATTTTTGAGAGTTTTAAAATCCTCTCACTTAGTCACCAGATGATCCCCTTCTAGCCTCAAAGTTTCAGTGTAGATTTCCCACTAGATCAAGACACGACCCTCTAGTTTCAAATGAGGAAATGAAATTTTCTATTCATCCTCTATGTGGTGAGTGCTATAATAAACCTCTAACTATTGCAACTAGTGATTTAATTTCAAACCATGAATAACAACCTTGATATGGCTTAATGTCAACAATTTTTTCTTTCTTGAACAAGGATTGTGAATGGTTCACGACACTCAAACTGGGTTGTTATTTTTTTAGTTCTTTCATAGACTCATACTCTAATTGTTCTTGATCCCCTAATCTTTCCTCAGATCAGACCTCCAAGTTGGAACACTTGTCTTCTCTGATTCCAAGTTTTTTTTCCAAAGCCACCATAAGGAGGTTCATATATCTGCAATTTTCTCTTCTAGCTTTGAGAATATTTCCTCTTCTAGATCTTCAGGGTTATTAAAAATAGATTCATTGGCCATGGTTGAGGTTTTATGACTTTTTTCTTAAACCAATCTAAATCCCCTGTAACTTCCCACAAAATTCCCAAAGACACCTTTCTTAATACGGATATGATTCATAAACTATTGTGGATACTTCATTGGAAAATTTTTCACAACATGTCTAATAAAATAATCTAAAATGTATACTATTAATGGTAAATTCCTTTAGATTACAAATTTGTTCCTATTGAATTTGTTGTTTATGCACACAATATATAAGATGCAAAAACAAAAAGAACAAGTAACAAAAATCATACACAAACAACAATAAACACCAAGATATGTTATGGGAAACCCTTTTCAGAAAAAAACATGTTGGAAGATGATGTTGCTATGCTCTTTTGTATGGAATGGGAATGATACAAGTACAAAGGAGAAGGAACTCTCTAAGGAGTTGCATGTGGCTTTTGGCATGTGGACTGCTACAAAATACAAACCTTCTCTATTGTTCTCTCTCTCTGCCCAAACTCAAATATGTTCTCTACTATGACATAAAATGCCAACGAAGAGAATAGAACCCATTTTCCTCCTAATGACCTGATTATAGCATAGCCTCATAGCCATTTAGGAGTTGGATTTGACCCATTCAACCATCAATATGAGTTACAAATCAATTGTTGTATATTATTCTTCATAGTCCCTATGTGGCTATTCCCTTTTCCATGAGTAAGAGATGACATGGCTTCATCTCAAATTATTATGGTCAATCACAATAGGTCAACTTCCAGGAGGCATAACTTTCTCATATGAGCTCTGATTGAGATGATTCTTGTAATATTGGAAAGGTATCGGTGTTTAAATTATGGAATCTAGGTCTATAATAAGTGTGAGACTACAAAAGTGATTATTTATGGCATTAAAATGACTTCTAAACTTTTCACCCCAAAATTTCCAAAATGGGACTGTAGGTAAAAATGACCCTGCGAGTTAATTCCTGCAATTTTCCCACTCTGAAAGAATTGAGATGGATGAAAAATAAAATAATAATATAATTTGGATCAAATATCTAACAATTCCTTAGTGCAATGCTCTTAGAAATATTGCCACTCTCTACACATTCTAAAATCACCCTCTCTCTACATGCTCACTGTCATTTAGATCCACCCATTACAATTAATTAAAACAAAAAAAAATAAAAAAATAAAATTCATTATATAAAAAAATGATATCAAAATATTTTAAATATATATATATATATATATATATATATATATATATATATATATATATATATTTTTTTTTTAGCCAAAAATAAACACATATGAATAATTTTGATTAAAGTGATTAATTAAAAAATCAACGACTTCAATTAATTTGGACCAAAGCCCTTCACATTTCGTGGGGATTTGCTTTGGTCCAAAATATTAGAATCATTGATCTTGTTGAATGGATTTGATATTTTAGGACGAAAGAGGAGCCCTAGGAATGTGAAGGGGTTTTGATCCAAATTGTTTAGAGTCATTGATCTATCAGCAATTTTGATCAAAGCCATTAAGTTTGTTTTGGTTTGAACTCTAAAATCACTATATTATATAATGTTACACACACATACACTTAATGTTAGTAATTATAACTAAGTCATAAGGGATGATATCAACATCTAAATTTTATTGGTTCTTTTAAAATTAATTATGATAATACATTCTTTGTTTTAAGGCTCATTTTTTACTTTGAAGTTTCTACTATTGGAGACAAATTTTTAAGAGCTATAGAGACAATAACCCGTTTTTCTTTTCACCTATGACAATAATTATATCTCTTATATTTTGGAGTCTAATGAAATAATATGTTCTTGAATCAACTTTTGCCATCATAAAACTATATCATTGTTTTTTTAAATAAAAAATATTGGTTTGAGTGAATGCATTGTACATAGTTTTTAATACAATCTAAAATTCTTGAAAGATATTTACAATTTGTACTATGATAAGATGTCAAGTGAATTTCCCATAGAAAAAACTTTGAATTTAATCATTAACATAATAAGATACTTATTCAGTTGTGTTTTGTGTCCTAAAAAACCCTTCTATATACAATGTTCTAAATGTTTTTTTATACTATAAAATACATATCTGACAATTTGAATTAAAAGACATTTCTAACAACTTGAATTGTAATTTTCATAAGATTCATAACACTTATTGTTTTAGATATCCAAAATTCCAAAGGTGACTTAAAAAATAGTTTCAATCACTTTGTACAAAATATTGACAAGTTTTCTGTACTTACCAAAATGAAAATCTTAATTCACATATTGTTCTAAATACGATAGATTATTAAGCTTCAAAATATTAGTAATGTAAAATCAGAATTCAAAAGCATAATTATTTTAATCTTTGTAATATTGAAAGATAAATCCTCACTTATTGTATTTAATAAATTCGATAGATTATAAAATCACAATTCAATATGTGAAACCCAAATGCATGTATAGACAACGTAATGTTTATTGATAGGACCGACAAAAGCACGATGACAAATTGTCCAATTGTCGTTTAATCTTTATTTGACCTATGAGCAATGATTATGATGTTGTGTGGTTCGTAATTTAATGTTCCTAGTTACAATACCCTCCAATTTCTTCTCGTTGATTTACTATGGTTATACCCTCCAATTTCTTCTCGTTGATAAAGTAAATACAATGAATATCGTTGATAATGTAAATACAATGAATATATTCAAGATTGTTGACTTAAATTATTAAGTATATTTTATTATATTTGGGATACAAATATTTTTTCGCTTAGGAATTGCTATTGTTATACTTTCCAATATATTTTCGTTGATAAAGTAAATACAATGGATATATTCAAGATTGTTGATTTAAATTATTATGTATATTTTATTATTTTTATTAAAATAATTACACTAGTATAAAATGTGTATTTTTTATTATATTTCATCATGTAGTTAGGATAAATTTGACTTGGTCATGAAGTTAATTTGATAAGGTAATTAATGAGTTTTTTATTGGTTATTTATGGACTCACGGTTTTGGTAATGCATGGTTTCTTTCATGGTATTTTCATGTAATGTAGTTTATTTAAATGCACAGTGACTCTATTGTAAGATGTTTTTGGGCTAAAGAATAATAGATCTATTATTAGGAGTTTATTTTCATGCAAGGGTTTCTAGGATAATTTATGGTGTCTATGCATTGTTGTCATTATGTGTTGCTATTATGTTTTTATTTATCTTTGTTTTTACAATAGTGACATCAAAGATGAAGGAAGGGAATTCTATGTGAGAAAGGCTATGTGGTTGTACCTAATGTTGGTGTTGAAGAAATAGGGAGTTCCTTGTGATGCAATTGTTGCAGTATAGAGCTAGGGTTTCAACAGAGGAAAGCCCATAATGAGAGGTTTTGAAAGCATGAGAGAGTGATTCTCTTGGACAAAGTTCCAATTACATAGAGAGCAACAATCAGGGCCAAAACTTGGTATTGAGGTCATGCTAGAGTTGTTTACGACCAAGAATATTGGTGACATGATGAGAGCATTAGGTGAGAGAAGGAAATAAGGCGAGAGGATGGCGGCATAAGTGTTGATACAATAACAAAAGAAAAATAATTAAAGATAAAAAACTTTAAATTACATATATATTGTGCATACAACTATAAAACTTAGTGAGCATTTGTATCCATGCCAAATTATAGAGTTATTGGGAAGCATGTGGGTTTTATAGATTGGATCCAAAGAATTTCCTTGAGTAAAGTTTAAAGTGGGGGTTGTTAGGTAAACTTGACTTAGAGTCAAAGTTATTTAGTCTACAACACATGGGTTTGGGCACATGGTATTCGTGACACATGGTATTTCATGTAATGAAGCCTATAAATAGGCTAGGAAACATTCATTAAGGTGCATTTTAGCAATGTAATAGATCTATTTTAATATTGATTTTCATTGTTTGGGGTTTTCGAGGATAGATTATATATATATATGTATATATATATATATATATGTATATATATATATATATGTATATATATATATATATATATGTATATATATATATATATATATGTATATATATATTATATATATATATATATATATATATATATATATATATATATATATATATATATATATATATATATATATATATATATATATAGATATATATATATATATATATATATGTTGTGCAGAAGGACATTTATGCACAGGATTGAATGCGTGGGAGCAATGATGTGCGGGACAGAGTGTGTGTAGAAGCATAGATGTGTTGGGAATAGTTGATGAATATCTCCACATACGAAGGAAAATGACTAAGTGTTGGAAATGTGGAGAGCTTAATGCTGAGTGTGGGATGAATTTTTTTTTTGCACATTTGTCTTGAAAAAATTACCAACTCAAGGAAAATTTTAGGGGGTATGAAAAAAATAGGAGTAAAAAATAACACCAACAATTCATAAGATGATGAACACTTTTTTGTACCAACAAGACTAGGAACAAGAAATAAGGTCTATATCATTACTTTCCTATACCCACTCGTCCGTGGGAAAGCATTTCCATGGAAATTGTGGGAGGTTTACCAACAACCAGGAAGGAACATGACTACCTATTTGTGTTAGTTGATAGGTTCAATAATATTTTTGTTTTAATTCTTTGTAAAAAGACCATTAGTGGGAAAGAAACATTGAACATATTCTTTGGATAGGTCTAGGTGCCTTTTGGGATACCAAGAAGCATCATTTCATACGAGAACATATTATTTTTCACTGCATTTTATACTACATTGTGGGAGAAGATGGGAATGAAGTTTAATAAGTCTACAACATTCCATCCATAAACTTACAAATGGGAATTTAACAAAAGTAGTCAATAATACTTTGGTGTAACGTGTAATAGGTTACAATCAAAAGCATTTGAAGACTTGGGATGAAAAGTTGGTATATATACAACACTCTTATAACATAAAATTCCACACTTTTACTGGAAAGTCCCCATTTGAAACTTGTTTTGGATATTTTCCACTTTCACCTTTCTTTATTGCATATGGACAAGAAGGAATGAGGTAGGGTCTTACAGGGGATGCATTAAGGGAATAATTATTTTTTAAGAAGATCAGGACAATCTATATACAAGCATAGGAGACACTTCAAAAGTCACAATAAAAAAACAAGGCCAAGCATGATCAACATAGAACAGATAGGTCATTCAAGGGAGATAGAATATAGTTATAGTTGAATAAGGAGAGGCTATAGGGTCCTGGTAAGAAAATCAAGGCTTTTTGATATGGTCCTTTTGAGATACTCGAAAAGGTGGTAAATAATTCTTGTAGCCTCAATCTACACCCATACATGCACATTTTCTCAGTGGTGAATGTAGAGAATCTAAAAATCTACTAGCATTTCATGTTAGTTCAGGAAGAGGAACATGTCTCGCCTTTTGTAAAAGATTGGGTAACAAATGCTTAAGCAGAGTTGGAAGAGGACTAAAATACTATATAATATTTTGGGGACTAAAATCCTCCCAAAATGGGGAGGTTTAATATGGAATGAATCATTATATTATTTTTCATCCATCTTGATTCTTTTAGAGTGGAAAAGTGGAGGAATAAGCTCACGGGACCATTTTTAATAGCGAGTCCCAGTTTGACAAATTGCGTCCTAAAACCTTCTAGAAATTTTTTGATGCATAAAATGACATACTCTTGGGGTAAAAATTTTCCACTTAAATGTAGCACCTTATGTCACTATTTGGCACATAGATACCTTTCCAATAGTGCAAGAATCACCTGAGTCAGAGTCCAAATGCAAAAATTATGCCACCTAGAAGTTGACCTTTCTTTTTTGATGACCATAATTTGAGAGAATTCCACTTCAACCCCCATTATTCACGGAAGAGGGGATATCCATATAACCATGATGAATAATATTCTAGAAGAGTCCATATTATAACTCTAGTTAAATTTTGAAGGAGTCAAACTTAACAACTCGTAGGCTATCGAGCTATGTTATAATCATACCACTAAGAGGAAAAGGGGTTTCATCTTATTCGAGTGAATTATGTTCCATAAATGAGAAGGGTAGTTGAGAGTAGACAGGGAGAGAGAAAACATAAAGGATTTGTGCACTATAGCATTCCACATGCCACATGCCTTACTTCTTTGTACTTGCATCCAGTTTCCATTCAGAGAAAGTGAGTACAACAACCTCACCTTCCAGCTAGGTTTTCTCCCAAAAGGGTTTCCCAGGTTATATATTGTGTTAATTTGTAGTTTGTAGGTTTTATTTCATTTTTATCTATTTTCTTCATAATTATAATTTGCATGAATATGCAATAAACAATAATTAACAGATCCAAAAATCTAAGGAGAAAGAAACCTTTATAATGTATATTTTGGATTTTCTAATATATTTTAGTAGATCTATTATGAAGAATTATCTAGTGGGATATCCATAGCAATGTAAAGATCAAGGGCCAAGATTGATAAATATAAGTTTGCACCTAAATATTTTATTGTTGGCCATTGTTTATTAGAAATAAAATTTCCACCAACCATCTTTTATATTTCTATCCATATTTTAATTCATCTATAATATGAATTAGAACATTATGGCACAATAACAATGAGATGCATGTATACCATAGAATAATGTATGAATGTTTCTTCCCTAGGAAAAAGAATAAAATAATGATAGATGAATGTTTGAAAAAAAATATCATACAAGAGCAAAGCTATAAGGAAACATGTGTGGCAAATGTTCAATGTGAGAGGTCATGGGATTTTCATAGAATACATGAGGGATTTAAAATGTCAATCAACATGCGTGGGATGATAATACATATGATAGAATTGTAGGTAAAGGATTGAATGAAGGGATGAAATCCATATGTTTATATCGAACCAACAAAAACAACCCCTTACAAAAAAATTCTTCGTCATTTGATGAAGGAAAAATGGATTGGGGCCTGTTATCACCAAATTGAGTCCTCTTGGGCTGCTTCAATGGTCAACTTATAGTAACTATTTCAAACCAAATTGTAACTGGAAATTATCCTTTCCAGTCTGAGAGGGCTCTCTCAAAAGGATAAAGGATTTTCAATGAATAACTTGAAAGTAGATGGCTAACTCGGAATTGGATTGAATGTGATGTTTTTGTATAGGTGAAAGATGTAAGCCATTAAATACCATTGGGCATGGAGTCAATATGAAAACTAAGTCACAAGTCAACTTATCTCATGGAAGCTGAGGAAATTGTATTCTTACTAAACCATACATGAAGGTTATAACAACCAACTATATGTATATAGGAATTTGGAGTATGTCCCCATGAATTCCAAGTGATTATACATAAGAAAACTAATAAAACATGATAAAACAACAAACTAGATGTATAAAGGAAGTTTGAGCATCTAATCATGAATTCCAAGTGAGTATACAACTAGAACACTGGAGATAAAATAAAAGACTCATAGAAGAAACATACATAAGAATACAAAGAAGAATATTAGGTGTGAAATATGCTACTGCAACTCTATATTACTCATAGATAGAGATTACAATGGTGGTAGTGTCAAGTAACCATCTCCCAACCCTTTGGTATTTGATTTTCTGTCTATAAATAAAATTTCTTTACATTACATAGATTCTGGATCATCGAACGTTCAAACTAACAGCTAATTATAACTAACATGTCTATAAAAAGACAACTATCCATTAAGAGTTAATCTCCTAATTAGACTTTGGTTATATTTATTAGAACTACTAACTGAAGGAGTGCATAATTACATCAAAAGTAGTTAGGCTACTTGAATGGCGCTATCCATCATCAAAATAATAAATTCCCTTATTGAAATACAAAACAATCATCCTATTTTTAAGGAAATGAAGACATGGCCATGGCATTTGCTGACTGTTGAGCTAAATCAACCTCTTTTTCCAGTGTTGCATTGTTGCTAATATGATGATGTAGTGAGGCAGTTTAGGATGTGGACCTCAATTCGTTGATATGTTGAAAGATGAGCTGAGAGCTAGAAGATCTACTGTATGGATGGAGTGTTGAACGCTTTTGTTGCCCTACATCAATCTTTCTGTTGTTTTATCACCCGAAATCTTCTTGCTGTGCTAAAACCTTTTTATAAACAAAATAACATGAAAACCAATATACCCGGACTTGAAATATTTCAAATCTAAATTCTGAACTGGCATCGCATCCACGCACTTCACAACCTTTATATTTTAAGTTATAAAGAATACGATCGATGGTGCGATGCGAAGGGGAGGTGACGTGGAGAGTCAGTGGGACTGGAAAACATCCCATATCGCAACTCTTAGCATTAAGTTATAAGCGCGGGGGTTAACTTTTATAATTTGCGATGTGCGGGGAATAGGGGACCCACTAGCATATGGTGGAGTTTTATGAATTGGCGAAAGGTTAAAATTGGTAAGTGTTATGGATTTTATATGATATCACGATATATCAAAGTATTGAAATGGTTCTGAAGTGGGGGCGGAACTGCTGAGGTGGGGCCGAACTACCGCATCACAAATTTAAATAAATAGACTGCAGGCGCTCAGAAGGTAAGTTAAATTATATGTGATGGGATATCGCAAATTGGCCATCACATTGTTTATAGTGTAGTTCTTGATGCGAAACATATAAGATCTGTGAAATGTGACGAGGGCCCCACTTTAATCACGATCGGGGAATGAAAGCAATGAAGCGGTAAAGGTGGAAGGGTAAAGTGGAAAGGCGAAAAAGGGTAAGTTAACGTATATTTCAATGAAAAATAAAATGGAAGGGAAGCGTGGCAGGTAATGGGTCCCACTTCATATCGCATCGGCGATTTATAAGTTTAGCATTTGATTTTTGTAACAAAACTTTACGATGGCGATATGCGATGAAAGTACAAGGGGTCCTACCAATGGTTTAAACTGCTCTTTTGTTATACATATGATATGTATTATATTTAACCGTAAGTTATATATGACACGAATGTTTGATGGGTGGCCGAGCTTATAACATAAATTCAGAAACTTTATAATAGATGGGTTTATAAAATAATAAACTCCGAAAGGTTATATATGTGGGTTTGGGCTTAGGATGAACATGATTTTGAAAATTTTGAGTGTGATAACAGGGCCTTTCCTTCAAATTTTAGACTTTTAAGCTTCCATGTAGTTGTCATTGAGCTACTAACATAGATTAGAATAATTTTCATGTAACGAATCTTCAACACTCTTCTCAAATCTCATCAAGTCTTGAAAGTTGCATAATATTTCTTTCTCCAACATTTTTTAGCAATTTTTTCCTTATCGTTCGCTTCAAAACTTATGGAATTTTTTGTTATTATATTGTAATAAAACTTCTCTTGGTGTAATACACTGCATTGCATGAAAACTTTATTTCTCTGTGGCATAGGAAAGCTTGGCATATCACAGCTCTCAAATATTTTGTTCCCTGCGATGTATAAAACTCAAGAACACTCTCCCTTGTGACACAAAACAATGTTTAAAAACTTCCCAAACCATGATATGTCACATGATGAATGCCATTCATTGCACTTATCGCACTTCTAGAAATCTCATCATTCATGATTTATTATTCTCAAAGACATTTTACTTTGAGACACACAATTAATGATTTGCCAAATTTTGAAACTCTCCAAATAGTTTGCTTCACATAAAAACTCCTTTTAGAGATGCAACATATTGTGAGTTCGACAAATTTATCCAAGTTGTGACACTAATCTATTAATGTGCCTAACTAAAACTTTTGCATGCATTGCAATTTTATTTGACATATTAGAAAGCTCAATAAGGGTCAAGAACTCATTGTTTCATTATCTAAAGATCTTTACCTTATTTATTTATAATTCTATTTCATTTCTTTAACATTCTCAAGCACATCGACGTTGTTAATACATGAAGCTACTAGAAGAGCTATATAGATCCTCACAAAAACTCCCAATCATCTTTCTATAGATGCACACTCCTTTCCAACAAGGTACGAGTTTAATTTCTTTTGTGTTACTACTTTGAGTGGTTTGGCAAAAGAGAATTTTCCTTTTAACCAATTTCCCCTTACCACTTGGCCATAGAATTTCCAAAACCAAATAAAGAGATAAAGTTGGGATTATCAGCCCAATTTTTTGCTTGACCATGGAATGAAAATGAACCCCACTCCCCTCATCACTTTTCTGCCATGAAAATTCAACCTCCACATGTCTAAATCCTCTAATGAATTGAACCCTCAAACTTTCCAAACACGCGAATACAAAAAATAGTTAAACCCAACATGTCTAAATCCTCTAAGCAATTGCACCCTCAAACATTTCAAACACATGCATTAAAAAAAAATACAAACTCAAAGTCCCAAGTTTGTTCTTCGCATCGCATTAGCTTCTTATAACAATTTGACAGGAGACAAGTCAACCTTCATTCCCCAACTGCCATCATTTTTTACCTATGGAAGGAAAGAAAGCCCCTTCAATCCAATTAAATCCTTCCCACGATAGCTTGCATAAAATAGAACTAATGAAAAGTGGTTTCCCTAACCTTTCTTTGGCTTAGACCAAGTCCAAACAAACTCTGACTTGGCTTAAAATATGAATAATACAAAATTATATCAAGCATACATTGAAATTATCATCTCAGGAACAAATAATTTCACCTCAAGTAATTGACACTACAAGCTAAAATCCTATCAAACCCTTGTTTGAATTTCTATATCGCAATCTTTTATATATTTGAGGTAAAACAATTAATGTCTATTAATGTTGGTATGGATGACCAATAAGATCAAGACATGGCTTCAAGGAAATCTAGGAAGAGGAAAGAGCTCGTAATTGAGTTGAACTTGGATTGTAGGGAGGTTGAGCTTGAAATAAACTTTGGCACCTTGATACCAACCTATACTGACATGAAGTGTTGTATGAAACCTAGCATAGTCTTCAAGTGTGGGGACCTATACCACATGTTTTCAGAGTACCCTACAAATATCAGTCTTTCCCTAGATAGATTGATCCATACAAGGAGGTCTATGAATCCATTAAACACTCATAGTTGCATAAGGTAGCAATGCATCCTAATACATTTCCTTATACAAATACCATTGCTTGGCTCTTTAGTGAGGATCATAGTCTTATTTAAAACACTAATGGAAAAGTCATTGCTACATTAAAAACATCTACCCCAGATTTATGCTACAAGTTTCCTATTGCATAATTTGACTGCAATGATGAAGAGATGCTGTAATTCTCTTTGAATTGAATTTTAGAAATGTCATGAAGCATTAAAGAATACTGAGAAAATGATTTAGAGCTAAGAGAATAGGAACCTACTCAACTAATCCCTTGAGAACTCCATTTAAGATCACAATAGCTTCAATAAAGAAATTATATGGTGAAAAGGATTACACACTGTTTGGAGAATCATGGGTTTCTTTAATCTATGCAATCACCAAGATAGACACAATTCGTATGAAAACTACTAATAACTCGACAGAGTCATTTTTACTCCAAGAATCCTAACATTTATGAAAACAGTAGCTATCTTATCACTGGTAGTTTAGATCTGGCTGTACTTACATGAACATAACTGAGAGCAGTAACCTTCATCATCAGAAACATTAAAAATGATGAGTAGCAACAAATATGGATCTACACTCTAAGAACATGCCTAGGTTACCTACCAACAGGTACTGTGTTTGGAGCAAGCCTGCAGCTGGAATGATAGGCATAATCTGGATCATCTTGATAGTTTCTTCCATCGTCAAAGTTAAGAGAATAGCTTAGAGAATCATATTTGAATCTCATATGTGAAGCAGACCTGGGTTTTATCAATTTCCTCCAGTCTGCCTTGATTTTCCGGAATGGATGCCTCCAACTTATTCTTCTGCAGCAACCCAACAACAAGCCATCCATATCATCCATTCCAGTCGCTCTGCATAGATGGGCCTTTCTCGCACTGCCCCGCTTCCATACGCATTGACAATTCATTCTGTGCCACGTCCTCACTGATACATTGTCAAATTCATCACAGATTTCATTATAACCATTTGCTGCATTGCAACAATATGCCATGATGATGAGATCTTATCTCCTTTGGGCCGATCTGTAGTTAATCAGAGACTGCTCCTTTCGGATCTCACAATGTTCTTAAAACTCACTGCACTCCACACAACGTTGTGTTATTATAATTAATACTGCACACAACTTTGTGTTATAATAATCAAAACAGCTTAATTTAAATAATTCACAAATTAAAATTAATTTGGAAAGTAATCAAAATTTAGGCATATAAAATTTGGTAGAATTTTTTGAAAATCTGGGTTACAGCTCTCAGGTTACAGTTGTTAAACTTCAAGATTTTGGGTGGCTAAGAAGTTATATCATCTTGATAGTGTTGAATCCATTTCCACTATAAAAACAAAATGAAAACACTCTAGCATTAGCATTCTGAGTTTTTGAAATTATTTAAGCAGAGTCATTCTACAACCAAGGGAGAGTAAGTAAGTTTGTCTCTCTGTTCCCCTTTAAAAAAAAAATAATAAAAAAATAATGTCCCTTATAATAATGATAAAGTAAAAAAATATGTTATAAAATAATTACAAGTAAAAAAAATGTAACTAAGATGTTTAAATCATAGTTATCAAATTCGAAGATTTGGTATGAAAATAATTCGATTAAAAAAATTTCAATTCCAAAAAAATACACAGTAACTTAAAAATTATTCACTTATATGTTTCAAAATCAACTAATCTATTTCTAATCTGAATCAGAATGTGTCTTGCTTGGGTTGCCCTGCTGATTGCTGCCTCTTCTTTATAAGTTGTGAGGAAGATAAAGAACAATCCTTTAATGTTTTTTAATGATTTAGGTAAGGAGAGGACTTTATAAAATACTTTGAGATCTCCGGCCCATATTTTACCTTAAAAAGAAGGGATATTTTAACAATAATTAGGCTGATTTATTTAATTAATTTGGACAAATTTGGTAATTATGATTTAAATCTTATAATTTGTTTATTGATAAAATATTTTAATACTAATTAATATTTACATATATTTAAAAATATGTTAATAATAAAAAAACATTTTAATTTGTCTCAGAAAATATTTGGATGTACAGTGAAATATTTTATTGCCAATTACATATACATTATATATTATTTAAAAGCTTGAACGTGAAGAAATTTGATCCAAATCTTAATGATGTAATTAATTGGAAAGATTTTCTATTTACATTATAGATCACAAAAATCTTAGATCTAACAAATTTGATCTCTCTCGACTTATGTTAAAATAATTAAGATAAATAATTTTACCAGATTCGAAAAAACAAATCCGAAACTGGGCCGTAACACATTGATTGATGTTGCTATGTAAGGCTCCTATTTAATTGCTGCAGCTGTGATCTACAAATTATTGCGCTAAAATAAGACACAGTTTGACTCTGATGCTGCCATGTCAGCGAAAATGGCCGGGCCCTCTGAAACTAGGTGTCAGTGGAATCCTAGCGAGGAGTTCTCTTTCACATGACTCATAAGCTTTAGCCGTAGTCTAAAGAGGCCATTTTCAGGACTAAGCCATATTCAGGGATTTTCTGATTCTATTTCCGCCATTTTCAGGACTAGGCCATATTCAAACAAACAATCACAGATGAACATTCATCCACTATTGCTTACGACACTATAGATTCGATTTCAGTGCTCAGATGGCCAAGCGGACTTCGATGTCCTCTGCGATTTTAACTTTTCTGTTTGAAGAGTACTATACAATTCAATTTTTTCCCATGTTGTGCAGAAGTTCAACGAAAGAGTAACTTGGACATAAATGAAAAAATGACAACTTACAGTATGCAGTGCTTTTTGTCCCCAGTAGTGTCTTTTCTGACATATATATATATATATATATAACTCTGAAATTTTATTTTTATTTTTCTACTTCTCACTTCTTCATACTGTGGAGATGTTTAATAACAAAGTTATTGTTGAGGACCATCGTTATCCAGATAATTTCTCTTGGTTTAGATAATGTGGGTGTATGTGATAATTGTTTCTGCGTATTTTTAATTTTGTATATTGTAAATTGAATTTTAATATATTTATTTATTTGCAAAACTGTGATTTTTTTTTTATTTGTCCACTTCTCACCTTTTTCATACTGTGGAGATATTTAACAATAAAGTTATTGGTGAGGACAATTATCCAACTAACATGTACCACTTAGATGGATGTTAAAACAAAAACAATGGGATATGAGGCCACCTCTATAAAATATTTAATGTTTTTTTTTTTTTATAAAATATTTAGTATTTTTAATGGTTGTACTTTTATAAATGTAAAGAAGGTAGTATGTTTTATAAATGTAAAATAATATATTTATAAGTATCATTTGTATTTAATAATTATTGTAATTTAATAATTGTTAAAAAATGGTATTTTTATCCATATGATTTATTTATTTATTTTTATGATGAATGATTATTTGGGATGCTCATCTTACTCAACTTGATGTTGCATTTTCCCATGCCTTTTGCCAGATCTCATGTGGCGATGACCTTTCTCAACATAATATTGTTTCATGTTATGATGTATTTGCGTTACTTGAGAGCTTGTACAAATCTTGAAGAGGGTGATATCATGTATGGTATTAAGTTCTATCACCTCAGCAAGAAGAAACAATATTTATTGTTGCTAGCTCTTGCATGTATTCATCATTATGACTTGCACAAACCTTGAAGAGGGTGATATCATGTATGGAATTAAGTTCCATCACCTCAACAAAAAGAAGCAGTATTTATTGTTGTTAGCTCTGGCATGTATTTATCATTATGACTTAGGGCAAAGACATTTCTTAGTAATGATGGCAATGATTATGGATCACAGGAAGGCAATCTTAAAAAAATGTGCATGCCTAGCGGTGCATTACATTTTTCTTATATTCAATGTAAATTTCCCCTATCTCTCTCTAACCTCAAGGTCCCTTATGCATTTATGTTTGATCTATTTTATAGTATCATTTGTTGGGGGGACTCCCCTCTTTGACTACTTTATTTGGTCCCCTACATATTGACCTCCATTTTCTCACCTCTATGTTCAACAAACATGGCTAAGGCTAGCTATCTTTAGCCATCCTTCAGGTCTTCCCTATTCACCAATGTGCTCAAGGAGACAAGCAGGGCACACTCTCACACTCTAAAGGGATGGAGGATGAGGTTAACATGGCTTCAGACCTTCATAATGCACCCATGCTCTCAAGGTGAAGGAGGAAGCATTGTTGCATGTCGAAGGGCTGATGATCAAGGTGGATATTGGTGGCCACTCGCCTATTCCACTTGGACCCGCACCATTGTTTCTTTCAGTTTTTTAGTTTCCTTAATTGTAGCAAAATTTACTATTTTTGACAGTTTTTTCAGGTCGTGAATTTCCAGAGCCGTTTTGAGGCCCTAAACAACATATTTTTGGAAACCACATTCAATGAAGATGAGTCTTCGACTCAATATTCACTATCAACAGTTTTAATCCTCGGTTAGATCTTTCTAACAAGGTATCATGTGCATCAAACAGAGATCGTATGCCACAGTTACAACCCCGGGAAATTGATGTACCAATTTAGCCCAACTGGGCCCATAGTTTGGCATTTCATCTCCCAGGGTTAGGTTTTTGGATGTTTATGATTTTCCATTGTTTCTCAATAATAAATAGGCTTTCGAGCCTCATTGTAACATAGTTCAAAAGCTTGTAGCCACCACATCTCTTCTCAGAGGTAAGCTACCAACACCCTAGCTAGTTTATTTCCATTCTGTAAGCATATTTCATTTATGTGATATTAATGAAATGAAGTCTTATTTTTACTGCATCTCTGTGTTTATGTGTATTTTTGTATTTTCTTGCGTTCCTACATAAGTCTGGATAAGTGGTATCAGAGCGGTGTTCTCTTTCTCGATCCTTCTTTGCATGTCCCCAAGGAGGTTGATTTATAAGGAGTTAGGGCTCGATCTGGTTGAACCTTTGCAAGATCAGCCTCGCAAACCCTGATGGCCGCCCATGGGGAATGAAAAGAAATATGAGCGAGCTGGAGATCCTATCAAAATATTGCTCAAGGAGGCCCTCGAGAAACAAAGGAACACGGTGATGGATAAATTTCCCCATATTCTTCAATGACTGCCCACCAGTGGTGCATCAACATCCAACAACCACTCTTGAGGCGCAACTCCTTTTAAGATACAAGTAAACTTTTACATTCCCATATTTGAGGGAAAAATAGATGTAGACGTCATAGATAGATGGTTGAATCTATTAGAAGGGTATTTCTCGGTTCATGACTTTTCCAACTAGGAAAAAATTACTTTTGCACTCGTCAAAGCTGCCCCCCATGTTAAGTATTGGTGGGAAACCTATTGTGAGAAAAAGGACAAGAGGGAACGTTCTTTGTTTTCGGCTGCACCCACTTGGAATTATTTCTGAGACGCCATCAAGGAACAATATTATCCTGTGGGGAGCTATGACAACAAGTACATACAATGGACTACATTATGGCAACAAAGGGATCAAGATGTGCATGAGATGATGAATTTGTTCCATACTATGCGCACAAAATTGGGTATCAAAGATTTGGAGAAACATTTGGTGTTGAAGTACCATAGTTGTTTGCACAAATACATTCAGGAGGAAATGGAGTTCCTCGACATCTCCTCGCTTGGTGTAGACTACTGGTCTATTGCAAAGATTGAGCAGAAGTTTAAACATAAGAAGCGAGAATTTGGATATGTGAATCAGAAGTAAGGGAAAGGTGCCCCCAAACCGCAGAACAAAGGACAAAGCCAAGGTGGGGTGGCCCAACAAAAACTACCAAATCCACAAGCAAAGAACAACATTGTGAAGCCAAAGAAGGACATGGAAAAGTGGTGTGAGTTCCATAAGAGCTCCACTCACAACACAAGTGAGTTTCGGGTTAAGCAGTCATTGGTGGCCAAGCTAAAGGATTTTGAATTGGATGCAGGCTCCGACTCTAAATTAGAACCTAACAAGGGGAGTTACAAAGGGAAGAAGATTATCGATGCGGAGCCCAACACCACCGTTTCCACCATGAAGATCCAGAAGGAGGAATCGGAAGATCTAGAGGAGGAGGAGCGCCTCTTCCATTCCAAGATGTGGGTAAAAGTTTCCCAACTTTAGTTCATTGTCGACAACGAGACTCAAAAGAAACTCATTCCAGTAGAGGTCGTGAAGCGGCTGGGCTTGCCGACCACAACACACCCATAGTCGTACACACTTGGGTGGCTTCACCAAGGATGGGATCTCCGTGTCATCCATCAGTGCCACCTTCTCTACAACATCAAGCCCTTCTTAGATGAGGTATGATGTGACATTTCTCCTCTTGATGTTTATGATGTATTATTAGGCCAACCATACTTTTAGAAGAGACATGTTGTGTATGAGTCCTGACCTTGCACTGTTATTGTTAATTTGGGCAATAAGTTGTACAGGATATCGAAGGTAGCACCACGTGCCGTCATCTCTTTGGTTACTGCAAAAAAATGCATTAAGCTGATTTCCAAAACTAGTAAATTTGTTTTCTTGATGATCCGCCCTTAGGGAAATAATAAGACTATGGCCATGACCTCCAAACAGGACTCCTTTGCACGACAACAACAAATGGAAAAGTTCATGGAGGAGTATGGGGAAATATTCACCTCACTTGTAGGGGTGCCTCTACACTGTTAGGTCAAGCACCCCATCAATCTAACCCCAGGTGCGTCGCTGCCCAATGGAAAAATATATCAGCGCTCTGTTCAGGAGAAGGACGAAATGAAGAGGAAAATTCACAATTTGTTGTAGAAAGGTCACATCTGGTCGAGTTCATCGCCCTGTGGGAGCCCGATTGTGTTGGTGCAGAAGAAGGATAGGACTTGGAGAGACTGTATTGGCTAGCGGGCACTGAACAAGATCACTGTCCAAAATAGGTATTCGATCCCACACACTGATGACCTTCTGGACTAACTCAAGGGGGGGGGGGGAATATTCCAGCAAGACTGACTTGAATTTTGGGTATCACCGGGGACCAATTGAACCCTTTGATGTGTGGAACATTGCCTTCAAAGCCAAGGAGGGCATGTTTGAATGGCTAGTCATGCATTTCGGGTTGACGAATGCTCTCACAACCTTCATGAGGCTGATGGAAAACATCTTGCAGCCATTCACCAACTTATTTGTAGTAGTGTACTTGGATGACATCCTAATCTTCAAGCAAACTTGGGAAGAGAACCTCCACCACATCCGATAGGTCCTCTAAACACTGTGGCAATACAAGTTCTGTGCCAGCTTGGAGAAGTGAACTTTTGGCATGAACCAGGTTCAATACGTGGGATACATTATTGATGAGCAGGGGGTGCATGTGGATCCAACCAAGATCTAAGTCATTTGGGATTGGCAAGCCCCAAGCACTCTAACAAAGTTGTGCATCTTTCTGGGTCTTGCTAATTTCTATCGCAAGTTCATGTTGGGATTTTATCATATCACTTGGCCCTTGAGTCAAGTCACCAAGGGAGGAGCGAAAGAAAAATTCTTTTGGTCTAAATCTCAGCAAAAGGCGTTCATAGAGTTGAAACATCACCTCTGCTCTTCCCCAATGCTCACATTACCAGAATTGAAACAACCATTTAATATCAAGACAAATGCCTTTGACTATGCTATTGGGGGAGTTCTTACTCCATAGGGGCATCCAGTGGCATATCACAATGAGACACTATCTAAAATAGTTCGGAAGTATCCCACTTATGACAAAGAGATGTATTACATTGTGCATGATTTTAAACAATGGAAGCATTACATTTTGGGGTAGGAAATGATCATCCACACAAACCACTAACCCTTGCAATTCATATAGACACAAGGGAAGTTGTAGAACGATCACCATCAAAAGTGTTCCACATTTCTACAACAGTTTCATCGAAACATCAAGTACAAGAAGGGCAACACCAATAATGTTGTAGATTTACTTAGTCGACCACTGAACTTGGTGCTAACCACTGTGCTCAAATCTTGTGGGCACGAGACTTCTGATTGGCTGCTTCTCTACAAGAGTGATCCAGAATTCGGCCACACAAACAAGTCGCCCTTGGACGGTAACCAAGTTCCAAATGTTTACCTCTAGGATGCACTGTTATGTCACCTTGGACACCTTTGTGTTCCTTCGAGAGAGCGTGCCAAGATTATTTGGAATGTGCACTACAGTTGGGTCATTAGCCATTTCGGAGTCAAGAAAATATTGGCAATACTGTAGAAGTATTTCTATTGGCCGAACCTTCGATATGATGTCGGGAAGAACATCAGATCCTAGACTGCCTACACCATTGCCAAACCGACCATTGAGAAGCAAGGCCTCTATACTCCGATGCGTAGCCCTAATTGACCTTGGGAATCCATCTCCATGGATTATAAGTCGGGCCTTCCTTCTACTAATCATGGTAATGACCGTGTTTTCGTGATCGTCGAAAAATTCTCGAAGATGACCATTATGGTGGCTTGCAAGAAGAATATCACAGCAGAAGCCACTGATAAACTCTTCTTCGAACAAGTGTGGGTACACTTTGGGATCCCACAATCTATCATCTCAGATCACGATAGCAGGTTCCTCTGTACATTTTGGTCAAGCCTCTGGTCAATGTTGGACACCAAGCTCACCAAGTCCACAACTTTCCATCTCCAAACTAATGGCTAGATAGAGGTCATCAACATGATGATCATACATATTTTGCACATGTACAACTCAAAGCATCCATGCACATGGGATGAGAGCCTCCCCTATGTAAAACATAGCTATAACTGGGCCCTCCATAGCTCAACTGGCCACAACCCCTTTCAGGTGGGCTTGGGATTCTAGGCACTATGTCCCATTGATGTAGGCATGCTATTTGCAGCTACTCAGGCTGATTCGACTCATGTCTAGTCTAAAGTTGACACGGTGAACAAATTCATTGAGCGCATTCATCACATCTTCCAATAGGTTCGTGACATATTGTACAAAGCCAATGCTAAGTACAAGCAATGACATGATTAGCATCGGGTGCCACACAAATTCCAGATGGGTGACAAAGTGTGGCTACATTTGCAAGAGCAGCTCGCTGGACCCCACCGCAAGCTTCACCCACTCTGATATGGGCCATACACCATCACCAAGGATGTAGGGGAAAATTCCTTTGAGCTCAGTATTCTACCATTCCTTGGTCTACATCCAGTGTTCAATGTCGACTGCCTTCGGCCCTACTTTCCACCTCTACTGGACACATCCGACATGGCAGAAGAACTCACACCAATAGATTTAAACCCAGACTACATGGAACAAGCCACAATTGATCAGATAATTGACACGTAGATCAAGAACAACCACCAATAGAGGATCAAAGTTTCCTCATCTCATGGAGGAACTCAACGCAATGGGGACCATTGCTTCCTAAGTGGGGAGGAATGACCCAGGTGGATATTGGTGGCCACCCAGCTATTCCACCTGGACCCCACCATTGTTTCCTTTAGTTTTTTAGTTTCCTTAATTGTAGCACAATTTACTGTTTTTGGCAGTTTGTCAAGTCCTAAACTTCAGGTGTTGTTTTGAGGCCCTAAACGACATTTTTTTAGAAAACCACCCTTAGAAAATATGAGTCCTTGAATCAATATTCACTTTCATTTGTGGTAGTCCATGGATAGATCTTTTTAACAAGGTATCATGTGCATCAAACAGAGATCGTATGCCAAATTTATAACCCCGGGAAATTTATGTACGAATTTACCCCAACGGGGCCCTTAGTTTGGCATTTCATCTCCTAGGGTTAGGTTTTTGGATGTTTAGGGTTTTCCATTGCTTCTTAAAAATAAACAGGCCTTTCAGCCTCATTGTAACACAATTTAGAGGCTTGTAGTTGCCACATCTCTTCTCAGAGATAAGCTACCATCGCCTTAGCTAGTTTATTTCCATTCTGTTTGTAAGCATATTTCAGTTATGTGATTTTAATGAAAATAAGTCTTATTTCTGTTGCATCTCTGCATTTATGTGTATTTCTATATTTTATTGTGTTCCTGCATAAGTATGGATCAGCTAAATGACGAGGCTTCATGCCCTTGTGATACTCTTATGCCCTCTAGGGAAAATAGGGTACAATTTAGCACTCCAAGGGTTGAAGCGAAATTCTTTGTGCCTTTGTGATGCGCTTATGTGTTGAGGAAGAAAAATGGGTTAAATAGGGAAAAATTTTCAGGGTTGATGGGGTTTCAAGCTCAAGTATTGTCTTATGCCTATTAGAATATCAAAAATAAGTTCAATCAATAAGACTCGATGATAATATGAGGAATATAAGGATCTACAAGGATTTTTAGTTTTCATCGCATGCATGGTGGAAGATGAAGAGTTTCAATAATGTGAAAATTTACGCATACAACAGTGGATTAACACTTTCAATGTGAATATTGAGCATAAAATCTAAAAAGAAAACTGAAAAACTATAAAACACAATATAAGAAAGGTTTGACAGTGAAATCATGAAAATAAATATAATCATTTGAGATGCAAAACTTACTTGCAGAACTAGTTGATGAATGGCTTCTTGATTCACCAATTTTGCAATCAAATTAGATGATATGATTACGCAAAGAATGATTAACTGATTTTATTTAAAGAAATTAACATGCAAAACTAATCCATGCATGAGTTCCACTTGTCGTCTCTTGCAGGGTTAGTTAAGAGGAGTTAAGAAGGCTCCTATTTTCTAGGAGTGCACCCTCATCCAATAAGCTGACTCATGCATGCAACTGTATAGTGTGCATGTCTTCAACACGAAGTGCACCTAGGTAGGTCACACTTGCTCAACATGAAGGGGTGTGTTGAAGTAGGGAGCACTACTTCAACCCGAAGGAGTGCGCTCAACTTAATTGCACGTCTTCGTCGACTTAAAGTGCACTTTTTATTTTGTGAGATATTTTCTTGCTTTTGTTTTCTTTTGCATAATTTTGAGCTTTTTTCTAGTGTTTGCATGGTGATAAGGCAAGTTTCTAAGTCTAGAAAGATGATGAACTCACCGAACCATGGACTAATTAATTCAAGTGCTTTCTAATGGTTAAGTGATGACTCTTAGGAAACATTGACTTAGGAGGATGAGACG
The DNA here is from genome assembly GCA_034641835.2 of Pinus albicaulis. Taxonomy (NCBI): domain Eukaryota; kingdom Viridiplantae; phylum Streptophyta; class Pinopsida; order Pinales; family Pinaceae; genus Pinus; species Pinus albicaulis. The sequence goes on along the minus strand of CM076580.1, from coordinate 109,623,972 downwards.
CTAGGAGAAACACATAGATGACAAATCAAACAACATGTTGATTCAAGAGGGCTTGAAAAGACAATTATTGTAGGATCCAAATTTGACATAGGAAATTTTTTTGGAGGGTTGAAGTTGCAGCAACAAAAAATTCCTTCTTCTTCTTCTTCTTCCTTCTCTCCTTCTCATTATCGACAACCTTCACAGATTTAGGTTCACTTCTTGAGCAACAAGGTTAATCACCCTCCTTTGTTGTTGTGTGGATTTCTCCTCCATGTAGACATTGTAATCTATCTAGCATTTCCTTTGTTGTCTCACAGTTCCTTACTTTTTCAGTATCTGGCTTAAGCAACCCTTTCATGATGATTTCCTTGGCTTCTCCATTCTACTCACTCTTTTCTTCATTCCATAAGGAGAACCATACATAAACATCCAAAGCCATTAAATAGGCTTTCATTCTAACCTTATATAGTACATACTCTGATATATTTGAAAATGTTACTCCTTTTGATGTAATCTAAGTTTGATTAGTCATATTTTCCTTTTGATCTACCTTCAAGCAGTTATGTTGTCCCTGAAGGAACTTGGCTTTGATACCAATTTTTGGAAACAATGTTAATACTAAGGTCGGGGTGAATCAGTATTAAAGCTTATTTTAACTTTTTATGCCAATTTATATTTTATCATTCAAACATGGAAACCATTCATGTGATCAACAACAACACATGTTCAATAGCAATACAAGTCAACACATGAACACACACCATGAGCAAGTTACACATTGGACACCAAGGTTTAACGTGGAAACCCTTCCTGGAGAAAAACAACCAAATCTTGTTTGTTATTTGATGTAAATAATATCTCCTACTCTATTGAATCAATTTTTTTGTGAGCCACCACTCATAGGAAGCACCAAATCCCTTTGAGTATCAGCTAGCACCGACTGGTAGGAAGCACCAACTCCCTTATTTTGTAGAGACCTGATTAGTTTACCAAAATAACTATTTGAAGCACCAACTTCATGGATTTTTTGCAAGCAAAAACTTGCAACTCCTTGGATTTATGCAAGCACCAACTTGCAAGAGGTACCAACCCTTATTATTTCTTCAGACACCCACTAGACATGGAAGCACTGATTCCTATATGCATGCTCCAAACCACATTAAAAAGGGCACTCTAATTCTCTCTATATTTAGTAGCCACTCTAATTGATTTAAACTCATTATTCTCCTCTACCTTTGGACCTATGTTCCACTCAGCAGCCTACACTTCATTTAGCCTAAGAAACACTCTCTGTCAATGCTACAACATCTTACACTCAACTCACAACCCCTTCTAATCCATAGGATCTCGTGGCCACTCACATCAATGTGGGAACCCTTTTAGGCTCTTTACTCTGCATATGAACTCTTTTCCTCTCTCTGCAACACATGCACACTTGAACTTCATCCTTATCAATGCTCCCAGATGAATCTCTCCTCTTGGCTCACTCAACTATGTTGCGTCTCCCCCCCCATTACTAAATAGAAATTCTGTGATTTTTTCCTCTGTTGTACAATGGTTGATTTTGTATATGTTGTCCTCCATAATTTTTGGAAGTGTACTCAAGCATGACTCTCCATACTTCTCTAACATCAAATTTCATGGCCACTGTTGTTGCATTAAACCACATAATGGCCATTTGAGTGTTCCCATACTGAGAAATAAATCCTCAGTCAAACTATTGGCTATGTTGTCACTCCTAGAGACAACCTTGAGTTGTAAAAGACTAGTGCCTAGGACATCTTAATTAAAAAGGAGCATATAGTTCAACTTGTAAAGGTTGTAAAGAAATGGGCCCTCATGCTATTATATATTAAACAGGAAGGTTTGGTTAAAATGGAACCAAAACTCTCAAAACTTCATCACAACAAAAGTAACATTGTAGTGGCAGAGTGTGAAGTTTGATAAAAATGTATCCGACAATTGTAAGACAGCTTTCTCTAAAGGGGGCTAGATTCTAAAATGGTTCATAGAGGTAAATAATCAGATGGCGATAACTGTGTAAGAAAATGGAAAGGATACTAACTGTAACATAAACGAGATTTAGAAATGAATATCAACATGTACTGGGCTTATGTAATGACAAGAACCCATACATGAAAATAACTTTAAAGATAACATTTCATTGCTGCTAATACCGGAAGAATAGTGGTAGAAGTGAAGGATGAAACAACATATCATGCCTGAGCCATATTTAAAATGCTAGACACGAGTTAGTATGAGTATCGAAAATGATAAATTCACACCAAGACATGTGAGCATTCGCATTCCAGAACAAGATATAAGAAATGTGGATGTAAACGAGATGAACATTTAAACTATAAAACACAAGAGAGAGAGTTAGATACTGTAAAGTATTCAGACCAGAATCCCCAATATAGATGAAACTCCTTATCACCGAAACCCAATGGGCGCTTCAACTTTTATATCAAAATATCAACAAAATGCATACAAAGTTCTTTCTTATTTCTGGGGAAAGATATGCCGTTTATAACCTCTACCCTTTTAGGATCAATTTTCACCCCATCCTTTGTCACAATGTGTCCCAAAATCTTACCCTCCTCTAATGCGAACAGTGATTTCTGAGGGTTAAGAGACAGACCATACCTTCGACACTTCTCAAAAGTCTTGCGCAAGTGTTCAATATGTTCTGCATCGTCCTTTGAGAACACTGTGATATCATCGAAGTAGACCACCATGAACTTATCCTGCTCCCCAATAAAGGAAATATCCATGGCCCTTTGGAAAGTGGCCTCTGCATTAATCAGTCCGAAGGGAATCCATGCATACATAAATGTACCCTAGGGTGTGGTGAAGGCAATTTTCTTTTGATCTTTTGGGAGCATAGCCACCTGATTGTATCCAGAGAAACCATCCATCATTGACATCCGTGAAGCTCCCACTACCTTCTGCAAAATATGATCCATCTTGGGAAATGGGTAGTTATCCTTTAAGGATGCTCTGTTTAAATTCCAGAAATCAACACATAACCTTATCTCTCCATTCTCTTTTCAGACTGGGACCAGATTGGACACCCACTCAGAGTATCTCAGTGGCACAATGATCTTGGCCTTTAATAGCTTCTTTGTCTCCTTTTCTATGGAAGGAAGTAGTAGGGGGTTAATCTGTCTGAGCTTCTGTTTATGCGGTTTCACATCTCCTTTTAGAGGAATTTTATGTTGCAAGATGCTGATATCGAAAGTCTTCATGTATTGATAAGACCATGCGAAAACATCCTTGTAGGTCTAGAATAGTTTCTGGTAAAGCTCTTTATATTCTTCCGGAACTTTCTTGGATAGCTTCACAATTTTGGGATCAGCTTCGGTACCGAGGTTCAAGTCAAAGACCTGATTGTCTTTTGTCACTTTACTGGGTTGTAAAGGGATGTAATTTTTGTCGAACAATCTCTCTAGAGGGACTAGCCCTCTAGGAATAAAATTTCCCTTCAGTTGCAGCACTTTATGACCAGCCACCTTTTCTTCCCATTTGTTTTGTGAAAGATCTTCAATTTCTTCTTCACAAGCATCTATCTCCATATTAGAGAATTATCCAACAGTTTACATGAACCTCTTTACTTGATCTTCGTCCTCAAACACTTGCCAGTGTTTGACATTATCAAGAATTGAAGGTCGATAACGAACTTCAATTTCGTATCTTAAAAGAGGGTTTTGAGGTGGTCGAAAGGTACTGGCAGCTACAGCAAGGGAATCTTCCATTCTGTTCTTTTCTCTGAGCATAAACTGAATGTTAAATGCCAAGAAAAATATTTCCACTAGGTCCCATACCTCGTTCCTATAGGCCCTCAGCCGCGAGTGTTTGGTTTGGCACTGATTTTTCACTTGCCTTACAACTAGTTTTGAATCTCCTAGAACTTTTAGACTCTAAATGTTCATGCTTCTGGTGGTTTGAAATCCCAAGAGGAGTGCTTCATATTTAGCTACATTGTTCATAGCTTCATTCTCTAATTTGAAAGATAATGGAACCCATTGGCCTGTAGGAGAAATCAGCAGCACCCCAGCTCCATTTCCTTCTCTAGAATTGGCTCCATCAAAGTGTAGAGTCCAGACTCTGACCTCTTGATTTTCTGCAGATTGTTCTATCTTGATCTGACAGAATGATGGCTCTTGCACATAGTCTTGGTATTCCTCCAACATCAGACATGAGAACTCCCCCTCTTTACTATACACTGGTGAGTTGACAGAGTTATCAGCCTTAGTAACCATATTTACAAACCTCGTCTCCCTATACAACCTCCTTTCTTGCCCTCTAAATACAGGGATAGTAGCATAAGTCAGATCCAGTTTTATGGAACCTCCAATTTTGGTTCCCCAAGACCTTGATAACAACATCCCAAAACGAGCTGGGATATCAGCCACCACTATATCCATCACCACACTCTTGGCTGGAATTTGGGCCAAATTGACTACCAAGTCCTTGATCATCCCCAGACACTTGACCCTTTTGGAATCAAAAGAATAAAGGTCCTTGTATGGATAGGTGATTTGCAATCCCAGTTGCTCCATGGCTGACAGAGGCAAGAGATTATCCCGAATCCAACATACAGTTATGCAATAACAAATCATGGATCACTAATGACACATAAAAAGGGGGAGTGGAGGCATCTAATTCCTCAACATGGGGGCCAAACACGACCATGGGCCTCTCTTCATGAAGGTTTAGACTGTCTGGGATGGTGGCTGCTTCTGAGGGAAGCATAAAAGAGGAGACCTGGGACTGATAGGTTGGTTGCTTCAATAGTTCTGTCAGTGGGACTGGGATCTTGGCTTTATCAAGTTATTTTTGTAGATTAAAGCCCAAGGAGGACTTCTCTATTATATTTTCTTTTGACTCTTTGTTTTAAACTAAAGGCTTGACTTCTTTCAATACAGACTTAGTATTAGGAGGAGTGACTAACTTTGAAGAGGAAGGAACTTGATCACTAGACTGTAAAGGCTTGTTTAGAGGCCTCTTACCTTTATCCGCAACCTTTTGCATCGTTGTCTCCTTCTGCACAATTATTTCTTTTTTAGGTTCCTCTTCCTCCTGATCTTGTGTACGAGTTCTTTTTCTAGAAGATCTGAGATCATATTTTCTATTGAACTGCGCTTGCATGAAGTCAACGAACTGCTTGCAGTAGTCATCGATCTCTGGATCTTCAATGAATCTAGCCTTTCCTTCTTCTTCCTGTAATGGAATCCCCATTCCATCACCTTCTTGTGAAGGACACTCAACTTCATCACTATTCGAATAAGCAAGATATGGGTCATCTTGCTTATAGGCAGTATCTTCAGTAGGACCATCCATTTGACCTTCTATGTACAGTGGGAGTGGTACTTGGTCTTGCTATTCTTTTCGCTCTCTTTGTAGTATTTGTAGGGGTGGATTTCTATATTGCGGATTGTACCCCCTGTTTGGAGCATTCTGGAATGTTTTAGAGGATGAATTATTGGCTTCAAGTTCAAGCTTCACCAGCTTGCTTGAAATATTTTTAATCATTTTATTCATCTCTTCAATTTTACTTTCAGCTGTTTCTCTATCTTGGCCAGATGTAGATACCTCTTCTTTTCCTCTTCTTCTAGCATCCTGATCTCATCTCCCATTTGATTTCCCTGTGGAAGCGAAATTAGCCTCCAGCTCTAGTGCATCAGTCTGGGCATCATCTAGGGTGGCATACTTCCTTTCTTTTAGAGAGAACCCAAATTCTAAATCGAAAGCTGCTACAAACACTACTTTAGTAGTTGTCTGATGAGGTTTCATTTCAGCTGGAAGGCTTGAGTATAATTTGTTGAACCTCTTAATGAACTTTGGAACTCCCTCATTATGCCTTTTCCTGAGTGCATTGAACTTGGTGAGACAATACCCATGGTCTTTTTTCTCTCCCCATTTTCTGATGAAAGAATTTTCCATCTCTTCCCAATTAGTGATGGAACAGTCTCCCAAAGTCTTAAACCATTTTTTGGCTTCTCCATCTAGGGATTGGAAAAACAGTCTCAAGACCACATCCAGATGTTCAACGTTAATTTTTTCTGCAAAGACACAAAAAACTTCAAGATGTTTCTGAGCTTCGATCTCATTTTCCCCATTGAAATGAGGCAAGACTTTCAGATAATCTTGAGGCATATCATTTAAGACCTGAGGTAATTCCAGGGGGGCATACTTGTTTAGTAAGAAGCCCGTACAAACATCGGGGGTTGTTGAGGTGGTAGGAGAATTTGATGAGTGAGAGGAGGTGGTGGAAGTGAAGTATGTATAACAATTGGTATGTATTGAACAGAGGCTTAGGGTGCTGATGGGAAATTTGGACTGTTGACAGCAGACACTCCTGTGACTTCTTTTACTTCTTTAGCCTCAGGAGTGGGATGAAGAAAGAAGCTGGTGGTATCTTCGGATTCAACTTTGTCTTTAACTTGAATGTTTCCCAAGGAAAGATTATCTGCAAAGTAATCAAGGTTTCCCACAGTGGAATCAGGGCCTTGATCTTGGGCTATTTGGGAAGAGGAAAATGGAGAATATTCCAAAGAAAATATAGGGATCTTTTTATGAACTGACTGTCTTTCCCTCCAACCCCTCTTGTATAAAATATTCTCTGGGTCAGATATCGAAGGTGTCTTCGACTGAGATTTATCTGACCTCAGATGTGTTTTTTGGGAAGCCATGACTACAAATAGGTTTATATTATAATTGATAGTGGAGTCGCCAAGGTGAGGGATCTACAAATCTCAACTCTTCTTTCTCACCTGTTTTGAAGAGTGAATAAAGATTATTTCGAGGCCCAGGGATTTATCTTTTCTCAAATTCGTATACCCGGCAACGGCACCAGAAAGATGTTGACACTCCTAGAGACAACCTTGAGTTGTAAAAGACCAGTGCCTAGGACATCTTAATTAGCAAGGAGCATCTAGTTCAACTTGTAAAGGTTGTCAAGAAAGGGGCCCTCATTCTATCATATACTAAAAAGGAAGGTTTGGTTAAAATGGAACCAAAACTCTCAAAAATTCAGCAAAGCAAAAGTAACATTGTAGCGGCAGAGTGTGAACTTTGATAAAAACGTATCCGACAATTTTAAGATAGATTTCTGTAAAGGGGGCTGGATTCTAAAATGGTTCATAGAGCTAAATAATCAAATGGCGATAACTGTGTAAGAAAATGGGAAGGATACTAACTATAATAGAAACAAGATCTAGAAATGAATATCAACATGTACTGGGCTTATGTAATGACAAGAATCCATACATGAAAATAAATTTAAAGATAACATTTCATTGTTGCTAATACCGGAAGAATAGTGGTAGAAGTGAAGGATGAAACAACATATCATGCTTGAGCCATATTTAAAACGCTAGACACGAGTTAGTATGAGTATCAACAATGATAAATTCACACCAAGACATGTGAGCATTCGCATTCCAGAACAAGATATAGGAAATGTGGATGTAAATGAGATGAACATTTAAACTATAAAACACAAGAGAGAGAGTTACATACTGTAAAGTATTTAGACCAGAATCCCCAATAGAGATGAAACTCCTTATCACCAAAACCCAATGGGCTCTTCAAATTTTATATCAAAATCTCAACAAAATGCATACAAAGTTCTTTCTTAGTCTGTTCTTCTGAAAATCTAGAACCTTTTTTCCATCTCAGTTTACTGTTTATATAGAATTACAAGAACATGCGTGGGAAGATATTTTTGGAAAATATCTTCTCCGCGTGCTAGTGAGCAGTTTTAGGTCCTAATAAAAAATAACAAAATTCATGATGAGGGAGAACGCTTCTCATCATTTACAATTAAGCTCATGGCCATTTCAAAATAAAATATTAAAACTGTTCCAACAAAAAGTAAATGCAAGAGTGAAATATGAATTCCACTCGAAACTTGAAAGTAGAAAGTAAAAATAAAACTAAAGGCCATGAGGGCTGAATCATGAGTTAAAAATCTTCATTGGTGAGAAGGGGTTGAAGCAGTGACTGATGCAAGCAGTGGGATGGTTGCTGAAGAGCTGGCTAGCAGGCTAGCATAACTCGTGTACCTCTGCTAGGTGTCTAATGCAGGTTCAGGCATCGCGGCAAACCCCTCTGCTTTGATGTAAGCTTCAGTAAGTTCATCATAGTTTTCATCAACAAGAATTTTATATTTCACTTGGTGCAAGAGTGCAAATTGTTTACTGAGGACTGTAACTATAGTTTTAGGTTTGAGGCGAGTGTATTTTTTAGAAGGTATATCGATTTGATTCATTACCTCTTTCAGAATGGCCTCGTACACTGGTAACGGTTGTAGTACGATGTGGTTGGGATCCCAGTATGATGGGAGTCCCACGAATGTTATCTCAGCCCAATCCACCTCAAACTGTTCTAAGCTGGCCACCACTTTCTCTAAGGCATTCAAGGCTATACTACGAGCAAACTCTTTTTATATTACTTTTTGGCACTCCACGGCTTCCTTAAACCTACTCTTGATATCCCGCTTTACCATGTCCTCTGGTTTTAGTTCTTTTAAGAAAGAGATATATCTTTTTGCACTCTGAACTCTGTTGGATGCATCGGCATTTCCTTCGTGAAGCTTCCTTCTGAAAAGGCGCACAACTGACTTCATTTCCTCGACAATATTTAAAAATTCCCAGTGCCTTTTTACCTTTGTGATAATCTCGGCCCAGATCAATCGCCTAGCATCCAGGAGGGTAATATTTCCTTTCATGCGACTGGTGAGCTCACCGATGGTTTTTTCGTGCTATGCCTTCTCCTCTTTCCCCTCCTCGATCTCTTTCTGCATGAAATTAATCTTCTTGTAATTCTCGGCAAGGAGGGCTTCTAGCTCACTGATCCTTTGACGCGCTGTTGAGACCTTTTTTTCCATTGCTTCGGTTATGGCCAGTGTAGTGGTCAGCTGCTCAAAAAGTGAACTAGTGCCTTCTGGGGCAAGTGGAGCACATACATGAGTGTCCCAGGTTATCTGTAATTCATTCATCTTTCCTTGTAGAATGGCCATCTCTCCCGAAATATTTTCTTTCTCCTCCCTCTCCTTTGCAAGAGAATCATCCAAGCTTGCCTTGTCTTTTTCCGCTTGGACTAGCTCAGCTGTTTGCACATGATGAGAGCCCGGTATATTTACTTTACGTTTTAAGGCTGTAACCTGCTTCTGTAACTCCTCTATAAGATGACTCTCGGGGTATGATATACCTTTTTCTTTAACTTTTATCACCTCCTGGAGAGTTTTTATGTCGTTTGTAAGTGTGCGGGAATTGATCTTCTCCTTTATGAAATTCTCCAGTACTTGGTTATGTTTACTCTGCAGTTTTCTTAGAGTAATGGAGAGCCACATTACTTCATCTTTGAGCATGTCGCCAAAGCACTAAAATAAATTACATTTGTCAATTGTTGGAACTTGTGACATGTCGATTGCTATCTTGAATGCCTTGTAGCTGGTGGTACCAACCTCTGGGTTTAGAATGGCTTCAGTCATAACCATTACTAGTTGCTCTGTAACCAAATTTATTGCAGATGAGAACCTGGTTTGGTAGTTTTCAACATACCCTTCTAGCTTAGACCAATATTTATCTATGATTACTCAGTTCCTCATCCTACCCTCGCTTGCACCCTGAGAACTACTGGCTGTGATGGCCTGTGAAACTTCTTAGAAGTCAGAAGAGGCATTAATATCTCGTAGCACCTTGATTCCTACTTTTCTCTTGTCTGATTTCCCATAAGGTATTTCATCCTGGGGCAATAGTTCATCTCCTATAACCTCTGCTTCATTGGTCCTTGTTCTTTGTCTTTTGAAAGGGGGAAAACCCTCTCTTGATGCACCTGCCTCCCCCACCTGCTTATCACCTGCTTCTCTGGTTGAAGTGGTATCTACTTTTTCCCCCGTCGCAAATGAATCAGTCTCCATCGGCGAAAGCAAAGGCAAGTTTTCAAGGTTAGCTCACCACTCGATGAAAGGCCTTATTTCATGAATATAAGGGGTTGATTTCTTCTTCTTCCTTCTGTTAGAGATGATTCCCTTCGAATCATAGGGCCAAGCTTTCTCTTGCCTCAAATCCATGCCTTGCAGCAAATTTTCCACCGCGGGAAGGGCGTGCCTTGAATTAATGACGAAAGGGCCAATGGTTGTGGGAAGTTTGAGAATAAACCCCTTTTTAGTAGGGAGGAAATGGATTTGGTAAGATTTTAAGGTCTGGCGGAGGTATTCCAAAGCGTAAATCTGCCGAGCAGGAAAAAATGGCAATTGATAGGGAGAGACTTTGGCTCCATAAACCCTGATTTCAGTGTAATTGTAAAAAACATACCAGTCCCCAGTGCTTTGAGCTTCACTGTACTGTAACCATTTCCTCAGTTCAGGAAAAACCCTAGGCAAAGGAGAGTCATGGATAATAGTATAAGCTATGGGCATCAAATCATTCAGAAAACTTGAGTAGCCCACCCCATTTTCCAACTGATGCGTCGCGGGACTCCAGTAAAAAATTGGTCTTGGCTAAGAATTTATCTTATAAACCTTATCTGAACCCAAACCCTCAAATTTATCAGCATACTGAAAGAGGAAAAGATAAAAGACCATGGAACAAAAACAAAAACGACTTGAGTCTGAGAGCTCCTCAAACTGAGTTTGAATGGTGGAGGCCAGAAAACCAGGAATATCTAAAATGACCCCGGGTTGAGACATTAACCACAGAAAAGCTATGCATTCTTTTGAGGCTCACCCAAAACCTTCCACACCCAGGAGACCCACAATAATAGCAAGGATAGGCTGGACATCTTCCTTGAATAAGGCCAGAGGTATTGAATCTGCGATGGGAAGAGTTGTGAAATGGGAGTTGGTTATGGCAGTGATGAAATCGCTCTGCTGTCTCCATGGCAGTTTTGAAAACTGATGAGACAGTGTTATTTCATTAAAACTGACATAGCTCAAACTGGTGGGAAAAAAAAGGGATTTTCTGATGGTTTTAGGAGAAATAGTGAATATTTTGTTTGCCTGAGTTGAGAGGAACATGCGCTGATGTTCATCATAAGCGTCCCGGAGCCAACATATGAATTCGACCACTGGGTATACTGGGGGAGCTATTTGATGATACAGACCAGACAAAGCAACACGGAACTTATATTTATTTTCCACATGCTTCCTAAAAAGCTTAGGGTTGATGCGGCTAATGGGAAATGGGTATTTCAGGTCACGAATGTGGGCTTGCAAGTCTGTGAATGGTTCAGGCCCTGGGATAGCCGTGGACTCACGGGCTTGGGGAGTTTCGGGCTCTGATTTCTTGGTGGTGACTTTACCCACGACCATCATACAAACCCAAAACAAAATCAAAAGGAAACGATATGGAATGAAAGGGATGGAATACCTGCGAAGTAGAAAATCGCTCGGGAAATCGACGCAGGGGTACTGACAATGACCAGGCAGACCTGGTACTGGGCGCCCACTTTTTCTTATATAGTAGTCGAAAAACCGAGAGTATTTTACCACAGTAAAAGACAGAAGACAGTTATACAGGCTTGAGGTAGCTTGGGAAAAGGAAGGTGGGGTAAAACAAGTAGGGCTGACGTCCTAAGGACACTCACTATGAGACACGCAACATAAGGGGATTGGGTGTTAGAATTTTGTTAGGTGAATACTGCGTGTCGGGTTAAATACTAGTACTGGCCTTGGTACCGGTTGTCCTAAAAACTTACCTTACCTTTATATCATGGTGACAACTGTACCTTAGAACCTGGCCCTCGAAGGATGCAAGGCGATTTCTGTAACTGATCCAAAGTCCCTGCCCTTTTCTCCATAAAACGCTCGCCTCGTGTCAGGCTCCTTGACACGTCATCAAGATTTCGGGGGGGAAAGATCCGCCTTATCCCTCTCATTTGTGACCCCCCTGGAATGGTGTTTGCAAAATTCGTCTATGTGTATATAGAATATAAGTGTGACCTACCTTATATCTATTTCCTTCGCGCTTTTTAAACCTTCGCGATTTCGATCCAAACCTTGGACATACTTCCGCTTTATTACAAAGTGTGCTTGCCCCTCTTTGATGTATGGTTCAATTAATCGTATTTCCCCTTCACGATCTTTCAAACCATAGAAATTTGAATGCGTTCGAGTAATCGGCCCTTGTGATCTTTCTCAAAAATTTAAAAGGTGAACGATATAATCAACATGCTACAAGAAGGCTCTCTATGCTTATTAATTGTTCACATATCTCAAAATGAACTTCTTTCATGGCTCTTGTGTACTATGATTATATCTACTATCCATGAGGATTTTTTCTTCATTCAATTCCTCATAGCATGCAAGGAAGAACTGAGGTGGCTTGTTTCTACTTAAGACATGCCCACTAATTCATTTTGTGTAGACAGGGTCCTTGATTCCTCGATTCAATGATCTCTGCAGTCACTATTGATTTCATTAGCCCAACCTGTGCATATGTGGTGCTCACTGCCCTTTTAACCAGTTTTTGACTCATTCCTCCATAGTGAGGCATTGCCAAATATGGCACATAGGCCAAAACTAACACATAGATCTAAAGAGTTGTTGACCCACTCATTCTTCAATGTTCATCTAATCCAAACATGGTGCATAGAAAATTTGTTATAAAAACCAAATATGGAGAAATCATGCCAGCGAGATGACTTATCACACCATGCATGTGACGCAAATGCAATTTACATAGCTTCTCTATACCCGTAGTCATTAATACATGCATGTACCACCTAAGAACAACCCCTGCACCAAAATAATATATATCTATATATATATATATATATCTGTATATATATGTATGTATATATATATATATATATACATATATATACGTATATATATATATATATATATATATATATATATATATATATATATATACATATATATATATATATATATATATATATATACATATATATATGTATGTATGTATATATATCTATATATATACGTATATATATGTATGTATATATATATATATATATATATATATATACATATATATGTATGTATATATATCTATACATATATATACGGATATATATAGATATATATACATACATATATATGTATATATATATATATATATATATATATATACATACATATATATATACGAATATATATAGATATATATACATACATACATACATATATATATATATATATATATATATATATATATATATATATATATATATATATATATATATATATATATATATATACATACACACACACACACATATATATATATAGTCTTATCCTAGATGCTCGAATGCCCTTAACTTCTTTGCAATGAATTCCATATATCTTATGGGCTTCTGGCCTAGCCCACTTGTATGCACCACTGACAGTGCCACTAAATAGCTCCACCTATCAATCTCTAATATGCCACTATGAACTCCACATGTCAACGCCCACTGCAATGCCTGATTCCAAACTAAAATTGCTTCTCGGCATTCACTTTTCCGCAAATCTCTGTTACGAGTTCCATCAATTGAAAGTCTGTCAAATGTTGTCCCCTTCTAGCCCAATTCCTTTCCATCTCACGTCTATTTTTAAATAAATTTACAGTCTTTTTAGCCTTTTGGGGTTCTAGGCTTTTGGGCAGGTACACCAACTATGACTTTGGGGGATCATGAATTTTATTGTCAGTAACTTTTGATCCAAGGGAGAATTTTTGGACTTCCACATATTGTTGGAAAGATATTTACAAGAACTATAGAACTAGGACACTTCCAAAATACTCTGAGATAATATGTTGATGCATAAATTCCTCAAAATATGGAAACTCTCAATCATCATAGTCATCATATTATAGATTCTCCAATAACCATACTACCATGATGATTATCTACAAGGGGTTGCAAAAAACATGGAACTCCCCCTGAGATTGACACACTAAGAAAATTAATTCCATTTTGATTGACATTAATTTTGACATGTTGAATGCCACTAGTCACTTGGACAAAGCCAATATGTAAAACACATCTCCCCCATGGTTGTTGACATCAATGCTATCACACTTTGTTGCCACTAGCATAAATGCTAATCTAGTTAACATGAATTCCATCACAACATTTTTCACTTGCCATTAGACAATTCCAACTATCCAACACGCCTCCTAGCATGATTTTTGACATCAAATCTAACACACTTTCTCTCGTTATCCATCCAGGCAATGCCAACTATCCAACTGAGCGTTGCTATTGGCATATAGGAGAGTGTTATAGGATCCTAAAGGGCTTATTAGATGAATTTTGAAGTTGAAAGTGGGCCTAAAAATAAAGAAAAATATACTAAAAAATTAACTTTGTAAGAACTAATAGGATTCAAGTTGCTGATTTCATCTCTAGGGGAGAATATTTTGGAGGGAAAGGAAGAAAAATAAAATTTTTAATTGTATTTTCATCTTATCTCCATGTAGGTTTATTAAAATTTTAAGTGTAGACATATGTTGGATGTGAAATTAAATTCCACATCCAATGATTACCCACCCTACATAGTTATGATTAGACCCACATCGAATAAAATGAAAATTCATGAAAAAGTTGTGTTTGAACACGTTTTTTTCATGTATTTTCATTTTTTTTCTATGTGGGTCTACTAAGAACTACAAAAATTGGGTACTCATTGGATTTGGAATTTAATGATGCATTCGTCATATGTTTAACTTGAAATTTTAATAAATATATAAAGAGATAAGCCAAAAATACAATAAAAGGTAGTTTCTTTTCTTTTTCTTTAAAAAATAATTAATCTTATTTTATTATTTTCCTTAAGAGGTTCATTTAATACCTAAAAATTCCCCTAAAGGCCACCCCAAAGGGAATTTAAGCACAAAACCATTTTTCCATACTTTCCATTATTGAATATTGGGTTGTATAGATAGTCCATTCCTAAAGAAAACATAATGAAGAAACAATTCACTAACTGCATTAATGAGACTCGTGAATGATGTACTATGCCAATATCTTGATTCATTTGTTATTATTTATTTTGATGATATACTACTTCACAATGATAACTTGGAGGACCACATATCACATCGGATGCATATTTTAGAGACACTGAAGGAGAACCAACTACTAGAAAAACTAGAGAAATGTGAGTTTTCCCAGTAATATTCAATTTATTTGGGCTATGTTAATGGTGAAAGGGAGATTAAGATTAATCTTTGAAAATGGAGGCCATGATGAAGTGGTTGGTTATACAAATGTCTTTAAATTTAGGACTTTTGATGGGGCAACATAGTACTTGTGGAATTTTAAAGCTCCATTTTTAGTTGTAATTATACTTCTTTATGCCCTAATAAAGAGCAACAAGGGTTTTCCATGGGGCAGGAGTCAACAAAATGACTTTGATGATGTTAGTCATAAGTAATTTTTACTATTTTTAGATGAATAAATATTGGTTCTAGATTTCTAAAAACAACATTCTTTGAACATTGTGAGTTTTAGAAATCTCACTGCCTTCATTATCCCTATTGAAAAATTTTCACTATTATACCATTTTGTCATTCCATGGTCACCCTGCCACTCCTAAAGGACTCCTTATGGGCTTATGTCACTCATCTCCATCCTTTGTCCTATCTATGACCTCATCACTCTGTTTTTCCCTTTCCCATAACCCCACTTTACATCTAGGGTCACCTATAGCCTACCCTTTCCCATGTTCACCAGGTTCCTAAAGAATTGATGGTATCAAAACTATATATGTAGGCTCTATAGATAAATCAAGTACATTGGATTTTGTATCTTCAATACATCACTTTGTTAATACTCTATTTTCACACTTAAAGACTCCAAGCCAATTTTCAGTCAAAGACTAGGTAAAAAACCCCCCCACTAGGTTAATTAGGGTTTCATATGGTCCAAGGTCATCATTTCCAAAGAGGACTATCATTCAGTTTCAGAGTCTGCACATAAGGTAATAGACAAGCTTGACACTTTTGCAGAAGTGCTGAAAAGTGTATTAGCAAAAGTTGGTAAGGTAGGAGGTCTGCTACTCAATGAAGAAATCTTGCAGTGAAGGAAGATTCTGAAGATACCACTGTGATCAGATTCTAGAATTGTAAAAATGAATTTGCCATGTATAAATGAGAAAAAGATGAGGTTCAGCTCCATAGGTGAAAGAAAAGGAGGTTTTTAAGGCTGCTCCCGTGTCAAGATGAACATGTCAGATCTCTAGGATCAAAAGGAAACACAGATTTCATGTCTCCAGCAAACTGTCAGCCAAGGTAAAAAGGACAAGTTTAAATATTGTAATGGAAAGCATAGAAAGTTCTTAAAGATTTTGTCTTGTGTTTTGAGCCCCAAAGTATCAAAATCAATCTATCATGCCTCTAGGATTAGAAGAAGAGAAAAATTCATAACTCCTACAGATCACAGGAAAAAAGGTACAAAGGTTAAGCTAAGTTTCATGATGGGAATTACA
Organism: Pinus albicaulis; assembly: GCA_034641835.2. Taxonomy (NCBI): domain Eukaryota; kingdom Viridiplantae; phylum Streptophyta; class Pinopsida; order Pinales; family Pinaceae; genus Pinus; species Pinus albicaulis. The sequence continues at coordinate 109,607,546 of CM076580.1, read as the reverse complement.
TAAGGTTTTTGAAGAGGATCCTACTATGTAAAATCCTCCCAGAGTTGTCAAGGTGAATGTGTCATACTTCAAGAGCAATTTTATCATGCCTCCATCATTTTCCAAGAAGTCATTCCAAAGGACAAATCATTTACCACACCTAGGGCCATTTTTTCTTCAAACTATGTTTCTGACCAAAAAATGATGAATTTGACAAATGTGAGAGAGGTTTCTGTCCATCATAGGTCCAAGAAGAAAAACCTCCTTCATATTTTACACAGGTATCACGATTTGGGAGAAATGTCAAAAATACAGGTGTCACAGGAGAATTGCTGCACTTCTGGAGTGACCTTAGGAAAATCCATTTTTCTCATAGCTGGAGTGTTCAAATGAATTTCTTGATGGATCAAAAGACAACTAGACTATTGTGTAACCAGCTCCAAAAAGAGAGAAAAGAGATATCAATGCCTTAGAAATGAGCCACTTCGAGGGGGCAACCTCCAATACATTACATAAATGAACAATTCTTGGATGATTCAATTTACAAAACCTCCTTTCTATATATAGGAGTCCATGGGGCCATAATGTAATCCTAGTGGGCCACAATGTAATCCTATCCGACCTAACAATAATAATTTAAGGGCACAATAATAACAAAATGGGGGTTACAAGGGTACAATAATAACAATAAGGGTTACACTAACAATAATAAGGGACTATACTAGTGATATAGGGACCTAACATGCCCCTCTCCTTCAAAAAAGTGTTGTCCTCAACGCTTGAGTAGCTACGGGTGCTTCTGTATAAAATTCTCATCCTCCCATGTAGAATCTTCAGTGGGTAAGTTCTTCCACTTGATGAGATACTCTGAAATTGATCGATTCCGTAGCTGTCGAGTTCTTGTTTTTGTGACCGCTTCAGGTTCCAATATGATTTTTCCTTCCTCATCAAGTTCTGGAAATATTGTTTGAACTGGAAGATTTTCACCTATAACCTTCTTTAAGCATGAAACATGGAAAACTGGATGTACTCGCGAAGAAGCAGGAAGCTCCAATTTGTATGCCATAGTACCAATCTTTTGCAACACCTTGTAAGGACCATAGTACTTTAGCGATAATTTATTATCCTTCTTAGCTTGCTTGAGGGACATTTGTTTATATGGTTGTAGCCGTAAAAATACCCAATCTCCTATATCAAAACTTCTCTCGCTGCGATGTTGATCTGCCTGTTGTTTCATTCGATTTTGTGCCAAATTCAGGTTATCGTTTAAGAGTTGGAGAACTTCTTGCTGATGCTCGATGTGATCTTCCACTGCTTGAACCTTCGAATTTTCCCTTAAAGATGATGTGATCGATGGTGGATGATATCCATAAAGTGCCATAAATAGGGTCATTTTTGCTGCAGTATGGAAGGAAGTGTTATACCACCATTCAGCGAGAGGTAACCACTTGACCCATTGTGTTTGTTTATCAGATACAAAACAACGAAGATATCCTTCCAAACATTTATTTACTATCTCGGTTTGACCATCAGATTGAGGATGATAAGATGAGCTATGAGCTAATTGAGTACCCAAACAAGAAAATAACTCCGTCCAAAAATTTCCGGTAAAAATGGGATCTCTGTCGCTCACAATAACCCTTGGGCTTCCATGTAGCTTTTGAATTCTGTCCATAAATGTAGTAGAAACTGTACTTGCTTTAAATGGATGAGATAATGCACAAAAGTGTGCATACTTGGTACGTCTATCAACTACCACCATGATGACACTCTTTCCTTCAGACTTAGGTAAACCTGTGATAAAATCCATTGAAATCTCCTCCCAACGTTGACTTGGAATGGATAAAGGTTGTAGAAGTCCCGGGGTCTTAATTGTTTCCACTTTATTCTGCTGGCAAACCAAACATTCTGCCACAAAATTTTGAATATCTGATTTAAGGCCATCCCAAAAAAATTCTTTCTTCACCCTGTGGTAAGTTTTTAAAAATCCCGAGTGTCCTCCTAAAGGAGAAGTGTGCAATTCCAGAAGAATCTTTTGTTTTAGATGGGAATTCTTACAAAGATATAAGCGATCTTTGTACCATAAGGAATCATTTTTCCAACTAAATGTATCGGATGTACTAGGATCTTGCTGCAACTTTTGAATGAGTGTCCATACATCTTTGTCCTTCTTCCATTCATCTCTTGCTTCGGTTATCCAATCTGGTTGGATAATAGAAACGGCACAAAGCAATGCTTCCACCTCTTCATTATTTCTTGAGAGTGCATCTGCAACAACATTAAGCTTTCCTTTTTTGTAGATTATTTCAAAGTCATAACCCAACATCTTTGTGACCCATTTTTGCTACTCTTTTGAAGATATTCTTTGTTCCAAAAAGTGCTTAAGACTATCATGATCAGGTTTTACCTTGAAGTGTCTTCCCATTAGGTAAGTTCACCATTTCTTTAGTGCATGCAGTATTGCTAACATTTCCTTCTCATAAATAGGTTTCTGCAAATACTTTCCTTTGATTAGACGACTTTCAAAAGAAATGGGTCTTCCTTCCTGCATTAAAATTGCACCAATTCCATTTCCTGAGGCATCACATTCCACAATAAAGGTTTTTGTGAAGTCTGGTGTAGCTAAGACCGGTGCTAGGCACATTGCCTCTTTAAGACGTTCAAAGGCCTTAGTTGCTTCAGGAGTCCATGAAAATGCATCCTTCTTCAATAATGTTGTTAGAGGTGCTGCTATTCTCCCATAATTCTTAACAAACTTGCGATAATACCCTGTTAACCCGAGAAATCCTCGCAACTGCTTTATGATCGTGGGGACTTTCCATTCCTTAATGGCTTTAATTTTGTTAGGGTCTACTTTAACACCCTCGTGAGATATAATATGACCCAGATATTCCACCTCTTGTGCTCCAAAGAAACATTTGGATGTTTTTGCATATAATTGTTTCTCCTGCAATAGCTTGAGCACCCTGTCAACATGTTCAACATGATCCTTCCAAGACCTGCTGTAGATTAGTATATCATCAAAAAATACTAGCACAAATTTTCTAAGGAAGGGTTTGAAAATGGAATTCATCAACCCTTGGAATGTAGAAGGTGCATTGGTAAGGCCAAAAGGCATGACCAAAAATTCATAATGACCCTCCTTGGAAAAAGGGTTCGAAATCTTGTTTTTTTGGAAGTAAGGATATCTATAAGGCCTGATGTTTGGATGAACACTTCCTGGAATCAAATGAATAGCATGATCATGATCACGAATAGGTGGGAGTCCTTTGGGAGTTTCGAACACCTTGGAATGATTGTCCAAGACTTGTTGGAGATCTGCAGAAATAGATGATTTTGATGTTGGAACTTCTAGTGAGCATAATTGTGGAATTACGCCTCATTGTTCTTTCTTTAGAACCTTTGTCATGACATTAGAGCTTATTATCCTTCCTAGCTTCCCTGCAATACCTCGTAATTTGACTTCCTTTCCTTCTGAAAAAAATTTCAAGAAAAGTTCTTGAAAATTAAAAGCTACCGTCCCCAAAGATTGTAACCATTGTACTCCTAGTACAACATCAGTACCTCCCATAGGAATGGAAAGCATTGGACTAGTCAATACATATTCCCCCATGGTTAGCTTGATATTATGGCATTTTCCAGAGAAATTTATAGTTCCTCCATTTGCAGCCATCACTTGACATTCTAGTGCTGGGTATAGGAAACAATTTAATTCCTTGGCTACCTTACAATGAATAAAATTATGGGTGCTACCTGAATCAATCAACAATATTACCTTTTTCTTCTTGATTTGTCCTTGTATCTTGAGAGTTTGAGGAGTGGTAATTCCTGCCAGTGCATTACACGATATGGTCGGATTCATTTCTTCCTCTTCTAGGGTTGGTTCCTGGTGTATATCATCTTCTTGTTCATTTTCTTCTTCCTCTTCACAATCTATGTAAAATAATTTCTTCTCAGCACACTTATGACCTTTAGTGTATTTTCTATCACAATTGTAGCAAAGCCCTTTTGCTCTTTTTTCTTCCAATTGTTGTGGTGTCAACCTTGTAGGTTGTGGAAATCTAGGCGTAGCAACACTTCCTTCTTTATAGAATTGAGTGGTAGGCTTCCTTGTCGCCATAATTTTACATTCAACTTTTCTTGCCAACTTGAATGCCTTCTCCAATGAATCGGGTTCCAAAACGCGAACTTCATGTTGGATGTTATCCTTTAAAGTGCCTATGAAGAGATCAATCCTGTGTTCCTCTGGAATATCAGTTACCCTTATATTCAATTTTTGGAAGTCCTCAATGTGCTGCCCCACTAAACCCTTTTTTTTTGAGATTTATCAATTGGCTAAAGAAGGTGTTGCTCTTTGTATCCTCATAATGTGCTATCATTTCCTCCGTAAAAATTGACCAAGTGACAATTTTTTTACGGGAGCAAAGCCATCGATACCATACAAATGTATTTTGTTCTAAATGTAAAGTTGCAATGCGTACCTTTTGTGTGTTTTGCACATTATGGAAATCAAAATATTGCTCCATCTGTAGTATCCATGTTACAGGATCCTTTCCATCAAACTTCCTCATATCCATTTTTGGAATATGGTGGTTCTTCCCGCCAACATTAGAGTTTATGAAATCACGATTAACATTTATTTTGTTCTCATCATGAGTTTCTTCTATTATATTTCCACCATTAGGAATAATTTCTTGTTTTAAGCTTGTCATCAAGCCTTCCATGTATGCTTTTAGATCATTCTTCATGTTTTCCATGTTGTCTTTCATGTCATCCATCTTAGCTTACACACCCACTTCCATGCCATCCATCTTAGCTTCCAAACCATTCATCTTAGCTTCCACGCCTTTCTTCAAACCATCCATCTTAGTTTCCATGCCTTTCTTCAAAACTTCCATTTCATTTTTTTTTGTTCTTTGCGAGAGAATTTTTTTTTGGCACTTTCTCTTGTACTTTTGATATGTCATGTTGCCATTCTTCGTCTTCATGAGTCATAGTAGAGCCTTCTAATGGCTTAATGCACATTGAATTCAACGCCCGTTGGAATTAAGCCTTCTAATGGCTTAATTTGACAAATGTGAGAGAGGTTTCTGTCCATCATAGGTCCAAGAAGAAAAACCTCCTTCATATTTTACACAGGTATCATGGTTTGGGAGAAATGTCAAAAATACAGGTGTCACGGGAGAATTGCTGCACTTCTGGAGTGACCTTAGGAAAATCCGTTTTTCTCATAGCTGGAGTGTTAAAATGAATTTCTTGATGGATCAAAAGACAACTAGACTAGAAGAGATTTCCAATGAGATATCATGAGCTAAATTTGGAGTTGGGTAAGGCCTCAACAAGTTGCCTGCACTAGCACTCTGCATTTTTGCACCATCATTTAACACATTTTGACCTCTCTTGGGAGAATAAAATTTTGACACGTCCAGTAAACTCCAATCAGAAATCAAAAGGTATATTTAGAAATACTATAGGACTAGATTTCCAACGAGCTATCATGGGCCCCATTTGGACACCGGGAAGGCCTCCAAATTCCCTTTGCAAATTGGAATTACGCGCTCAGGATTTGGCGTTGTGCCCTTGGCGAGGAGGGCTTCCTAAGAAAATTAACCCCTTATACCACTTCAGAGCCTTTTAAGTTTCCTCCAAGGTTTTCTAAAGATCTGATAGTGGTAATTGGATGCCTTACCATCATTCTCAATCATTTTGGATGATTTATATCAAAGAAAATGAAACCTTAAGAGGTTACCCTAAGGCTTGAAATTGCAAATCACTATTTGCCATTTCTTTATCTACCCATAAATAATATCAGTCTAGACAGGAGGTGAAATTAAGGTGGTTGCATTTTTTTAGAGTTTGTCATCCATCAAGGGCTTGGCATAACGCTTAACCGCTTACATTACAAAAGCATTGACATTACATGTCCTCCTTCATCGCAAATTTCCATTAGTGCAAGGTGTTTTCAAAGAAAGGTTTGACATATCAACTGGATTGCCTTCAAAATTATTTAGCCTCTCATTCTGCCTAATTTACACCCTCAATCACTCACTTTATTCACTAGTTTATTGCCACTCCATTACAAAGATATGATGGACCCAATGAGGCTAAAAGACAAAGAAAACCTTGAAAACTTGGTTGATCTATATCTACAGGCATCCCAAACACCATAAACAAGGCAATTTCAAAATTTGGGCAACTTTTCACATTTTTGGATTTTGATTGTTTTTTAGGGCCAAGGGTGCAGCGCCCTAGGAGCTGCGCTTTTTATTGGGGCATAAATTGAAGGAAAAATTTACATTTTTGGGTTCCTTAGGCCAAGTACATCACACTCACCAAGTTTCAGCACATTTGGAGCAAGACTGGTCCTCCAAAAGGGTCAAAAACCTGCAAAATTTCACCTTTCTGCCTTGTTTTCAGGGCTAGTGTTGTGCCCTTAGCAGCCTTGGGAGAATGAGTTTTTGAGCAGGTAAATGGACTCCAATAAGGAAACTAAAGGTATTTTTGGAAAACAGATTGTACAAGCTTACCAATGAGATATCATGGATCTCATGTGGACACCTCAAAGGCCTCCAAATATTGGTTACAAAACCAACAATTTTTTGAGTGCACGCGCTGTGCCCTTGGACTTAAGTGTTGTGCCCTTTCCTGCAATAGTGTTGTGAGAATGAGTTTTTGGGCAGGTAAATGGAGTTTATTCTAAAAAATAAAGGTAGTTTTGGAAACCATTAGGGGAATTTTGAGGTCTAAAATGGGCCTCCTAAGGAAATAATAAAATAATAGCTAAACCAATAAAATAATATTTATGAATTTTCAATACACTTTTTGCATCACAATCCATGTAACCATAGTTAAATTCAATTCAAAAGTTGTACTAAAATAAAATTAATAAAAAAATTGTATTGATGTGACTATAAATAAGAATGATATTTTCAAGAAAAGTCATTATCATTGAACAACTAATGCATTTGTCCTTTGTACTCTAATAACTTAAAATAAAATATAAATATAAATTTATAAATTCTTAATTATATTATATACGATTAATTAAAATTTGTATTATTTAAATTGTATAATAACATGTACCTATTATACTATATTAAAATAATATAATATAATATAATAAATGTATAGGGATATGCATTGTTTCTTTCAAGAAATATGAAATGACAATAATATATTTTATTCAAAAATTGTGAAATGACATTTATTATGAGTATTTTACTTTTACTTTAAAAGTTCTTAGAGCACTACCATGGTTAACCATGAGTTTTTATCCACCACTGAGAATGTGACAAGTAAGTACCTTTAACTCAAGCAATGCCACCTCAACCATTAGGGATGATGTCATCCCCTAAAATATGATTGGTTCTCATAAAGTGAATTTTGATTGTACATTTCCCTTAGGAGGCCCATTTTAGACCTCAAAGTTCCTCTAATGTAGACTGGATAATCTTTCCAATGAGATATCATGGAGCTCATTTGGACACCGAGAAGTCCTCCAAATCTCAGCTACAAAACAAGAAATTTTTCCCGGTGCTGGCGCTGCACTCTTTTTTGGCACACTCAATGGAGGAATGGTTTAAATTTCATTTTCATCAGGTCAAGTAAATCACCTCAAAAAATTTCAGATCATTTGGAGTAGATTTGGTCCTCCAAGGGGGTCAAAAACATGGAAACATTCACCATTCTGCCCTATTTTCAGCGCTGGCGCTGTGCCCTAAGAAGTCTTGGGAGATTGGTTTTTTGATAGGAACATGGACAACAAATAGAAAAGTAAATGAAGTTTTATAAATTAGACTGGACAATCTTTCCAATGAGCTATCACAGAGCTCATTCCGACAACGGGAAGGCCTTCAAAATTCAGCTGCAAGGTGACCTATTTTTCCAGTGCAGGTGCTGCGCCCTTGGACCTCAAAGCTGCGTCCTTGCAAAAAAGTCAACAAACACACTTGAAGATATTTTGGAGTTATTGAGGAGCCTCAACGTCAATTTTTTCCAAAGTTAGTTGTTAGAAGTTATTTTTCGTTTATTGCCTTAGATATTTTGTGCCTTGGGCCTTACATGGTCTTAATGGACAAATTTGGCATTTATGAGTAGTTGTTGATATTTTCAAACCCTAGTTAGGGTTTTGGTCTTCCTTGCTTGTTAAATACATCATTGAGGCCTCATTGTAGATGTTGGTTGATTGTAGAGAAAAACCTCATAGACTTGGAGTTGTGAGGAGTTTTTGGTTTTGAAGCATTGTGAAGGTTCTGAAATGAATATCAATGAGACACGCACATTGCAGGATTCATGAACATGGCTAATGGTGATGTATTTATCATTTTATTTTCATTCTCTTATGTTTTACATTTTTTTTCATCTTTCCCTTACATTAGAACAAAAAATTTATCTTAACGTATGCTGTCAAAAGCTCATTAAGTCTATTTTCTTCTCTTGCTTTCATGTTTTCCTCTTCTAGGTCAGTTTAGAGAATTCTTAGTTTCTCTCTAAACTCACTTAGCTTTTTTATCTTAGAAATGATTTAATGGAGTCAGTACCAATGAGGTTTATGGTTAGTATTTCCCTTTGGAATCACTTTAAACATTTTTTTTGAGGTCTTTAGTTCAAAGTATTGCTAGTTAGGGTTTAGCTGAAGAGGTATATGGTTTGCCCCCCCCTTTTTCTTATCTTAAATGGTTGCTTTGAAGTTTATTTTTAGTTTGATTAAGGAATCTTAGGAGGTCCCTGCTTCTTGATCATTACTGTATGTCATCTTGCATGTTTTCTTTCTCTGAAGGTAGATAAGTGGAGAGGTTAGGAGTTCCCTACTCTCTAGGTTTTACTAGATTGTTGTCCTAATGTTTGCTTGCTAGGGTTTGGTCAAAGAAGTATGGTATGCCCTGTCTTTGGTTTTGTCTTCATGCTTAGTATTCTTAGAGGCCTTTCTTGTTTTAGTATTTGAAAAAGGATTCTGAACTGCCCTTTGCACCTATTTTTCTCACAATTTAATGTTCACTCCATTCACCTAAGCCTTGAAGATCCATTTAGCCTTGTTATACTTGCCCTCTGAAGCATCCTTAACCCATTGTTGTACCTTTCTAGACCTTTTGCAGACTCCATATCCCGATGGTCTAAACCTCTCCTACTCTATCTGTTTTTCTTGACAACCTACCCAACCAATCAAAACAAACAAACAAACCCTAATCTTTATAACTAGCCTAAAATCAAAACCCTAAAATCTATCAAGTTACATCCTTTACACAAGTATAGAGAGAGCCCTCTCTGAGTCCAGGAAGGCTAGGTCTTAGGACTCCAAAGACTGGTTTGATGTTACCCTTGTAGATTTGACCTTGCCAATCTGAAAAATTATGGGGACCTAACATAATGGTGATCAAAGTGGGACGTTTTGAGTCAGTGACAATCTAATTATTCCTTAGGACCTCAGAAAACCCACAAACGTTCTTAGATTGGTAGTCAGTTGTTGATGGTGGACAACAAGTACATCCTTAAAACATTAAACATCCTCCACCTCTAGCTTGTAGTAGGCCTACTAACCCCACTAGTTCTCAAATACTCCCCTAGGAATGCATTAATCATGTTGATGGTGGACAGCAAAGTTGAAATCATCCACCTGGCTACTCCACAACTCTCAATAGAATTAAATACTCTAGTGATAGAGAACTCTACACTGGTTGAAAATATGTAGTGACCCTTTCTGAGTTACAAACATGGATCCAACGATACAACAGAGATATGCTCCTATGAATAGAGATCACATCCCTGGGTTCCCACACAAATGCCTCAGATAGACTGGGTTTCAAACCTACCTATGTTTCAAGATGAGAAATTTGATGACCTCTTGTTACATCTAATAAAATTTCATATACATGTATGGAGGTTAAAAATTAAATGGCATCAGGACTACCTCATGAAAATGTTCATGGGGACATTAGAAAGAAAGGTTAGAGAATGGTATGAAGGCCTAGACCCTGGTAGTTTGTTTTTCTTAAAGATTTCCACAAGGTGTTTTATGAACATTATAAAGAAAATTGTTCATCTTTATCATTAGCTGAAAATTGTTGTGATCAATTTGAAGATCTCATACAATACCTCGTAAACATTGATGAAGATTTGGGAAATTGGCATCCTTAAAGCCTATTAGAAGCAATTCATGAATTTCATTTTCAAAGCATCTATCATGATAGCCAAAAGGAGTTGGTTGAGGATGAAATCAATTAGGAAATAAAGGAACATTCACAAGATCTCTTTGAAGGCACCAGTGGTGATTCACCATATCTTCTATGTGAGGCTCAAAAAGACATTCAACCTCAGAATCAACCTTTACAAGAGAAAGAGAACTGTTGTAGTGCTATCCAAAGAAAGAGAAAAATTCCTCCTCTTTTAAATGAAGAGGAAATAAATCAGATTCTAAGCATGAAGCCAGCCTCTAAACCTTCATTTGAATAGAACATTTCTATTTATTCTCATGCTAATCCTAGCTACCACAGATCAGAAAATGGATGTGTAGATCAATTCAAGGAAAATCAATATGATAATCCAATATGTTTGATTGGTGACATTACTTATGTTTATGATTTTCAAAAGTTTGATCAGTATGATGATGATGTTCTCCGAAAAGAAGTTAATCTTGCAGAGCAATTAGCAGTTGGTTTGTGGGAGGAAGTTTAGTTTCATCAACTTGAAAATAGTAATCAAATAATACATACCAGCTATGACACTGATGGGGAAAGTCAAGAAAATTTGGAAGTAAGTGAAGCATCTTTGCCTCTTTATTCTACTTCATTTCAGTCCATCAGAAATAATTTTCATGTGATTGGAAATCAACAGTCTTTTAGTTTTGATGTTGATGTTGGGGAAGATGATGAACTTCTTGAACAAGTTGCTAATGAGAACCCTTTTCCTGAAATGGACGAGGAAATCATTTATGACATTGAGTTCTCCTTAGCTCCATATATATAGCCACCAAGCCCCATTGAATTTCAAATTGTAAATAAAGGCTTGGAAAATGATAAACACAGGAGAGTTGCTGCATTTCCTTCTCAAGAAGATTTTCTACCAAAGAATGATCTTGTTCCTCAACATGATGATCTTCACACTGTTTTCAACACAATTGATCAGAATACATCACGTTTGCTAGAGGAAAATATTGCAATATATGATGAGGCTTCCAGTGTAGATGATCATGAGGAAGAGGTAGAGTTTCTTATCTAAAATAATCCTAAGCTTAGCCAAGTGGAGAAAAGAGTAGTCCTGGATGAGGCTTGTTTTTAAAATCATCAGAGCCAAGTATTTTTTCAAGATCCCTTTGCTAATTTATTATAGAAATTTGAAGAGGGAGTAAAATATGTTAGGATCAGTTCGATGCAGAGTTTAAATAAGATTTTAGGAAATACTATTCAAACACAATTGAGGTGGGAGTGGCCTTTTGATTTTTTCAGCACACTCAAAGAGCTGAACCAAGATCACTCATGGAATCATTTGCTTGATTGGTTATATTGGAAAAGAGAGTTCACCAAATGAAAATATATCATGTGTAGGTTAGATTATGATAGATAGGTATGCAAATAAGCTCAACACTATAAGCATATTTCAAGTTTTTAATCTTAGAATGCTGATCTAAAAAAATAAAATACAAAAACAGAGAAAAGAAGAAAAAGAGGGCAGTTTTAAAGAAGAGGTACAACCCCATACCAAAAAAAGAGTACTTATGAAAGTGTGAAAGCCTAAATGCCACTACTTGTTAAGAAAGAAGAGTCTTGTTCAGTCATCTAGCCTAATCATGATTGAACATGTTTTAAATTTCTGTTGATAGGTTAGTGAAAGAAGACTTGTCAAATCATTTAAGCTTGGCTTGTCAGTAGATTATATTAGGAGAAGAAATTTGGTTTCAATGCTCAAATCTGAACCAAAGGAGAATGAGAGGGATGCAGAAAAAATTCTGAATCATAGCCCTCATGTTTTCTAGTATTTAATTGTACAAAAATAATGTCTGTGTGCAACTTTTCCAAATGCCACAGCCCATGGTAAATCAGATTGCTTAATCCTAGTTTAGTCATGTTTTCAATTTCATGTTAGTAGGATAGAGAATAAAGTTTGTCAAACATATGAATCTTGAAAAATGAGTAGACTAGGTAGAGAATAAGAGATTTCATTAGCCTAATATGAACTCTTGGCAGTGATAAGGGTAAAAGTAGATAGAATGTCGAGGGTTTGCTAGTCCAAGTGCACCCAAAAGAAGAAAAAATGTTAGGAAAAGTATGATGGGTAGGTAGAATTGATGTTGAAGCATTCATATCTCCGCAGATTTTTGAAATCATAGCTTCAAGGGAACATTAGCAAATGAAGGAAGAAAGATCTGCAAAGTGCAAGTAAGGCACTGGTCTTCAAAACTCCGAGATTTGAACTCTAAGGACCTGGAAACCTCCTGAAAAGGAGCTGCCCTCCCTAAGTGGAGCCACTGTTAGTCATCAATAATTTTTACTATCTATAGATGAATAAATATTGGTTCTAGATTTATAAATCAACATTATTTGAACATTGTGAGCTTTAGAAATCTCACTTCCTTCATTATCCCTGTAGAAAAAGTTTCACTATTTTACCATTTTGCCATTCCATGGTCACTCTGCCACTCCTAAAGGAATCCTTATGGGCTTATGTCACTCATCTCCATCCTTTGTCCTATCTATGACCTCATCACTCTGTTTTTCCCTTGCCCATAAACCCACTTTACATCTAGGGTCACATAAAGCCTACCCCTTCCCATGTTCACCAGGTTCCTCAAGCATTGATGGTCTCAAAACTATCTTTGTAGGTTCTTTAGTTAAATCAAGTACATTGGATTTTGGATCTTCAATACATCACTTTTTTAATACTCTGTTTTCACACTTAAAGAATCCAAGCCAATTTTTAGTTAAAGACTAGGTCAAAAAACCCCCCACTAAGTCAATTAGGGTTTCATATGGTCCAAGGTCATCATTTCCAAAGAGGAATATCATTCAGTTTAAGAGTCTGCACATAAGGTAATAGAAAAGCTTGACACTTTTGCAGAAGTGTTGAAATTTCTATCAGCAGAAAGTTGGTAAGGTAGGAGTTCTGCTACTCAATGAAGACATATTGCAGCAAAGGAAGATTCTGAAGATACCACTATGATCAGATTCTAGAATTGTAAAAATGAGTTTGCCATGTCTAAATGAGAAAATGACGAGGTTCAGCTCCAGAGGTGAAAAAAAAGAGGTTTTTAAGGTTGTTGTTGTGTCAAGATGAACATGTCAGATCTCCAGGATCAAAGGGAAACACTGATTTCATGTCTCCAACAAACTACCAGCCAAGGTAGAAAGGACAAGTTTAAATATTGTAATGGAAACCCTAGAAAATTCTTAAAGATGTTGTCTTGTGTTTTGAGCCCCAAAGTGTCAAAATCGATCTATCATGCCTCTAGGATCAAAAGAAGAGAAAAATTCATAACTCCTGTAGATCACAAGAAAAAAGGTACAAAGGTTAAGCTAAGTTTCATGATGGGAATTACACAAGGTTTTTGAAGAGGCTGCTACTGTGTATAGTCCTCCCAGAGTTGTTAAGGTGAATGTGTCATACTTCAAGAGAAATTTTATCATGTCTCCATCATTTTCCAAGAAGTCATTCCAAAGGACAAATCATTTGCCACACCTAGGGCCAGTTTTGCTTCAAACTATGTTTCTTACCAAACAAAGATGAATTTTACATAGGTCCAATAAGAAAAAAATCCTTCAGATTTTACACAGGTATCACGGTTTGGGAGCAATGTAAAAAAATACAAGTGTCTCGGGAGAATTTTTGCACTTCTGGAGTGATCTTAGGAAAATCCGATTTTCTCATAGCTGGAGTGTCCAAATGACTTTCTTTATGGATCAAAAGAAAACAAGACTAGAAGAGCTTTCCAATGAGCTATCCTGAGCTAAATTTGGAGTTGGGTAAGACCTCCAAAAGTTTCCTGCACCAGCAATTTGCATTTCTGCACCATCATTCAACACTTTTTTACTAGTCTTGGGAGAATCAACTTTTGACAAGTCAAATCAACCCCAATCAGAAAAAAAAGGTAACTTTGGAAAGTAGATAGGATAATATTTCCAACGAGTTATCATGGGCCCAATTTGAACACCGGGAAGGCCTCCAAATGACCTCTGCAAATTGGCGCTGCGCCCTTGTCCAAGAGGGCTTCCTAAGCAAATTAACCCCTCAGACCACTTTAGAGCCCTTTTGAGTTTTCTCCAAGGTTTTATAAAGCTCCGATAGAGGTAAGTGGATTCCCTACCATCATTCTCAAGAAATTTAGATGATTTCTTTGAAAGAAATTGAAACCCCAAGAGGCTACCCTAAGGCTTGAACTTGAAAATCACTATTTGCCATTTCTTTATCTGTCCATAAAGAATATCAGTCTAGAAAGGAGGTGAAATTAAGGTGGTTTCATTGGTTTGAAGTTTGTCATCCATCAAGGGCTTGACATAACACTTATCCCCTTACATTGCAAAAGCATTGACATTACATTCCCTCCATCTCAAATTGCCATTTCTACAAGGTGTTTTCAAAGAAAGGTTTGACATATCAACTGGATTGCCTTGAAAATTATTTAGCCTCTCATTCTGCCTAATTTACACCCTCGATCACTCACTTCATTCACTAGTATACTGCCACTCCATTACCCTCTTCATATCAGTTTCACAACAGTCCTAGGGTTTTCTCAAAGGTAGAGTGCTCAAATGTCAGAAAGATAGGAAAGGGCAATGAAGAAGGAAGCAAAGAAGATGATGTCAGTAGGGTAGATAAATTTGAAGTAAAGGATAGTGATGATGTGGGCAATGAAGTTAGTAGTCATAAAAGTGCAGTGAGGGAAATGAGGCACATATCAATGAGGCACATATCAGTGAGGCTAATATCAATGAAGGAGAAAGCAGCAAGGAAAGGGGAAATGATATCAATGAGGTAAATGTCAGTGAGGCAGATGCCCATGATAAATCAAACAAATGAAGAATCAAACAGTGAGGAAAGAGCAATGAGGGAAATAAGGCCTATGAAAGATATGATGGACCCAATGAGGCTAAAATATAAAGAAAACCTTGAAAACTTGGCTGATCTATATCTATAGGCATTCCAAATACCATAAGCAAGGCAATTTCAAAATTTGGCCAACTTTTGACATTTTTGGTTTTTCACTGTTTTTGAGGGCCAAGGGCGCAGCACCCTTGGCGCTGGGCTTTTTATTGGGGCATCCATTTAAGGAAAAATTTACATTTTTGGGTTCCTTAGGCCAAGGAAATCACACTCACCAAGTTTCAGCTCATTTGGAGCAAGACTGGTCCTCCAAAAGGGCCAAAACCATGCAAAATTTCACCTTTCTGCCTTGTTTTCAGGGCTGGCACTACGCCCTTGGAAGCCTTGAGAGAATTCGTTTTTGAGTAGGTGAATAGACTCTAATCAGGAAAATAAAGGTATTTTTGGAAACTATATTGGACAATCTTTTCAATGAGCTATCATTGTGCTCATTTGGACACAGGGAAGGCCTCCAAATCTTGGTTACATAACCGGTATTTTTTCCAGTGCAGGCGCTGCACCCTTGGACCTCAGTGTTGCGCCCTTGCCTGAAATAGTCTTGGGAGAATTATTTTTTTGGCAGGTAAATGGAGTCCATTATGAAAACTAAAGGTAGTTTTGGAAACTAGACTAGACAAGCTTTCTAATGAGCTATCATGGAGCTCATTTGGACACCGGGAAGGCCTCCAAATCTCAACTACAAAACATGAAATTTTTCCCAGTGTTGGCACTGCGCTCTTTTTTGGGACTCTCAATGGAGGAATGGTTTACATTTTCATGTTCATCAGGTCAAGTACATCACCCACAAAATGTTTTATATCATTTGGAGCATATTTGGTCCTCCAAAAGGGTCAAAAACATGCAAACATTCACCATTCAGCCCTATTTTCAGGGTTGGCACTGCGCCTTGAGAAATCTTGGGAGATTTGGTTTTTGGACAGGAAAATGGACACAAAATGTAAAAATAAAGGCCATTTTGGAAAGTAGACTCAACAATATTTTCAATGAGCTATCATGGAGCTCATTCCGACACCAGAAAGGCCTTCAAAATTCAGCTGCAAGGTGACCCATTTTTCCAGTACAAGCGTTGCGCCCTTGGACTTCAAAGTTGCGTCCTTGCAAAAAATTCAACAAAACACACTTGAAGATATTTTCGAGTTATTGAGGAGCCTCAAAGTCATTTTTTGCCAAAGTTAGGTGTTAGAAGTTATTTTTCATTTATTGCCTTAGATATTTTGTGCCTTGAGCCTTGTATGGTCTTAATGGACAAATTTGACATTTATGGGTAGTTTTTGATATTTTCAAACCCTAGTTAGGGTTTTGGTCTTCCTTGCTTGTTAAATACAGCATTGAGGCCTCATTGTAGATGTTGGTTGATTGTGGAGAAATACCTCATAGACTTAGAGTTGTGAGGAGTTTTTGGTTTTGAAGCATTGTGAAGGTTCTGAAATGAATATCAATGAGACAAGAACTTTGCAGGATTCATGAACATGGCTAATGGTTATGTATTTCTCATTTTGTTTTCATTCTCTTATGTTTTACATATTGTTTCATATTTCCCTTGCATTAGAACATAAATTTTAGCTTAAGGTATGCTGTCAAAAGCTCATTAAGTCTGTCTGATTCTCTTACTTTCATGTTTTCCTCTGCTAGGTCAGTTTAGAGAATTCCTAGTTGCTCTCTAAACTCACTCAGCTTTTTTATCTCAGAAATGATTTAATGGAGTTAGTGCCAAAGAGGTTTATGGTTAGCCATGCCCTTTGGAATCACTTTAAACATTGTTTTTGAGGTCTTTAGTTCAAAGTATTTCTAGTTAGGGTTTAGCTGAAGAGGTATATGGTTTGCTCTGCCCTTTTTCTTATCTTAAATGGTTGCTTTTAAGTTTCTTTGTAGTTTGATTAAGGAATCTTAGGAGTTTCCTGCTTCTTTATTATTACTATATGTCATCTTGCATGTTTTCTTTCTCTGAAGGTAGATATCTGGAAAGGTTAGGAGTTCCCTACTCTCTAGGGTTTACTGGATTGTTGTCCTAATGTTTTCTTGCTAGGGTTTGGTCAAAAAAGTATGGTATGCCCTGTCTTTGGTTTTGTCTTCATGCATAGTATTCTTAAAGGCCTTTCTTGTTGCAGTATTTGACAAAGGAGTCTTAACTACCCTTTGCACCTACTTTTTTCACAATTTAATGTTCACTCCATTCACCTAAGCCTTGAAGATCCATTTAGCCTTGTTATATTTGCCCTCCGAAGCATCCTTGACCTATTGTTGTACCTTTCTAGACCTTTTTCAAACTCTATAGCCCAATGGTCCAAACCTCTCCTATTCTATCTGTTTTGCTTGACAACCTACCTAACCAATCAAAACAAACAAACAAACCCTAATCTTTATAACTAGCCTAAAATCAAAACCCTAAAAGCTATCAAGTTACATCCTTTACACAAGTATAGAGAGAGCCCTCTCTGAGTCCAGGAAGGCTAGGTCTTAGGACTCCAAAGACTGGTTTGATGTTACCCTTGTACATTTTCCCTCGCCAATCTGAAAAATTACGGGGACCTAACATATGAGTTGAAAATAAAATTAGTCAAGCACTAATTATCACATTACTAAACTTCCAAAATCCCTTCAAAGTGGAGACAAGTGCAAGTGATTATGCTAATGGATAATTCTTAATGTAAGTAGGAATACTTGCATGCTTCTATTTTGAAATATTTCACTGGGTGCTTCTCAAATACCCTACCTATGAAAAGAAACTATATACCTTGGTACAAGCTATCAAAAAGTGGAAACACTATTTGATGGGAAAGAATACCATCATCTACATAGATCAACAATTGCTACAATATATGCAAGCCCAAAGTAAGCTACAATAGGCTAGGCAATACAAGTGGTTGAGGTTATTAGATAATATTCATTTAGTCATTAAGTATGATAAGGGGAAAAAACAAGTTGATTGACATGATTTCATGACCATTAATATAAAATACTATAGCTTTGGGAACTTTGGCACACATGCAACCTTGCACCCATTATCCATGCATAGAGGCATATAAAAAATATGAGGACTTTATTGTAAAGCTAGAGTCATGCAGAAGAAATTGACAACAAAATTGATTGTCATCTATTGAATGAGTTACTCTACAAGTTGGACAAGCTTTGTGTTTCTAAGTAATTAGAGAGGCTTGCATCTCTATGTTTGTAAGGGGTTATAGTGTTGGGAATATAGCTACCAACTTACATAGGTATGCATACTAGCTCATAATACAAGAAGACATAGCAAGATATGTTAGAGGATGTATATTTTATTGTACTAGAAAACCTAGTAACATGAAATAGGGTCTTATATACCATCCATTACATATACCCACTCATATTTGGGAAAAAAATTCCATGGGTTTTGCTGTAGTTTACCAACAACAGGAAGGGAAATGAATACCTGTTTGTGGTAGTTGACATGCTTTGCAATGCCCCATATAATAATGATGATGATGATGATGATGATGATAAAAGTGAGAAGATAATGTTATTAAATAGATAACTTATAGGTTGAATGATTAAACTTAAATTCGAGATGAAGTTGCTAAAAAAGAGGGAGTATGTAATACCCCATATTAATAAATCAATAATAATAATAAAACCAACAACAATAATATAATAATAGTAAACAAATAAAATAGTAAATAATAAAGTGGAATTTTCAATAAATAAATAAAAATAAGCTATACAAATAGTAAGAATAAGTAAAGTCAAACAAAAGTAAAAAGGAATAAAATAAGAAAAAAAGGAAATTAAGGAAAATGCTGAGCTAAGGAAAACTTAAGATAAGAAAAAAGAAATTGGCATGACAACACATGAATTATGTGCATCCATATTCTCTTTTCAATTTTGGTTTAGATGGTGTTTTTTTTTTCAAATTAAATTAATAAACAATATTTTTTATGACATTTCTCCAACATTGTTGTCCATTGTTGATCTATTGTGGTAAGTAATGTTTTCAAGAAATGGCATATAGGGTAGGATTTATCACCATTTTTCTCATTAACTATTTTGATATTTTTTTTACCATAGGATCAATCCCACTAGCTTGCAACACCAACATTCCTTGTAGTTATTGAAGTGTTGCAGTTCGGTGATAGACCCTCCCTTTCATATGTGCCCTAATTAGTACCTTGATAATTGTATATTACCCATTTTGTGAGTATTTTATAGGATGGGGAGTCATATCTAGTATTTTCATGACCTTCTATTGAATCCTTACTCTTATTCTTTTATATCCTTACTAGATGGGGCTCCCAGTACTAAGATGAAATATTCAATTTCATTTTCTTGCTTACACTTTTGAGACTAATGTGGACTTCATATTGTTATTTCATTTCATTTTTCTAACAAATTATATTTAGTTGGCATCCACCACATTTATTGCATTTTAAAATGTTGGGAAAAATACTGAGAGGTCAGGAAGGGAGGGAGGGGGGGTGAATCATTATTTAAAACAAACTTAAACTTTTATTTTCTTATTCATATTTATTTACGTGACTTTACTAAAATAAAACTGCGTATATACGCGACTGTTATGCAAACAACTAGCGTATATCCATTCAACTTAATTTTTTGTTAATTCATGATCATTAAGAATTAGTTAAACAACAACCATGTGTAATAAGAACAAAATAAACCATCACACATAAGAACCACACATGAACACCAAGATTTTAAGAAAAAAACCAATGTGGGAGAAAACCACCATTTTTGTCGTCTTTGTATTCCTTTTATTATAAAGAAATAATTCTTGAAATATTGTACTGGCACAAACTCATACTAGCACATAGGCACCCACCTGGATAAGGCTAAAACATTCTCTCATTCTCTAGCACCCACTCAAAGGGAGCTCCAACCCCTCAATCTCATTTACCAACACCCACCAAAAGAGAGCTCCTACCCCATAATATGATTTAATAGCTACCACTGGAAGGAAGCTTAGAATCCCTCACTGAAGGCTCCAACACTTAGTACCACTGTGGACCACATTTCATAAATTTTCACACTGGATCCACCTAATTCAAACCAACACAACTTGTATGCCACTTTTCATCAAATTTCCAGACTAGAACCACTACCATCATTTAAGCCTAATACCAAATATCAAAACTGAAACTGATCACTGTAAAAAATCACTCAATCATTGAACAAATTGAATCAACCAATCACTAAACGAACTAAGACCTAAATCAGTAAACTTATTCTCAAACAATCAAAACAGTTAGATCATTGTAACCAGAGTACAAATATTGAACCAAAACATTGCATCAACGCACTGAACCAACTGAAAACCCTGATCAATAAATTTTTAAAATATATAAGCTACTTTAATTTATAAAATCTGTGTGTGTACACGATTTCTTTGAAGCATACCTATGTACAAATCTCAAAATACTAAACTGTGAAACTTAATCACTGTCATTCTGAATTAAACTCTAAGTCACACACATAACCACTGAATCATTGTGAAATCATCACAGAACCATCACATACCTTCAATAACATACAACTAGTAGCATCATCATTCTTAAATCAATCAATTCAACTGTAATCATCATTGTTAAGCCTGGATCATCAAGCAAGACTTCATTGACAGATAACAAAAATGTAACAAGACTAATTATATTGATCATACATTTTACTTAGTAAAACCCTAGCTTATATATGCGCTTTCCACGAAAAAATTCCGCGTGTATACGCGCTATTCAAGAATCAAACCCGCATATAGATCTCTCAAAAGTGCATAGTCAACACATGACTTACTGGCATGAAACTCATGTATGTACACGCCTTTCAGGTTATCAAAACCCTGTACAAATCTGAAATTCTTGAATTATACCTTCACTGCACATCATACCTTGTCCTAATGATGAACCACATTGGTTGGTTTGAAACATGTCAACAAACCCATCTCTCGGCATACACAATAAAACATGCGTTAGAAATAAATACCACATATCAAACGAAGCTACTATCAATATAGTCATTTCAAATCTATTGGATCTGATCCATCATCAAACTCCTAGGTTCATACTTAGTTTCAGATGAAACAATTCATTAATAACCCATTATGCAAACACTTTCTTCAGATATAACTATTCACGAAATATTCATCGCTTGCACACCTTAAGAAATTTGATCTTCATTTCCTTATAAAACTTAGGCCTTATCCAATACCACAGTTCAAAACCATACTGTAACTCCCAATGGTATTCCTTGACGGGATGAAATAGTCATTACTACGCTCCATATTGTGGGCCAATACCATGGTAAAGAGCCTTTGTATTTAGAATACCATGGTTTGGAGATTGTACATGCCTTTTCTTCTTTATATCTGCATGTGTACGCAGATTTTATTCCAGAATCCGTGTGTACCTATCAAAACATCCCCTTCATTGTTACTCTCTCTCTAAACTTCAATTCCTTTTTACAAACCCTCTATCACATGTAGATACATCCTGTTGACATCTTCATCAAGTAGGTTTCCATCAAAAGAAAACTGATCGTGTAGGTTTCCATCAAGGACAACTCATTAGTCATAATTCCAACAAAAATTTGGCACGAATATTCTTGGAGTAAACATTCCCAAGAGTTTCCATAAACTACACACATTCCTTGCATTGAACACATATATGTTCCATTTTCTTGAAACTAGTTTGTTTTCCCTATTATAATAATTTCCTCCACCTTATACTAGCATCATTTTATCCCTTTTTATTATTTTATAATATCAAAAGAGAAAAAAATCAAATATGATAGTATAAGTGAGGGGAGGCAAAGAATCAAGTTCTCCATTTTATTTGGTGGTAGTTTTGAGGCATACACCCTTGAACAAAACACTATTTTTGTGTCTTCTTCTCAACAAATTGGGTTTTTATGGTGACCCAAGGAAGATAAAATTTGTTCATTTAATGTTTATTCCTTGTAGTGGTTACTATTATAGTCATTATGGAGAGTCTGTCAATGCCTTCTATGTCACATAATTATGTCATTGTTCACTCTTGAGTTTATATTTCCCAAGTCACTTTTATGTCATGCTTAGGTTAAAGGGAATTTTATCGAGTATTGGTCATTCCTAAAGTTTCATTAATTATGATTTTAGAATTCTTAGTTGTCAAGTCACTTTTAGTATCAAAAATACTAATTTTCTTTTACTCATGATAGTATAGAAGGTATTTATTGACTTCTTACTAGTGGGTCAACTCTTATTAACCATGACACTTAACTCTAAGAGTTTTACGTAGAGTATAACCTTAGACCTATTTACATCATTGATAGGTGAAATTTCACTCAAAAAATGAAATTTAAACAATATTAATGATTCAGTGGTTTCTTAAGTATTAAATATATATACTTCTATTCAAAATTGATGATTCATGTAGTACCTTAGATTCTATTTTCATCATTGGAGCATGACATCAGAGATAGGACCTTTCATCCAGGATCTTCTTCAACCATCAACACTCTAGGTATGTACCCAATAATTGACTGATTATTTACATGAATGTGTATTCTATTGTTACATTAGGTTTGAATTTTCCTTCACTATTTTTATAATATGTATGAATCTAACTGACTATTTTATGCAACCAACTCATAAAATAGAAGAAAAGATGGATCAACGACTTAGAAATTAGCCTCTTTGAGGGCCCAACCTCATTTACATTACATAAATGAACAATTTTTGGATGATACAAATGAAAAATCCTACTGTCTATATATAGGAGTCTAAGGGGTCACAATATAAATAGAGCCTACATAACAATAATAATGTAAGGGCACAAAAATAACAATAGTGGGATACTATGGGGCACAATAATAATAATATGAGGAATACATGGGAGCAACAATAACAATAAGGGGCTACACTAGTATTATAGGGACCTAACATGCCCCTATATTTCAAAAAAGTGTTGTCCTCAATGCTTGGGTAGTTATGGATGCTTCTATATAAAATTATCATCCTTCCATGTGGAATCTTCAGCAGGTAAGTTCTTCCACTTGATGAGATACTATGAAATTGATAAATTTCATAGTTTTCAAGTTATTGTTTCCATGACTGCTTTAGGTTCCAATATGATTTTTCCCTCATAAAATTATGGAAATATTTGTTGAACTGGGAGTTTTTCACCTATAACCTTCTTTAAGCACAAAACATGGAAAAATGGGTGCACTCGAGAAGATGCAGGAAGCTCCAATTTGTATGCCATAGTACCAATATTTTGGAACACCTTGTAAGGAATATAGTACTTTGGTGATAATTTATTATCCTTCTTAGCTTCCTTGAGGGACATAGTCGCCTACATCAAAACTTATTTCACTGCAATGTTGATCTGCTTGTTGTTTCATTCGATTTTGCGCCAAATTTAGGTTATCCTTTAAGATTTGGAGAACTTGTTGTTGATGCTTGATGTGATCTTCCACTGCTTGAACTTTATATTTTTCTCTTAAAGATGATTTCGATGTTTGAAACTCTAGTGAGCATAATTTTCCAATTATGCCTCATTTTTCTTTCTTTAGAAGCCTTTTCATTTCATTAGAGTTTATTATCTTTCCTGGTTTCCCTGCGATACCCCTTAATTTAACTTCCTTTCCTTCCCAAAAAAATTCAAGAAAAATTCTTGGAAATCAAAATTTATCGTACCCAAACATTATAACCATTGAACTCCCAGTACAATATCAGTACCACCCATTGGAATGGAAATAATTGGGTTATTCAATATATATTCCCCCATGGTTAGCTTGATATTATGGCACTTTATAGAACAATTTATATTTCCTCCATTTGCAACCATCACTTCACACTCTGGTGTTGGATATAGGAAGAAATTCAATCCCTTGGATATCTTACAATGAATAAAATTATGGATACTACCTGAATCAATCAACATGATTACCTTTTTCTTCTTAATATGTCCTTCTATATTGAGAGTTTGAGGAGTGGTAATTCCTACCCATGCATTAAAATATATGGTCAGATTCATTTCTTCTTTCTCTAAGGTCGGTTCCTGGTGTATATCCTCTTCTTTTGAAGTTTCTTGTTCCTTTTCTTCCTCCTCTTGAAAATATATGTAAAATAATTTCTTCTTAGCACACTTATGACCTTTAGTGTATTCTCTATCACAAATCTAATAAAGACCTAGATACCATACAAACTGATTGGGTTCTAAATATAAAATTCCACTAGTCAATTTGTCACAACAGATCTGATAAAACTATACTTTAAAAATCCAAAACATACATTATTACAATTTTATTTCTCTTTATATTTATAGATCTGTAGATTAATATTAATAGTATATGCGTGGAATTAAATTTATGAAAAAAATAGAGAATGTTAAAATAAAAACTCACACACAAACATTTGACACAAAATATGACTTGGGAAATCCTTTCAAGAGAAAAATCCAGCTAGAAGGTGAGGTCGCTTCTCTCTCTTTTTTTGAATAGATATATGGTCGTGAGTAAAAATAAGTATATATTGTGGCCAATGGGATAATATAATGTCCAAATTCTCTCTGTGTGCTTTATATCATATTCCACTTGGCTATTTCTACTTAGGCATGGAACAAATGCACTCGAAAGAATGGAACCCACTTTCCTCCCAGTGGCCTGGTTATAACACAAATCGATAGCCTACTAGTGGTTAGGTTTGGCTACCTCAACTCTTAACCAAAGTTACAATTTATACTCGTATATATTCTTCTACATCATAATCACATGTCTAGCCCATTTTTCATGAATGATGGGGGATGACATGGTATCCTCTCAAATTATAGTGGTGAAAACACGAAGGTTAACTTATGAGGAACATAACTTCCGCATAAAACTCTAATTGGAGTGATTATTATGTCATTGGAAAGGTATTTGTGTGTAGAATAGGAAAAAAATATTGTGCGCTAAATCAATACATTTTTAACCCCAAAAAATATCATTTGATGCCTCAAAACACTCTCAAAAGGTTTTAGACCTTGTTTTTCCAAACTAGGTCCTGCTAGTAAAAATGGTCTTGTAAGTTTTTTCCTCTACATTTTCCACTCTAAAGCATTGAGATGGATGAAAAACAATATGATGATCCAATATGCATCACTAAACCTAGTCATAGGATAATATTTCCTTCAAAAAATTTCTTACCACCTTGGATGAACTCACTATTGTATGGTAGATTCATACTTTTTGGATCCTCTCCAAGGTTCCATTAGTAACATCTATGTTTCCTTAAAAAAAATCCTTAGCTCAAGGATGAGATAAGTATTAATGTTTGGTGCCCATTGGTGCCAAGCCATAGCCAAGTTTTAACAAGTGTTGAATATATACATAATGTTTTAGTGAAAATAATAGGGATATATAGAAAGGGGTGCTACACCAAGCAAAGGATCAACAGTAGATATATACATGATGCAGAAGTAGGAAATATGACATCTAGAGACATTGTACTAGAGGCCCACATAATCTTTTGACTAGTGTAATTCTAATTAGCTGTAGCTATTTTGGTAACCAATTGATTGGTGGTTAGTGTGGTCATATGTGAAACACACAATAAAAGGATGTATGAAGAGAGGCTAGAAAAAAACTTATAGATTCTTTAGCTTTGTCTCAATTGTTAGTATTTTGAGTCAAATTAGAGCCATAGTTTTGGAAGGATGCTTGTAGCGATTATTTACCCTGTAAAGATCTTGTTTCTATAATGTTTTAATGATTTGTATTTTAATGTACCTAGGAGAGGATATTAAGGGGCGCCTAAGTAGGTATACAAGGTGATAATGAATGTAATGTGGCCATAATTATGCAATAATCCCACTTTGTTATTAAAAGGAAATAGTATAATAGTTAGGGGTATTTGATATAAGGCCCTTAGTAATAATCATGAGATAGTATAAATACACATGATTATAATTGTACTAGATGCGTATTTAATTGTGTTTTCTTGTGGTAAGCACGGCTTGTGGAGTGATTCCTACCACACCGAGTATTTGATGGTGTTACCCTACCTTAAGGGTTCTTCTCTTTATACTCTTGGTGAATTTCATTGTGAATGTCATATATATATATTTTTGGTGTTTAAGGGTTTATCTTGGAATTTTCATGGTGGATTATCTCTTACATATTTGAATTTTTATTACAATTGGTATCGAGACTCTTTATTTGGGATGAAGTGGGAGAATTTTTGGGCATAAATTTTGATATTTTTTTTTCATTTTTGTTTCTTTTTTAAAACAAAAAGAGGATTGAAAAATTCAAGTCGATTTTTGAAAACTTGTTTGAATTTGAAGAATGTAATAAAAGGGATTAATTCTTCTAGGAAACAACCAACTTAAAATAAGATAAAATAAAATAAATCAGTGAAAAGGAAGTTTGAGGAGTAAAGTTATCAACAATTTTAAATAAAAAATTTGTCAGGGTTTTTCAGTGATGGATGCAATTTCTACAGCAAAATTTAGGAGAATTTATGAACACTTTTGTGAATATTTTGAATAATCTAGTTCAAGGACTAAATTCCCCTTAGAAAAGAATCCAATTTCAAAAAACAAATCATTGAAAATGGATTCTAGAAAGTGAAGTGTTTAGCTATTTAAAATCAATAAACTTTTATGGTTTATTCAAATGACGACTCTAAATCTTGTAGATTGGATGCATTTTGATAGAGAACATAGATTTTAGTTAATGCAATGCTTAAATATATAAATAAGAAGTGTATTTTCATAATTGGATTCATAATATCCTATCTGAGAAGTATAAGTAAAGTTATGATCATTTTACATTTTAAATATCAACCCATAACTACATGAAGGAGCTCTAATGCAAAGTAAGTTATTATGTTTGAAGCCCTAGTTCTATTTTTGGGTTATATCTAGTGAGATGTATTTCATAGGAAATGTTGATCATATTAGTATTGAATAATGCAAAAAATAGATGAATTTTTAATATCCAATATTTGTTGGAAATATTGAGAGGGGGGGTGAATCAATATTCCTTTCTTTTAGAGCATTGGTTAATCTTCAATTATTATCAGTGTTTGTACAATGATTGCAGCAAACAAGAGGAACATAAATGCACACACATTTTAAGGTGGAAACCCACTTTGGGACAAAAACCACCTAATGTTTATTCAACTCCAATTGAAAATAAAGCTCCAACTTCCTAGAATCTAGAAAAGCATTCTTCTCCAGCTCCCACTGGATGGATGCTCCAACACCTGAGATTCTTCAGTAGTCAAATAAATAGATGCCTCAATACCCAATGAGCTAAAACTCACCCTAGCACCACCCTACCACCTTATAGAAGAATAAAAGAAGAATGGACTCTCGTACTAGGGAAAATGGTCCACTTTACAATGATATAGAATGATGTAGAAGAAGAATATATATTAGACCATAACCCCAACTTTGACACAACCACCTAATGATGATCTTAGACCTCCCAACACTGCCTCTTCAACCCTTGGTAGATAGATACTAGTTCAATTTTTACAATAATGTATTTACAATGACTTACTACAATGATACCTTTACAATGATTATATGTAGTGCTGCCCAGTTGAAGACTTCATATGATGAACTTCTTGCTACTATTATGTACCTTGGTTGCTGTTCTTGTCATGCTTCCTTCTGCTGCACCTTGCTTTGCTTTGCTGCCATAGAAAGTCTGGTCCTTTGCAACCCTTGACAACACATGATCTAGCTTTTTCTTGCCCTCTAGGAGCTTGATATTGAATTTGGTGTATCTTTGTTATTTTAGATCCTCAATATCTAATTTTCAGTCCTGTAGTAGTCCTCTGAGTCGTCTTTCCAATTCCACAGGTGTGACCCAATTTAGATTCTTCAAGAGAGAGTTATATCCAATCTCTCACAATGCCCTAATTATGGACTGTTTCAGCAGAGTGAACTTGTACGGCATGCCACATGTGATTGTTTCTTCATTCGACTCTGAAATTGATAGAGAAAAAACAAAATTCTATGCAATATCTATAAATTTTTATGGAATTCCAATTTGATACTTAGAGAGAGAGTTATGATGATTTTACCATGGTCACTTCTTTGAGATGGATTTCAGGAGCCTACAAAAACCCTGAGTTCCACAGATCATATCTCCAAAAATATTGCACACCTTGATCTGAAATTTTTACAGCAGCCTCCTCAGGATTTCGGATTCACCTCATAAAAATTTCAGCTTTTTAAATTTCGTAGAAAAAAATTTAGAGTGAAAATTCCACGATGACCTATTTCAGATGGCGAAATCCCTTGCCTAAGGAGGAAATGAAGATCACAATTTACATAAATGCTTAAGTTGAGAGGGGCTTTAAAAAGTGAATGTGGAATGGATTTTAGGAGCTTAAAAAATATTAATTATGACTTTTCAATGACCCATGCCCCAACCCTATGGGGTTTTAGCCCACTAAATGGGGGTACAAACTTCAAACATGAATATCTCTAAAACCGTGAAGAATTACACTACGTGTCATATATCAACGGAAACATCTTGACAATTAGAAACCATCAAAAGAATTATTGACCCAAAATATATTAATTTGGTAGGTAAAAATTCCCATGCAATATTGGGTTAGCCCCTGGTGCTGCTTGGGTTGATATCAATGACAACCGCTGATCAACAATATCCCCCTTTGGCATTGATGGCAATACAAGTACTCCCCCTGCGATCATGGTACCTCTTCCTACAACATTATCTCCCCCTTTGACATCAATGGAAAAGGGTAACTCCCCCTGAAACACAACCATCCTGCTGACCTGTA
The DNA here is from genome assembly GCA_034641835.2 of Pinus albicaulis. Classification (NCBI taxonomy): domain Eukaryota; kingdom Viridiplantae; phylum Streptophyta; class Pinopsida; order Pinales; family Pinaceae; genus Pinus; species Pinus albicaulis. Next base: position 109,578,715 of record CM076580.1, on the reverse strand, counting down.
CACACTTCCACTCCCCCTAACACACAACCGTCCTGTAGACCTGTAATCTAATGAGAACTTGGGAGAATCCCAAGCTTTTGAAAAAGATATTCAAATGCTTCACGAGGTAAAGGTTTAGTGAAGATATCAACAATTTTTTCTTTTGTACAGACATACTCAAGTTTGATATTATTTTCAGTGACTTGTTCTCTAACAAAATGATATTTGATCAGAATGTGTTTTGTTTTTGAATGCATGATAGGATTCTTGGAGATGCTGATGGCACTAGTGTTGTCACAGAATAGGGGAATAGGCTCACTGAATTGTACTTGAAGATATTGCAAAGTTTGTTTCATCCAAAGGACTTGAGTACAACATGATGCTGCTACAATGTATTCTGCTTTCATTGTAGATAACGAGATTGAAGTTTTCTTTTTGCTCAACCATGATACGAGACAACCACCTAGATAGAATGCTGCTCCACTAGTACTCTTACGATCATCAATGCTTCCTACCCAATCTGCATCTGTAAAGGCTTGAATAATGAGATTGTTACCCTTGGGATACCACAAGCCATATTCTTTTGTTCCCTTTAGATATCGAAGAATTATTTTGACGGCAATAATATGTGATTCTTTTAGTGCTGCTTGGAATCTTGCTACTTGTCCAAATGCTTCCATAACATCTGGTCAAGAGGCTGTTACATATAGAAGAATACCAATCATTGATCTGTACAACCTCTGATCCACATCCTTAGATGAGTCGTCTATGCTCAATTTGCAACCTGTTACCATTGGAGTATGGATGGGTTTACAATCTTCCATTTTAAATTTCTTGAGCATTTCCTTGATGTACTTGGCTTGACATATAAATATTCCTTTCTCTTGCTGAGATATTTGAAGCCTTAAGAAGTATGTCAGCTCACAAAGTAAGGAAATCTCAAAATCACTTTGCACCTTTGTAGCAAACTTCTTACTTAGTCGATCATAATTGCTACCAATTATTGTATCATCCTCTTTAGCTATTAGACATGCTTTAGTTGCTTCATCTAGAACATATGTCGTTTGGAGCTCGATTTGCCGTAGCCACAATTTCACCATACACGCCTTTCCTGATTTCACATTTCGTGGAGTTGAATAGTATTGTGTGTCCTTGATAACACATTTGTCCAACACAGAGCAGATTGTGATTCATGTTTTCAACTAATAGAACATTCTTGGCTATAGCATCTTTTCTTCTGAGAGTGACAGTACCTGGTCCTATAACATTTGAAGATCCATCATTTCCAAAGGACACGGTTCCATCCTTCTTCTCTTTCAGAGATAATAATTTATTTCTATCTCCAATCATATGCATTGAGAAACCGCTATCAACATACCACACATCTTTGTTATTTTGAGCCTTGAAAGCGAGAGCACAATTATCATTCTTCTTCTTCTTCAATGTTCATTCGTTATGTGGCTTCGAATATTCTTCTGGAGGATTTTCAAGTCTGCAGTCTTTGGCTATGTGTCCAAAGTTTCGACATTTGTAACATTCAATATTATTTCTTAAATGTTCAAATCTATTGATGTTTCGCTGAGCCCTGGGAGGTTCATATTTGACATATCTCCTGGAATTGTATTCGTTCCTAGTGTACATGCGACATTCTACATCTTTATGACCAAATTTTCCACATGAATAACAGTAGTCATAAAACATATGTTGGTACCTGGATGGAAATTTTCGTCGAGAAATTGTCTTCCAAGGCTGTTCTTGTGAATCTTGTCCAATGAAGTCTACATGTATGTCAGATCTCATAGGTTCATTGTATTTTGTTGTAGAAGGTCCTGCTTCTTATTCTTTGTAATTGATGCCAGTTTTGTCGTTGTTAGATCGTTGATTGTTGATGAGTTCTTCCAATGCCCTTGAGTTGTTGGCATAGTTTTGGATAGTTTTTCCTTTCTTCACTTCCTCACGTAGCGAGACTATTTTGGCTTCTAATTCTCCCCTTTCTTGGTTGCTTTCTTCCAACTTCTTTTGAAGTGAATCTTCAATGCATTTGTGTTCTTCAACTTCAATTTTGAGACCTTGAACTTGTTCTTCAAGAGTATTGGAATGGATCTTCTCCACCTTGAGATCTTTTATAAGCTTAATTGCTTCCTCATAAAATTCTTCTATGTTCCATCCTTCTTCTTCGTTGTTTGATACCTCTTGTTTATTGTGCTTGGCCATAAATAATACTCTCTCATTGGCTTCTTCTTCACTGTCATTGTCTTCATCGGATGATGAGCTATCTTCTTTAGAGAGAAATTTCCTTTTGGATCCTTTCTTGTTGAATTTCTTAAAGCTTTTCTTTCCTTTTGAGTTGCCATTACTTCTGTTTGGACATTTTGTTGAAAAATGCCCAACCTCATTATAGCTGAAACATATCAATGGAAGTTTACCTTTGAATTGTCCCTTACCAATTTTTAGTTTTCTCATTAAGTAAGCATATTCTTCATCTGAAAGACCTTCTTCATCATCTCCATTTTCTTCACACTTGCAGGTGCATGTCTTTTCAATTGAAGGTTTTTTATCCTTATTGGTTTTCTTAGATGCAACAAACACAATTTCTAGAAGCGAAGTACCCTCTTCTTCATCAAGTCTCATTTCATATGCTATGAGAACTCCATGTAATTCCTCTTTGCTGAGTTTGTCCAGATTTGTACTGTATTCTAAGACCGATACCTTTGGGTTGAATCTCCCTGGTAACGTTCTAAGAATCTTCCATATAATAGTCTTGTCGTCAACTGGCTATCCCAAACCTTCTAGAGTATTGGTTTTTTCATCAACGTATTGGAAGTATGCAGAAATGTTGCAATCTTCTTTCATTCTGAGTTGCTCAAATTTTTCTCTATAGATTTGAAGCTTTGCTTCTTTGACATTTGAGTCACATGCATATATATTCTCAAGCTTGTCCCATACATTTTTGGCAGTTTTACAACCCAACACCTTATGATAAGCAGATTCAATAAGTCCACTGATAATAATATTCTTTTCTTTTACATCATTTACCAAATTATTCTTACCTTGTTCATCCGTAGTTGATGTAAATCCATTTTGAACAGTGTCCCATACTTCGTAACCTCCATTCTTCCTTTCCAGAGTGCATAATTATTTTCATTGAATAGAGGTACACCATTCTTGGTATGCTCCATGACCTCCTTCCAGCTGTTAAACTACTATTGAAGGTGTTGGGTGTGGAGCCTGATTACCTTGTTTACTTTGTATCACAACATTGGACCCCTGTACCTTAAAAGGGGCGGAAACACCACCTGTAATTAATCGCTGCCGTGGGGGGTCCAGGGGGGCGACAACGCTTTTCGGAGCCCCTCCCTGGCAGGGAGTTTCGGGGGAAACGCCCCTGAAGCTAAAAACAGATGTAAAATTTCCTTGTAAAAGTATAGTAATTTCTAGTCAATCTAGGCCGTTCATAGGCAGATGATTTGACGGTAAAAGTTATGCTTAGATTAGGGTTTTTTTCCCTAGAAGGCAACCCCTCGATTTTATGAGGGTATTTTATTACGGCTGTGTATTGTGTTGGAAATGTTTTCATTGATGGCAAAGGAGATGGATGAGGTAGCAACAAGGCAAAGAAAGCAGCATAGCAGCAAGATGTAGAGAGGGTCGAGTAGCAGAGACAGAGGCAACAAAGAAGCGAACAAAGGAAGCAAAGGAGACAAGCAGAAGAGAATGTCGAAATATAACAGTCAAACAACAGAACAGAAGCAACGACAGAGATAGAGAAAGAGGCATAGCGAAAGGTAAAGGCAGAGGCATAGGCAGAGCCGTTATCGCAGAAAGGCAGAGGCAGAGGTAGAGTTGTTATTCCGAGAATCACTACCCCAACAGGTAGATACACTAAACATAATATTTCGAGAATCATTACCCAGCCAGAGGATACATAAACTCAATTTCGGGAATCTTAACCCAAGCAGCAAAGTATATATATATAAACCTTATTCTGGGAATCGTAACCCAGGCGAAAGTGGAAGCTTATATATATGCAGCGCGTTACATATATTGCGAAAGATTAAATGAATAAAGGTCCAAAGAATATATATTAATTTATATAAGTGGAGTGCTTTATGATCGAAAGAACCAAAGTACCATAAGGTGGGACCCTTTCCCAATCACATCGAAGAAAAAATGTGCAGCGGAACATGTAAAAAAAAACTTGCGATTGCGATTGAAGCCCAAACTCGATGGGCTTATAAACTGTGATTAACACATATTTGAATTCCGGCCTAATCACATCGGAGCATCGAAGTATAGGCATATCGGAACATCCAACCAAAACTTGCGGTTGCGATTGAAGCACAGACCCGATGGTTCAATAAGTCATAATTCATATGTGCGTTTGAGTTCCGGACTCGTACATCGCATCAGCAGAATGACGATTAATCGCATCGGCAAAATACAGTGAACAGTGGTCAATCACATCGGACAAAAGCAGAACATCGGAGCAATATATTAAAAGATTGCAATTGCGATGGAAGTCTCGAACCCAATGGGCTTATAAAATATGATTCATGTAAGGTTGAGTTCCGGTAAACAATGAATCATTGGAATCAGAGCATTGGAGCATTGGAATGTCGATACATTCAAATGGAAATTGCGATTGCGATCAATTGCAATCGAAAGAAGTCGAGGAGTAATGTATAGCATCGGAAAGCGTGACAAGTGGGCTCGGACATATGATATTCTATTGATTATATGGAATCAACACCTTATATTAATGTTTATAACGCTTGACTCGGGGAATATGCAAACATGGTGATATATTTATATATTGTGCTAAAGTCGAAACTTATAGAAAATGAGGTGCGTGCTGGGCATTCATTAAAGTAAATTTATGGGTTTTTACATTCGGCTGGAGAATATATATGTATATATATGTTGATCCATATAATAAATACGCTGGTATTTAATATAATGGTTTTTATAAAGTTCACGGATTGGGTTTACTACAAGAGCCTGCAAGGACGAAAAGGAGAAAGACAGCCTCAGAAAAATGTGCAGTAATCCAAAAGAACAGAAGAGGGTTGATTTGAAAATAAATTATATGGACAGAGAATGTGTAGGCAGGTAGCCCGAGCACAGAGATTGAGAGTGAAAAAACATTACCCAGACTCATATATATTTAAGAATAAAACCTGAAATGTGGTTACATATGTGGCTGGTGCACACAGGTACAGTAAACAGATGAATAGATGCATAAGTGAATAAAAAATACAGAACAGTCACTCAGTAGCAGCAGAAAAGATAAATCCAGTAAAGCCAAGTCCCGAAAAGGAGCTGAGTGGAATTTAAATGTGTAATTGAAGATGTAAATATTTTTGTTTTATATTGTTTGTGATGCAAAGGCAAGTGTCCAAAGGAAAAAGAAAAATCCCATTGTAACATTGAAATTTGTACATATTGTTATAATTTTAAAATGAGTTGGAAAAATAATGAGAGGACAGAAGCTAAAGAGTCATGACTGTTCACTCCAAATTCCTTGTGAAATACAAACAATCATGTGAGGAACTCTATCTATAATATCAACTGGATATGCATAAAAGAGGTTAGAGAGAGTAAGAATAGAGAATGAAAAGTATAGAAGATTGAGGCAGAGAAGATAAGGAAAAGAGGAGAAGAAAGAGATGCTATAGAATAGAGTTGATATCTGAGGTAAATCAACAAACACTTCTTTTGATAAATTGAGGAAGTTGGAACTTCCCTATCAAGTTGAAGCTTGATAGCTGTCAGTTGTAGCTGACTGAGGTTGGAGCCTCCTATAGGTTGGTGCCTGCAGAAAAATTGAAGGGAGTTGGAGCTTCCTTGCAAGTTGTAGCTTGCAGAATTGAGGTTGGAGCCTCCTATAGGTTGGTGCCTGCAGAAAAATATTGGTGAGAGGGAGTTGGAGCTTGCCTTTGCATCACAGCAATAATAAGATGTGGTTTTCTCCCTCTATGAGTTTCCACTTATATCTGTTGTCTCTATCTGTGTTTCCTGTGTGCTGAGATGATTCATCAAATCTGCTTAATGTTTACTGCTCTCATAATAAGTTTAATGTCACATTAATTTAATACTTGCTGCAACATATTAAGACTGTTCATATACTAAGGTTTAATACAAAAGTAAGTTGTAAATAAGCTGATGAAAATTTAAAAAAATCATGTATGTATTGAACTGATTCACCCCCCCCCTCTCAGTTCAACTAAGAATTCAAAAATTGGTATCAGAGGGGGTTCCTTTGTACCAGTTTAAAAACTAAAAGGAGATTTTAGGTTCTCAGGATGGCTAGTAAAGAAGGATGCTCAACCAATAAAGCCCCTTTCTTTACAGGTGCAAATTATGCCTTCTCGAAAATTAGGATGAGGACATACATAATGTCTCTAGGAATAGAAGTTTGGGGTGCTGTGGGATTAGGATATGCCCCAAAGGCAACTGACTCAGAGAAAGAATCCAAAAAAGATTTTGTAGCTAATGCAAAAGCCATGAATGCCATCTTGAATGGATTGTGTGAAGCAGAGTTTATGAAAGTAATGAACAAAGACACTGCCAAAGAGATGTGGGATACTCTGGAGAAAATCCATGAAGGAGACAAGAAAGTAAAGACTACCAAACTTCAAGTCTATAGAGCCCAGTTTGAGAACTTAAAAATGAATGATGATGAAGACATTGACAGTTTCTTCCTAAAAGTTGCAGAAATTGTTAACAATATGAAATCTCTTGGAGAAACCATGCCATAAAGTATAATTGTGCAAAAGATTCTAAGATCTCTTCCATCCAAGTTTAATCCCAAGGTGTCTACAATAGAAGAAAAAGCTGATTGGGAGACCTTTACCATGAACCAGCTACTTGGAAATTTAACAGCATACGAGATGAGGCTCCCACAGAAGAAGCCAAGTATGAGGGAGGCAGCCTTTAAAACATAAAAGAAGAAAGAAGAAGAGGAAGACATATGCTCTTGCTCGGATGAAGAAGAGGCAAATTTTGTCAAGAAATTGGATAGAGGCTCAGGTAAATACAAAGGTAAAATTCCTTTCAAATGATTTAACTGTGGAAGAGTAGGATACTATGCTGCTAAGTTTCCTCACAAGAAAGTAAGGAATCAGGCTCATGAAACAGAGAAAAAAGCATAAAAAAATTGGCACAAAGGAAATAAGTTCACCAGAAAATCCTTCTATGCTCAACAAGACAGCAGTGCATCTGAAGACTCAGATGAACCTTCAAGTGAAGAAGGAACCTCTGAATTTCTATTCCTGGCCATAGAAGAACTTGAAGGTCTCCTGCTAGAAGATGAAGAAGAAGAAGGTGAAGTCGACCTTGAGGGTGAGCTAAGAAGTGCTCTGGAAGAGATTGATAGACTCAAGCTGAAATGCAGAAAACAAAAGGACATTCTCCTCAAGTATGTATGAGAAGAACAGAATTCATAAGTACTTATGCAGCTAAAGATAGAGCTTGAAGAAGCCAAGAATATAGAGGAAATGTTACTTAAGCAAATCAAGGAGAAAACTCAAGAACAAGAGAAGTTGGAAGAAGAAGTAGTATGTCTCAGGAAGAAATTAGAAAATGCTCAAAGGAAAGTGGTTATAAATTCTTCTCAAACAACAAGCTCTAGTAAGTTGAATGAAATTCTGGTTGCTCAAAGATCTCCTATGATAAAAACTGGAATAGGCTATGAAGGAGAATCAAGTAAAATCAAAGAAAAGGAAGACAGAGAGATTATTTTTGTAAAAGCAAAGAAGGATGATGAAGCAGCTCAAATAATTCCTACAAAAGAAGAAAATTGTAAGAAGGGAGACAGAACCCAGAAAAATCCTCTAATAACAAAGAATGAAAGAAATACTCAAACAACAGAAAATGATTCATATACCCCTGAGTATGTCAAATTTGGAAGCCATCAAAGGAGATTCTTCCCTCCTATGAAAAATTCCACCTGTTATGTTTGCCACAAGCTGGGACACATTGCTGCACACTGTCATGCAAGGAGGAGTGATTCAAACCAGCAAAATATGCAAACAGTGAAGAGACTGTCTCAATAAAACAAAGGGAGAAGACAACCTTACATCAGGTATGCAAATAATTTCTATGGTTACTGTTTTTATTGTAAGGAATTTGGCCATAAAATTATTGAATGTAGAAAGTATGGACAAAGATTGATGTTCAACACCTTAAGGAGGTTTATGAATCAAAGATATTTTTTTCATACTCATAATTCTACAAAAATTATGGTCAAATGTTGTGTATGCAATTAAGTTGGACATATGCCTTCCAAATATCCTCTGAAAGGATGTGATTCATCATCTCTCAAAATATACCAAACAAAAGGATGCCTCCAGTGGATAAAGAAGGTGAATAAATTTGACTTGGCTCTAACTGCTCAAGACCTGAAAAGCCAGTGGTATCTGGACAGTGGCTGCTCAAAACATATGACTGGAGACAGGAGAAGATTTATAACTTTTGATGAAAAGAAAACTGGTAATGTTACTTTTGGCATTGATAAATTGGGAAAAATCAAGGGAAAGGGCTCAGTCAGCTTAGATAATGGCAGAGGTAAGGCCCAAGATGTACTATTTGTAGACGGGCTGAAAGTAAATTTGCTGAGTGTCAGTCAAATGTGTGATAAAGGCTGCGAAGTTCTTTTCAGAGCACAAGACTGTGAAGTCAGATCAAGCACCACAGGTAAGACTCTGCTCAAAGGTGTTCAAACAGAGAGCAATGTTTACATCGTGAAAGAGGAAGATGAAGCATGCCATCTTAGTAAACTTGAGGAGTCATGGTTATGGCATAGGAGATTGGGACATCTCAGCTTCGATCATATCATCAGACTGAGCAAGAAGAAAGCGGTCAGATACATGCCAGAAATAAAAAGGCCTTCTAATACCATATGCAAATCTTGTCAATTGGGTAAATAGACCCGCACATCCTTTAAGGCCAAAGATGAGTTATCAACAAGAAGACCACTCCAGCTTGTGCACATGGATTTGTGTGGACCTGCAAGAAATAAAACACCAAGTGGAGAATCCTACTTCATGTTGATAATAGATGATTTCTCCATAATGAAATGGGTTGCATTTCTCAAGAATAAATCGGAAGCTCTGGACAAATTCAAAATATTCAAAGCATTAGCAGAAAATCAGACAGGATGCAAGCTAAAATGCATCAGATCGGACAGATGAGGTGAATTCACAGATTATGACTTTGCAGATCTATGCAATGAATATGGCATAAAACAACAATTTACTATTGCAAGGACACCTCAGCAGAATGGAGTAGTAGAGAGACAAAACAGGTTTTTTCAACAAATTGCCAAAGCCATGATGCAAGAGAGTAATATTCCTCAAACCTTCTGGACAGAAGTAGTACACACAGCGGTGCATATCCTTAATAAATCCCACATAAGGCCAAGCAGTAACAAGACTCCATATGAACTATGGCATGGAAAGTCAGCTTCAATCAAACATTTTAGAATTTTTGGAAGCAAGTGTTATATAAAGAATAATGATGAAAATATTGGGAAATTTGATGCAAGAGCAGATGAAGGGATTTTTCTAGGATATGCTTCCAAAAGTAAAGGGTACAGGTGCTACAACAAGACTCTTCGAAAAATAGTAGAAAATATTGATGTGAGATTTGATGAAGAACTTCCAAACAATACAAGAGATACAGACTACTGTAGTCCATCAGACAACCATGAAGAAGAAAACCAAAATGATGATGAAACAAGAAAGACAATAGAAGATGCAGAGCTGAGCTCGAAAGCCCCCTCAAGATACACTCAGAAGAATCATCCTGAAGACCAGATCATTGGAGACAAGAAAGCAGGGGTCCAAACAAGAAGGCAGCTCACTGAACAGACATAAGAGGTATACATAGCCATGTTATCACAAATAGAGCCAAAGAGATTTGAAGAAGCCAGCAAGGACAAATATTGGGTGAATGCCATGAATGAAGAATTAGACCAAATTGAGAAAAACAATATCTAGGAACTAGTTCCTAGACCCACTGGGAAAAATGTCATAGGCTAAAAATGGGTATTCAAAAATAAAGTGAATGAGGAAGGATAGGTAATCAGGAATAAAGCCAGACTTGTCTGCAAAGGATATTCACAAATCGAAGGACTTTATTATGATGAAACATTTTCCCCTGTAGCTAGAATGGAAGCCATCAGAATGTTTTTGGCCTTCGCATGCTATCAAGACTTCAAGGTATATCAAATGGATGTAAAATCTTCTTTTCTGAATGGAGATCTAGAAGAAGAAGTCTACATGGAACAACCAGAAGGTTTCTCTTTAACAGACAAAGAAGACTATGTGTGCAGACTGAAGAAGGCTCTATATGGACTGAAACATGCCCCTCGTGCTTGGTACTCAAGTCTGGATAAATATTTGCAAAAACAAGGCTTTAAGAGAGGTGGAGTAGACAACAATCTATATATAAAAGCCCATGAAAATGAACTCCTGATTGTTGTAGTATATGTTGATGACATTATGTTTGGAAGTAATAGAGAAGAACTAGTAAAAGGGTTTGCTGATAAGATGAAAACAGAGTTTGAGATGTCTATGATTGGAGAGCTCAGTTTCTACTTAGGACTTCAAATTCAGCAAAAGAACACAGGTACATTCATCTCACAGGAAAAATACTTAAAAGAAATGTTGAAAAAGTTCAAAATGGAGGACTGCAAACCTGTGTCAACTCCCATAATCACGGGATGCAAGCTGTGTGCTGATGATGGATCTGCTGATATAGATCAAAAACTCTACAGATCCATGATAGGAAGTCTGCTGTATCTGACAACATCAAGACCAGACATCATGCTAGCTGTAGGACTAGTGGCTAGATATTAAGCAACACCTAAACAAAATCACCTTCTTGCAGTCAAAAGAATATTCAGATATCTACAAGGAACAACACAGTATGGACTTTGGTATTCTAAAAAGAAAAATCTTCACTTTGACAGCATACACAGATGCAGATTGGGCCAGCTGTGTGGATGACAGGAAAATCACAAGTGGAGGTGCTTTCTATATAGGAGAAAGTATGGTGGCATGGTTAAGCAAGAAACACACATCTATCTCTCTGTCTACAATAGAAGCAGAATATATAGCATCAACAGCATGTTGTACACAAGTCATGTGGATGAAGCAAACCCTCCAAGACATGAAGGTAAGCATTGATGAAACTATCTCAATCAAATGTGATAATACAAGTGCTATAAGTATATCTAAAAATCCTGTGCTTCACTCAAAAACTAAACATATCCCAATCAAGTATCATTTTCTTCGAGAACAAGTGGCTCAGAAGATAGTAAAATTGGAGTATGTACCAAAAAAAGAACAAACAACAGATATATTTACCAAACCACTTGCTAGAGAACCATTTGAATATTTGAGAGATAGACTAGGGGTAGTATATGTAGATGCTATTCTCTGATATTAAGAAAAAGCACAGTTTCAGGGGGAGAACAGAAACGAAAATATCATTCCAAGGGGAGATCAGCCAGCAAGGGAAGCATGAAACAGGTCCTCAAGATCAAAAGGATTATGGCAAGAATACATCCAACATAAAAGAATCAATAAAAAGACGAAAGGGTCAGTGGTGAACCCAACGTGAATCTAATCCAAAGGTTGGAGCAACAACGTACAAAGTCAGAAGATCTCAGAGAGAGAAAAGCACGAAATGTTGAAAAAGGATAAAAACATAGGATCAAAGGATAGAATCTACACTAAGAATTCAAACCCCTTGCCATTGATGTCAAAGGGGGAGGAAGAGCAAGCAACAGGAGAAAGGATCCTAACAGGCAAACAGAGGAAGTGTATTGCCATCAATGCCAAAGGGGGAGACTATTGGAAATGTTGTCATTGATGGCAAAGGAGATGGCTGAGGCAGGAACAAGACAAAGAAAGCAGCATAGCAGCAAGATGTAGAGAGGGTCGAGCAGCAGAGACAAAGGCAGCAAAGAAGCGAACAAAGGAATCAAAGGAGATAGGCGGACGAGAATGTCGAAATATAACAGTCAAATAGCAGAACGGAAGCAACGACAGAGATAGAGAAAGAGGCATAGCGAAAGGCAAAGGCAGAGGCAGAGGCCGAGTTGTTATCACAGAAAGGTAGAGGTAGAGGCAAAGCTGTTATTCCGAGGATCACTACCCCAATAGGTAGATACACTAAACATAATATTTCGAGAATCATCACCTAGCCGGAGGATACATAAACTCAATTCTGGGAATCTTAACCCAAGCGACAAAGTATATATATATAAACCTTATTCCGGGAATCGTAACCTAGGCGAAATCGGAAGCTTATATATATGTAGCGCGTTACATATATTGCGAAAGATTAAATGACTAAAGGTCCAAAGCATATATATTAATTTATATAAGTGGAGCGCTTTATGATCGAAAGAACCAAAGTACCATAAGGTGGGACCCTTTCCCAATCGCATCGGAGAAAAAATGTGCAGCGGAACATGTAAATAAAAACTTGCGATTGCAATTGAATCCCGGACCCGATGGGCTTATAAACTGTGATTAATACGTATTTGAAATCCGGCCTAATCGCATCGGAGCATCGGAGTATAGGCATATCAAAACATCCAACCAAAACTTGCGATTGTGATTGAAGCACGGACCTGATGGTTCAATAATTCATAATTCATATGTGCATTTGAGTTCTGGACCCGTACATCGCATCAGCAGAACGACGATTAATCACATCGACAAAATACAGTGAACAGTGGTCAATCGCATCGGACAAAAGCAGAACATCGAAGCAATATATTAAAAGATTGCGATTGCGATGGAAGTCTCGGACCCGATGGGCTTATAAACTATGATTCATGTAAGCTTGAGTTCCGGTAAATAGTGAATCATCGGAATCAGAGAATTGGAGCATTGGAATGTCGATACATTCAAATGGAAATTGCGATTGTGATCAATCGCAATCAGAAGAAGTCGAGGAGTAATGTATAGCATCGAAAATCGTGACAAGTGGGCCCAGACATATGATATTCTATTTATTATATGGAATCGACACCTTATATTAATGTTTATAATGCTTTACTTGGGGAATATGCAAACATGGTGATATATTTATATATTGTGCTAAAGTCGAAACTTATAGAAAATGAGGTGTGTGCTGGGCATTCGTTAAAGTAAATTTATGGGTTTTTACATTCGGCTGGAGAATATATATGTATATATATGCTGATCCATATAATAAATACGCTGGTATTTAATATAATGGTTTTTATAAAGTTCACGGATTGGGTTTACTACAAGAGCCTGCAATGACAAAAAGGAGAAAGACAACCTCAGAAAAATGTGCAGTAATCCAAAAGAACAGAAGAGGGTTGATTTGAAAATAAATTATATGGACAGAGAATGTGTAAGCAGGTAGCCCGAGCACAGAGATTGAGAGTGAACAGACATTGCCCAAACTCATATATATTTAAGAATAAAACCTGAAATGCGGTTACATATGTGGCTGGTGCACACAGGTACAGTAAACAGATGAACAGATGCAGAAGTGAATAAAAAATACAGAACAATCACTCAGTAGCAGCAGAAAAGACAAATCCAGTAAAGCCAAGTCCCGAAAAGGAGTTGAGTGGAATTTAAATGTGTAATTGAAGATGTAAATATTTTTGTTTTATATTGTTTGTGATGCAAAGGAAAGTGTCCAAAGGAAAAAGAAAAATCCCATTGTAACATTGAAATTTGTACATATTGTTATAATTTTAAAATGAGTTGGAAAAATAATGAGAAGACAGAAGCTAAAGAGTCATGACTGTTCACTCCAAATTCCTTGTGTAATAAAAATAGTCATGTGAGGAACTCTATATATAATATCAACTGGATATGCATAAAAGAGGTTAGAGAGAGTAAGAATAGAGAATGAAAAGTATAGAAGATTGAGGCAGGGAAGATAAGGAAGAGAGGAGCAGAAAGAGATGCTACAGAACATAGCTGATATCTGAGGTAAATAAGCAAACACTTCTTTTGATAAATTGAGGAAGTTGGAGCTTCCCTATCAAGTTGAAGCTTGATAGCTATCAGTTGTAGCTGACTAAGGTTGGAGCCTCCTGTAGGTTGGTGCCTGTAGAAAAATTGAAGGGAGTTGGAGCTTCCTTGCAAGTTTTAGCTTGCAGAATTGAGGTTGGAGCCTCCTGTAGGTTGGTGCCTACAGAAAAATAGTGGTGAGAGGGAGTTGGAGCTTGCCTTTGCATCACAACAATAATAAGATGTGGTTTTCTCCCTTTATGGGTTTCCACTTATATCTGCTGTCTCTATTTGTGTTGCTTGTGTGCTGAGATGATTCATCAAATCTGCTTAATGTTTACTGCTCTCATAATAAGTTTAATGTCACATTAATTTAACACTTGCTGCAACATATTAAGAATGTTCATATACTAAGGTTGAATACAAAAGTAAGTTGTAAATAAGATGATGAAAATTTAAAAAACTCATGTATGTATTGAACTGATTCACCCCCCCCTCTGAATTCAACTAAGAATTCAACATATTGTGTGTGTATTCTCAGAGCGAGAAAAAAAGAGGGAGACTGTGAGAGAGAACAAAGGATATTACAACGGATCTACTATAGGTTTTGTCTCTTCATTTTGCTGGATAATAGAAAGGAAGGACTGGCTGTTCGGGGTGGACGTAGCCCAAAATGGGTGAACCACGTATATCTGTGTCTCTCTGGTTTTATGTGTTTTGTGTGCTTGTATTTTTCGCATATTTTATGTGTTGCATTGCTCCATAATATATAATTTTCTAACAACTGGTATCAGAGCCGAAGGTATATTTGGCTGATAAACTCGCAGGAAAGAAGGGTTTCCTGGTTCGAGTGGGAGCAATGGTGGAAGATGGTAAGTTTAGGGTCGAGAAATTTAACGGCCAAAACTTCCCATTGTGGAAGATGCAGATGGAAGATTATCTGTATCAAAAATATTTGTACCTACCATTGAGCAGAAAAACAAAGAAGTTGGTGGCCATGAAAGACGCAGAATGGAAAATTCTCGATAGAAAGGCACTCGGAACAGTACGGTTGTGCCTTGCAGCGTCAGTCGCCTTCAATATTTCGAAGGAAACAACAATAGAGGGTTTGATGCAGACGTTGGAGAAACTATATGAAAAACCCTCGGCCTCAAACAATGTATTTCTTATGAAACGACTATTTAATATGAAGATGTCAGAAGGTGGATCTATTGCAGACCATTTAAATGATTTCAATACAGTTACCAGTCAGTTAAGTTTTGTAGGGGTAAAATTTGATGATATAGTTAGGGCTCTTTTATTCCTGTGCTCATTGCTAGAAAGCTGGAATGGTTTAGTTATGGCCATTAGTAACTCTGTCTCTGGATCTAGTACTTTAAAGTTTGATGATGTTGTCGGTGCTATCCTTAGTGAGGAAATGCGACGGAAAAGCTCTGGTGAGACATCGGGTAATGATTTGAGTGCAGAGTCTAGGGGAAGAAGAATGGAAAGAGGAAAGAGCTTGGGTTGTCACAGTAAATCAAGGAAAGGAAGATCCAAGTCCAGATCAGGGATAGTGTGTTGGAAATGCGGAAAGAGAGGACAACTAAAGAAAGATTGTAGATCTTGGAAGGGAAAAGAAGGAGACACACAGCAAGAAAACAATCATGAAGCAAATGTGACAGGTGATGTGTTACAAGATGCTTTGATTCTTTCTTTCGAAAATGTTACTAATTCTTGGGTTGTAGATTCAGAGGCTTCATTCCATGCCACACCTGATAAGAAATATTTTCATGACTATGTTCAAGGAGATTTTAGAAAAGTTCATTTGGGTGATGATAAACCCTGTAAAATTGTTGGAATGGGTAAAGTTCTTGTAAAACAACAGAATGGAAACCAATGGCTACTAAAGGAGGTAAGGCATGTTCCAAATCTGAAGAAAAATCTGATTTCAATAGGGCAGTTAGGCGGTGAAGGTTGTGTGACAACTTTCACAGATAAAACTTGGAAGGTCACCAAAGGAGCCCTGGTAATAGAAAAAGGCGAAAATGTTGGTACATTGTATTTATGCAATGGTATTTCTAACTCTATTAATGCTTTAACTTCCAAAGGAGCAGATGCAACATTATGGCATCATAGGCTCGGACACATGAGTGAGAAGGGGATGAAGATTCTTCACTCAAGAAATTTGTTGCCAGGTTTGAAGAATGTTGATTTGGATTTCTGTGAAAATTGCATTTATGGAAAGCAAAAGAGAGTCAGATTTCTCAGAGTTGGGAAAGAAAAGAAGAGCGAAAAATTGGAGCTTGTGCATACAGATGTATGGGGACCTGCTCAGGTATCATCTCTCAGTGGCTCTCGCTATTATGTTACATTTATTGATGATGCAACTAGAAAAACTTGGATTTATTGTATTCAAAATAAATCTGATGTATTTGATACTTTCAAGAAATGGAAAGCTTTGGTTGATATTGAGACAGGAAAGAATTTGAAGTGTCTCAGATCAGACAATGGAGGTGAATATTGCAGCAAAGAGTTTGATAGGTACTGTTCAAAGCATGGAATTCATAGAGAGAAGAAAGTTCCAAGAACACCACAAGAAAATGGTGTGTCAGAAAGGATGAACAGAACAATCATGGAGCGTGCAAGGTGCATGAGATTGCATGCAGGATTGCCTTTACAATTTTGGGCAGATGCTATAGATACTGTTGTTTATCTGATAAACAGAGGGCCTTCAAGTTCCTTGGATGGTGGTATTCCAGAGGAAGCATGGACAGGTAAAAAGGTAAACTACTATTTTTTAAAGCCTTTGGTTGTGAGACCTTTGTCCATATTAATAAAGAAAATAGAACAAAGCTTGAGGAAAAATCAAAGAAATGTACCTTTATTGGATATGGTGTTAATGATTTTGGTTATCGCTTATATGATTATAAAAATCACAAAATCATTAGGAGCAGAGATGTAATATTCAATGAAAAGGTCTTGTATAAGAATCAGTTGCAGGAAAAGAAACAGGAAAAAGAAAGCAAGGAATACACAATTCTTGATGAGATAACTGAAAAAGTAAAGGTGCCTGAAAATAATAATAATCAACAACCACAGCAGCAACAACCACCACAACAGCAACAGGCACCTCAAACACCTTAAAGTGGTGTTAGAAGATCTACCAGGATAAGTAGACCCCCTGAACGATACTCTCCTTCATTATATTATTTATTGCTGACCGATTCTGGTGAACCTGAATGCTATGAAGAAGCAATGCAGGTTGAAAGCAGGAAGAAGTGGGAGCTAGCCATGGAAGAAGAGATGGACTCCTTGATGCATAACCAGACTTGGGACTTAGTCAGGTTGCCTGCAGGAAAAACTACATTGCAGAATAAATGGGTTTACAGGCTGAAGGAAGAAGATGGAGGAAAACAGAGGTACAAAGCTAGAATTGTGGTGAAGGGGTTTGCACAAAAGAAAGGTATTGATTTTGATGAAATATTTTCTCCTGTTGTTAAGATGAATTCAATCAGAACTATCTTAAGTCTTGTAGCAGTGGAAGATTTACATCTTGAACAGTTAGATGTAAAGACAATATTTCTCCATGGAGATTTGGAGGAAGAGATATATATGTAGCAACCAGAAGGATATGAGGTAAAAGGGAAAGAAAAATTGGTGTGCAGGTTAAAGAAGAGCTTGTATGGTTTAAAACAGGCTCCAAGGCAGTGGTATCTAAAATTTGACAAGTTCATGTCTGAACAAGGATATACTAGATGTCACTCTGATCATTGTGTTTATCTAAAAAGGAAAAAATGATGGCAACTATATTATATTGTTATTGTATGTAGATGACATGCTTGTTGCAGGGTCTAACATGCAGGAAATAAATGTGCTCAAAAGAAAATTGGCAAATTCATTTGCAATGAAGGATTTGGGAGCTGCAAAACAAATCCTTGGTATGAGGATAACTAGAGACAAGAAAAATCGCAAATTAACACTGTCTCAGAATGAGTACATAGAAAAGGTGTTGAAAAGATTTAATATGCAGAATGCAAAACTAGTTAGTACACATTTTTCTAGCCATTTCAAACTTAGTAAGGAGATGTGCCCCAAGACCAAAGAAGAAATGGACTATATGTCTAAATTTCCATATGCATCAGCAGTTGGAAGCTTAATGTATGCAATGGTTTGCACAAGGCCTGATATTTCACATGTAGTGGGAGTTGTAAGCAGGTACATGAATAATCTAGGAAAACAACATTGGATGGCAGTAAAATGGATTCTCAGATATTTGAGAGGTACCACAAATCAAGAATTATACTTTGGTGGTTCAAACATTGCTCTACAGGGATATGTTGATGCAGATATGGCAGGTGACAGAGATAATAGGAGGAGAACTACAGGATATGTATTTACTATAGGTGGAACAGCTGTCAGTTGGGTTTCAAAAATCTAAAGTGTTGTTGCACTTTCAATAACAGAAGCCAAGTATGTTGCTACTACAGAGGCTAGTAAATAAATAATTTGGTTATAAAGGTTTATAAATGAATTGCGTAAGAATCATGATATGGGCACGTTATACAGTGATAGCCAAAGTGCCATTCATCTTGCAAAGAACTCAGCATTTCATTCCAGGACTAAACACATACATCTCAAGTACCATTTCATATGGTTAGTATTGGAAGATGGAGAGTTGAAGCTGGAAAAGATACACACTAGCCAAAATCCTGCAGATATGTTAACAAAAGTTGTAACCAAGAAGAAACTAAGAATGTGCTTAGTTTCAATTGGTATTCAAGGATGACGATGAAGATGAGGAATAGCTAGGTCCAAAGAGGAGTCATTGTCCAACAAATGAAGCAGTGGTGGAGTTGCTACAATCAGTCTCTAAGTGGGAGATTGTTGGGTGTGGAGCCTGATTATCTTGTTTACTTTGTATCACAACATTGGACCCCTGTACCTTAGAAGGGGTGGCAACACCTCCTGTAATTAATCGTTGCCATAGGGGGTCTAGGGGGGCGGGGGGTGACAGCACTGTTTGGAGAGCCCCCTAGTGGGGGGTTTCAGGGGTAGTGCCCTCGAAGCTAAAAACAGATGTAAAATTTCCTTTTAAAAGTATAGTAGTTTCTAGTCAATCTGGGCCGTTCATAGGCGGATGATCTGACGGTAGAAGTTATGTTTAGATTAAGGTTTTTTTCCCTAGAAGGCAACCCCCACTTTTATGAGGGTATTGTATTGCGACTGTGTATTGTGTGTGTATTCTCAGAGCGAGAAAAAAAGAGGGAGACTGTGAGAGAGAACAGAGGATATTACAACGGATCTGCTGTAGGTTTTGTCTCTTCATTTTGCTGGATAATAGAAAGGAAGGACTGGCTGTTTGGGGTGGACGTAGCCCAAACTGGGTGAACCACGTATATCTGTGTCTCTCTGGTGTTTTGTGTGCTTGTATTTTCGCATATTTTATGTGTTGCATTGCTCCATAATATATGATTTTCTAACAACTGGTATCAGAGTGGTTGAACAGTGTCCCATACTTCGTAACCTCCATTCTTCCTCTCCAGAGTGCATAATTATTTTCATTGAATAGAGGTACACCATTCTTGGTATGCTCCATGACCTCCTTCCAGCTGTTAAACTGCTATTGAAGGTGTTAGGAATCTGTAATTTTAGCAGATTGGTAAGACTAAAACTGCAAAAGCAACATCGTTTCAACCAACTTTGGGATTCTAGGATCTGGCCCTCCTGAATCCGGAGAGGGATCTCTCCAATAAGTACAAATATGGATTTGTCTTTGAAGTTTGGGGTTATGATATTAGGCTAGTTATGAAGGCCAAGGGTTTGTTTGTTTTTTGGATAGTTGAGCATGATTACCATTCAAGGTGGAAAGTTCTAAATGCAAAAAGTTTCAAAGGTGAGAAGTTGCAAGCAGTAAGAGTAAGCTTCGACCAAAAAGATAGACAATTGCTGGTTTTAGTCCATTGGGCTATGGATTCATAATAAGGTTTAATTGGAATAGCAAGAGGCAAGAGTGGTCCATGGGGCAAGTCATCTATGTCTAAGGATCTCTTTGAATATTGATTTATGGAATGGAATGATACAATAAGAAGGAGAAATAAACAGATGTAGAAACAAGAGTAGCCCAGGATCTGGTAAGTACTTCGAAACTAGCCAACCTTTGACATGGACTCAAGAAAAACATAAAAGTAAACTAGGATTTGGTAAGTACTTTGAAACTAGCCAGCCTTTGATACACTTTCAATAGAAAACATCTCAAAACAAAGGGAAAATTGAAGGCAACTTTTGGAGTAGAAACTAGCGGGCCGGGCTCACCACAAATCCTCTCCTAGCTCTTCTTTATTTGGTTTCATTCAAGACAAATAAAAAGATAACAACAGAATGGCCTAAGATCTGGTAAGTACTTTGAAACTAGCCAGCTTTTAACACATCCCAAGGGAAAAAATCAGGCAGTTTGTGGGATCAAACTGGGACCAGGGCTCACCATATCTTCCTTAGTTCATCTTCACTAAACATATACTGAAAATAACATCTAAGAATAATATTCAGCGAAGAAAATAAGATGAGGGAACGCCAGCATTCATATTCTTGAACTAAATTAAAATATTCCTAAATAACACAATTTAGAAGAAAACATTCAAATAAAGATTTTCAGTCAGAGAAGGTTACTGATATACAGTAGGTCCTAGCTCTATACATGCTATTATTTATAGAGAATATGAAACACAGATGGAAATAGAAACAAAATAACAAGTTACAATTAGAGAAACATCACCGTCAACATAGTCCAGGATCCCATAAATCAGCTTGTATTGATGCTTCAAACCAGTTACAGCTTTAAGTCCAGTGCTTTAGGTTAGCAACCATCTACACATCTCAGCCTAACCTATCTATCACCAGTAGAGCTCCAAGAGCCAGTGAATCACTATTTACAGTCAGAAGTTTTAGCTCAAGTGTATATCAAAGTTCTACAACCAACCCCTCACTCATCTTCTGTTGTAGTATATATGGAAGAATGAGGAGGTGAGATCTGATAAAAGATCTCAATTAAAATTAATACAGAGTTAATGTCTTCTTGGCCCTTGGGGGGCTCAATGAAGAAACTATGCAGGTGTTTCACTGTATTAATTGATTTACACTTATGAATTAAGCTCGGTGGGAGTTTTGTCGACCTTTGAGGCTCTGTGTGATGCTAGGGTTACTCGGCAGATATCTTTTGCATTAAGTTTCATTGCAGAAGTAACTTTCTGGCTGCGCTGAGGCGAAATCTTCATTTGATCAATAAATTCGGCCTCTGATTGAGTACTTTGAGGAATAGGTGGCACTGTGGTAGCTGAGGAATCAATTTTCCTCAAATGTGGTGGTGGAGGCTTTCTGTCTAATGAAACACTCAATATTTTCTGTAAAATGTGTTTTATTTGGGGATTAGGCTTTTGATAAGCATTTTTAGACGTAATCCGCGCAAATCTGTCCTTTAATCCTCTGTTCTGGTGCATTTTTGTCTTCGACGCTGATACTCTTTGTCTGTGCCCGATTTGCTGTGTTCTTTGCTGTTGTGCAGGGCTGCGCAGGGTTCATAAGGCATCAATGGTTCATGAATCATTGATAAACGTGAATTTTAAACCCCGCAAGTGATTTCCTGTGGTAAATCGAAGGCGGGAGGATCGTCACCCTCAACCTTCGTAATTTCTTCAGACGTAGCAAAGAAATCGTTGAAACCCTGCAAAATATGAAAAATGTTATAAATTCCTGCATAAATTAGGTTGACTGCTTCAAAGGACGAGTGGAGGAAGCGTGGCCGTTGGATGGCGTCATCCAACGGTCAGGATCAATTAGGAGAGATCGTGGAATGGGCGAAAGAAGATTGAATCTGAGCCGTCGATCTCGTAGAGATCGACGGTCGGGAGTGGACGTTGAAAGTCAAATGGAGGAAATGGGTGATGGAATATGGACCGTTGATCTAAAGATCAGATCGACGGTGGAGATTGATTTTCTACCGCGCCATAACACGGTTATCACATGGGCAACTTTGTTAATTGTCGGGCATCTTCGGTGAGCGATCACCGTTGGATGGGCCGCCCCAGATCGGACGGTAGATAGCGATATCGCTGGGCATCCCGGTCCGAACGTTAATGCGCGATGGATGGCGGATGGACGACAGTTTTGCAAATAGTACACAGGACGCGTGGCGGAAAGTGTATGGAATCGCTGGCCATCAGGGGAAAAAAACCTTTTGCCCGAAGGCGGCACGATGGATACTGCAGGTTTTGGGCAAGCGACTTTCGAGCAGTGGGGACCACGGAAAGACGCACTCCGCGCCATCCGATCTACAGATCAGATCGACGGTGCGGAATGGTTCAAAAATGAAACTGGTGGAATAAATGAAAAATAAATTAAAAACCCAAGTTTTTCGAAAATATATCAGGTTTTAATGTTTTTTGGGGGCAGGATAAATATAAATACGACTAGGCGCCTAGCTGACTCAGTGCTTGGTCCTGGCGCTAGGGCGCATGGATGAAAAGGGGTTAGAGACTTAACCCGATGGGGCTTAAGTCCAATACATAGAAAATATGCATTTTAATGGTTTCTTAAGGATTTTGAAAGGAAATAAAGGTTTCGATAAGGCTGAGAAGGGGTCTTAGAACCTTATCAAGGGTTTTTATGACGTGGAAGGGGGAGAAACATGCAAAGGAGGGATTTTCATGGGAAATGAAGGGGTAGAAAATGAGGTTAGCTTAGGAAGAGGGGGAAGGGGAAAAGGATCCTTGCAGCAGTAATCTGGCTTGGAAATGAGCAGGATTTTTGAGTGTAAGATGGGAATATCAATGAAGTTTTGGACAGAGAAAAGGCAGGAGGCCTCCAAGAGTCTTCAAGAGCCAACATATTTTAGTAATGAAATTTGTTCCTTGAAGGCTCAAAAAATCTTAGCCACCTTTTGGTATAACAAATATTTATAGGTGGCTAACAGTGGCTCCACTTGGGGATGATGCCTTCTTGAAGGCATCAAGAACTTTCAGACTTGCATTCTCTGGGAGGCTGATGAGTTGCCTGATCCTTTAATGTTCTCTGGGAGGCTGATCAGTTGCCTCATCCATTAGGCTACTCTTCCTGTGCTGGTATGATTTTCTCTGAAAATGTTTTAGCAGTCATAAAAGCAATGGTTCTTCATCAATACAACTTTCTACCTACCCAATCCTACAGATCTAACATTTTTTCTTCAATAGAGTGCACTTGGATTGGAAAACTCTTTTCACAACATTTTATTCTTTTGAAAGTAGGAAACTAATCTAATTCTACTCCTTATTTCTCCCTGAACTCAGATTAAACAGTTGAGTTTAGATGCTTCTCTACCTATTCTACTATATGTTGGGATTAAACTATCCAACAGATCTTTATTCTCTAATTTCTACAACAGAAATTGAAAAGAACTCAAGTCAGGATTGAACAGTCTAACTTGATGCTGGTCTATGGCATAAAAGACAAGCTGCACATAGACATTTATTTCACAAAAATTAAATAAAAAATGGAAGGCTTAAGATCTGAAAATTTGGAAACATTTCCTTCATCTTTTCACAGCTCTGTTTTGACTCTTATTGAGTTGTCTTTCCTTTTCTTCTGGTTCAGATTTTGAGCTAATTAGAACCAGATTTTTACATCTCTTTGACTCAGAAAAATAGAACATATTTGAGTCATTTATGTTTGCAACCTTAGGTTCAGATTTTGATCATGTTTGAACCTTTAATTTATATCCTAAAATATCTACTGATAAGCCAAGATTAGACAGTTTGGCATATCAAATTCACTATCCTATCAGCAGAAAATTTAAAGCTAACTGTTCAAGATTAAGGAGTTTGACTAACTAGAAGTGTGTTTTTCAGGAGTGGCATTTGAGCTTGCACACTTTCAGATTTATCTCTCTCTTTTTTGGTATGGGGCTATACCTTGCTTGTTTTCAAAATCTGCCCTCTTTTCTTTCTTTTCATTGTTTTTTCATTTTTGTTTTTTACAACTTTGAATGCAATGGTGGATGAAATATTCATAATGGAAAAGATAAAAAGGCTTCAAAACATAACATGGATCAAGAGAAGTAATGCTTAAGCATCCTGCCATTGACAGGACCCCCAAACAATTTTGCTCCATTCAACTCCTGCAAGAAAAATGCATTGTTACCAGCAGCTGAATGAATAGAGTAAGGGCCAAGCCATAGGTTGTCAAATTTTCCATGCTTGCCCTTCTCTTCCCTTCTTGAGTCCCACTTTAAAACTTTGTCCCCAATCTTGAAATTGCTGGCCTTTGTTCTTCTGTCAAAAAGCTTCTTAATGCTGTCTTGTTTATGCAATGCTTTGTTATACACTTCCTCTTTGGTCTGTTTAAGATGAATGGTCTGATTTATTCTTCTGATCATGTCATTATCTTCAGTCTGCAACTCTTGAATCAAATTTATCATTGGTACACCAAGGTTGTTTGGAAAAATTGCATCAGTACCATTTACAAGATGAAAAGGTGACATACCAATGGATTTCTTCAAAGTCAATCTGTCAACCCAAAGTGCATGAATCAGCTTTGTGTGCCAAGAATTATTGTTGTCCTCCAACATTTTCTTGATTATGTTCACTAAACTTTTGTTTGAGGATTCTGCAAGTCCATTACCTTGAGGGTAATAGGTCGTGGAATGCCCCAATGTTATTTGATATCTGTGACAAAACTCAACCATCTTATTTGATCCAAATGCTCCTGCATTATCAATGATGATCTTGGTAGGATAGCCAAATCTGGAGAGAATATTAGTCTCCATAAATTTTATGATAACTGAATCATTGGCCTGCCTACAAGGAATGGCTTCTATCCACTTAGTGAAATAGTCTGTGGCAGTGAGAATCCATCTGTGCTGGGCAGAAGATGGGGGATGGATTTCTCCTATAAAGTCAAGTCCCCACTATTGAAAAGGGGCTTCAACAGTGATTGGATGCAGAGGGAGGGGTAGTAGTTTTCTTTTGCCTTCAAAAAGTTGACACTTATGACAGGCTATGATCATCTGGTGTACATCATGGAAAAGAGTAGGCCAATAGAAACCATCCCTCAAAATTTTGTTGGCTGTTGTCTTCCAGTACAAATGACCTCCACACTCTCCTTCATGGAACTGGTACTTAACCTTATTTGCATCAAACTCAGGAAAATACTTAAGAAATAGACCACTTGCATTCCTCCAATAAAGACATTTATCTATAATGCAGTAGTTTACATCTTTCAATTTGAGGAACCTTGCCTTTGTTTTTTGTCAAACTAGGAGGTGTATTAAAATTAAGCAGAACACAAAGAATATCAGCATACCAAGAGGAATTCATAAAATGACTTTCAATAATGGTAGTTGAAATTTTCCTCTTGATCATCTAAAGCATTAATCATATGAATATCAAGAACTTCACAATTTGATTCAGCCATTAATCTAGATAGACCTTGGCCTTTGATGAACTTAGTGGTTTTATCTCTAAATCATATTCAAGAATAATAGCAATCCACTTACCTCTCTTACCATCTGGGTCCTGTGTTAGAATGTTTTTAACAACTGAATTTGGGACAAAGGCAATAATATGCGAATGAAGGATGTATACTCTGAAGTCTTTCAATGCTTTAACCAAAGCAAAAGCTTGCTTCTCCATAATGTTATACTTCAAAAGGGCATCCCTCAATGCCTTGCTAAAGAATGCAATGGGCTGCTCTTGTCCTTGTGGATTTTTCTATAAAAGGACAACAACTATGGTATGTTCTGATGCAAACGAGAAAATATAAAAATATTTTGAAAAATCAGGCCTTATCAGAACCGGTGTTTTGGTCAACGCTTGTTTCACCAGTTCAAAGGATTGTTTTGCTTCCAAGGTCCATTTTACCCCTTGCTCCTTTTTCAGCATGTTTGTGATATTCCTAAGGAGCTCAACCAAGTTGGGTATGAACCTTCTCAAAAAGTTAATCTTCCCAATGAAATATTGCAACTCCTTGATGTTTTGAGGACGAGAGATTTGTAATATGGCCTCAATCCTCTTTGGATCTATCTTTATACCCTCTTCTGAAATAATGTGTCCAAGAAGCTTACCTTCTTGGAGACCGAATAGTGTCTTCTTAGGGTTTAAAGATATTCCAAACCTTCGGCACTTCTCGAAAACTTTTCTCAAATGTTCTAAGTGTTCTTCATCTGTTTTTGAAAACACAGTGACATCATCAAGATAGATAATGATGAAGAAGCCCAATTCTTCCGAGAATGCTATGTCCATGGCTCTTTGGAAAGTTGCTCCAACATTCATTAGACCAAAGGGCATTTTCACATACATGAAAGTGCCCCATGGTGTAGTAAAGGCTGTCTTTAATTGATCAGCAGGGTAAACCAAGATCTGATTGTACTCTGAATAGCCATCTAGCAAAGAAATTTTTCTAGACCCTACCACCCTTTGTAAAATATGATCCATCTTGGGTAAAGGGTAGTTATCTTTTAATGAAGCTTTGTTTAAGGCTCTAAAGTTTATACAAAGCCTGATTTCTCCATTTTTCTTCCTAACAGCCACCAGATTAGATACCCACTCAGAAAATCTAATAGGGACAATGTTGAGCTAATTTATGTACCTAAATTAACACAATTATTTCTTATCAATCCGGGTTGTTTATGCTTTGAGGCAAGTTCACTATATGTGAACATCAGATGTAATCAAACCTTGAAAGATAAATTATTCAAAAGCTGAAAGTAATACATCCTATAATTCTAATTCAATTAGTTTAAAAAGAGGAAGAATATTGAAATGGTTCTTGACTCAAGAAGTCCATTTTCACCTCAATTACCACTTAATGAATCAGAGTTTAAAACCAAGAGCTTAAGATGGATAAATTATTAATGAAAGAAACTCTTAACTTAAGAGACATATAAGGTATTCCATCATAATTCATTCATCTCAATATCAAAATCTCAATAAGAAACTACTTGCACACAAGCAAAGGAAACTAGTTTTAATTCATCATTTTAGTAGAAGGGATGCTCAACTTGAACACCTGCTTTTCCAACTTGATAAAGTGATGAATAAGCTATGAAATAATGAAATCAATCATTATGCATGAATCATGAAGCAATCTGAAATAAAGCTTTGAAAAACCAGTTCTACAATAACCAGATTACAAGGAAATAAAACTAGTTAACAAGGAAGTGTACTTAGCTTGGAATGGGGGCCCTTCCACCCTTGCCTTGCACACTTGAGAGGTGATCTCAGAAGCTTAAATTCAGTTACACATCCATAGAATTGAACAGCAAAATAATAATAACATAAGTCTTCAAATTATCTCCTCAATCCAAAAGTGTCACAGCATAAAAGTATATTAAGTTTAATACATAAGCCATCAAAGTTTTGGATTTAAATAAGAAGTCTCATGAAACAAACTGATCTATATTCACTCAAAAAAACCCATATACTCTCATCCACCTATCTAAGTCGAATTAATTACTCTTATCCCAAGAAATATGACCAATCCCATAGAATCTCAAAACTGCCCTATTTCTATGGGATTTCTGAATGACTAGTCATGATTGACTAGCACCAAATGGGCTTAATAAAGCTTGTTCTATTCAAACTAAGAATAGCTGGCTTAGTCCTAGTTGCCAAGCTGTCCATCCATGAATTCAATTCGTGCCCAAGTGTCCTGCAACCACATCAACCATAGAGCTATTACGGGAATTTCTGAATCTGCCAATTTTGCACTAAAAACCAAACTTTCATAAAAACTTTAGAATTTGAAAAATTAAAATTAAACACCTGAATAGATATCAAATATATATCAAAATGGAATAAATGAATGGAAAATGGATGGGAAATATATGGATTAGTAAGTTTCTTTGAGCAAAATAAGACCAAAACTAAGGCCCAACATCTCTCCCTTGCTTATCATCAAGCATGTCCCCATGCTTGCTTATTCCTCTTTGACCTTCTTCTTTCTGTAGTAGATGCTGTACCTGTAGATGCTTCCTGTTGTGCTGCCCTGGCCAAACAATCCAAACCTGTGTCATGTCTTTCCCTGAACAAAGCTGCTTTGACCTTCTGTTTTTCATACTTTGCCTGCCACATATTCTTTTCCTTTAACCACTTAAATGCTTGCTTAGAAAGTAGATTATTTTTCCGTTTCAGTCTCCCCAATTCTTCTTTTAATTTTTCATTTTCCTTAACCAATTTAGCATTATCTTTCTTATTTGCCTTGTTTTCCTCTTTTAATTGTTTCTCCACAATTTTGCTAATTTCCAATTGGTCAGTTAAGTCCCTGATTCTTCCAATATTGATTTCTTTTTCAAAATCTTGTGTTGTTTTCATTAGTGATGCTGCTGCTGCATCATCATATGAAGAATCCCTCTCAAATTATTCTTGTGCAATGTCATTTTCTTCTTGTGGTCTTGGGAAATATGTTTCTTCTTCCTTGTCTAAGTTAATGGGACTTTTATTCCTAAATCTTCTAGGAATAGACATAACAGATGTTTCATTTTCCTGCCTGGCCATGTTATTCTGCTGTTTAGCTCTTGTTCTGGGATACAAGGGTGAGTTCATCAATCCTCTGTTTTCCTGCTCTGTTTTATCCTGTACTTCCTTAATCTGTTCAATGAACTAATTTTTAGACATGAACTCTCTCCATACTATGCCCCGTGACCTCACCTGATACTCAACTAGGATTTTGATCAATCCTTGATGGTAAATCTGTCCTGCTTTAGGCCTGTGTTCATGTTTTACTGTTTCAATCATTCTCAAGAGGCTCCTATATAGGAAGTAAGGCAAGTTAATCCTTTCCTCTCCCTTAATATGTTGTAGAAGTCTGACATGATACAAGTGGGCAACGCTATATCCTCTATCACAAGTCAAAAACTTCTGGATGACCAAAACCAACTCACCCCATGGTTCATTGAACCATTCCCTGGGTATCCCTTTTGTTCTATCAAAAGTCCCTTTCCGGTTCTTCTCAAGAAAGAAATTCCAAGCTTTCTCCTTGAAGTGCAGGCCTTTGTAATATTTTTCACCTATCATGGGTAGATCTAAAGCTTGGGAAAGATATTCCTGGGTTACAGGAATAATGACATCTCCTACCCGTGTTTGGTCTTGACTGAAGTTATTTATAAAGTCCCTGGTTATCTGTTCAGAGTGGCCATCAAATTTTTGTAAAAAGCTTATCATCCCTGCTTGGTAAAGTTTTTCTATAGTTTCCTTCCCCCAGCTCTCTATATGAAATTTTGGCTCTACTCTGACTGACATTGTTTCTGAAAACCAATGAATGAATGCCTCTGCTGTTACTAATTTCATTTTGACAATAAAAATAACTATTGTTCGTTTTCAAAGCGAAATTTTTAAAGCAGAGAAGCTTACCTTCCTCCTTTCAACAATTTAACTCTGACTTTTGTTTACTCTCTTCTCTGCAGCAGAACTGTTTTAATTCCCTGTTCAAACAACCAAACACCTGTATACCCCTGTCAATATGCTACTCTCTGTTCTTGAAATCAAAATACATATGCAAACAGTGTTCCATGTATGCTCAACGCCTTATACTGTTGCCAAAATCAAACCATAAATTCACTGTGTATAAGGAGTGTTTTGACTACAGCGCATGCATATGGCTCTCGGCCTCAAAACACAAATGATAAAAACACAGCGCATTTAATCTGAGTTTTAAATGGCTTGGTAATTGAACTCCCTTTGGCAACCAAAAGGCTCGTTCGGCCCTTAGAAACTTCAATCCCCTGTTTCGGTTAAAACAAAAACAAAAATGCGCAGACATCAAGGGTTCATAACATATGGTGTTTTCATGCATGTAATACATTAGGGATTAACTGTTCGTTGAAATGTTAATGGAATTAGCGCGCACAATTCAATCAACAAAACAAAGCGCAGTGCGCATTCAACCAACAGCGCGCATAATTCAATCAACAAATACCGCCTATACGCCATAACAGTCATATTTCGGTGCCTCCTCTGTTCATAGACTTCGTTATGAACACGACACATCGTTAAAAATCCACATGAATTCACCAGACCCTAACGTGTTATCCATGCAATGAATTTACATTTAAATTCTGCGCGATTCACTAGTTAATGCCATGATTTACGCAGTGAATCAACTGATTTAGTGCTGTGGTTTCTGCATTACCTGTTGTCAACGAGCGCTTGAGGAATATCCGGCGCTCCAAATCCCTGTTCAACCATTCTATTGACTGGTGGCGAGAGCAGAGTATCATAACCATTAATTAACAGATACAACATATACTTCCACTGTTTACTGAGCTTTAAACAATTATTCCATTACCTGATTGAATCCCAAAAATCGGTGATCACTGATCGTTAAAACCGGGATGATTTTCCTTCTTAAATCCGTCTAAACTCGTTTCTCCCTTCTTTTCACTAGTTTGCAGCTTGAAACACCTTCTCTCTGAGCTCTTTGGCAATGAGGACTGAGGTCTAAACGGTCATGAATTGACCGAGTTCATGGGTGTACTGTGCGCCTCTTCGTTCATTGGTGTTACGATGCGTGGTTGGTATGGCCGTCCTGTTTGACCAGTCACCCGACTGTGTCATGAGGATGGCCAAATCATTGTTTTATTTTGAATGGTATGCGCATATTATTGCCACCGTCGTGTGCTCATGCGTGCAATGATATTCCGGCATTGTGTATGCAATTATCATTTGACAATACCCCGCCGCAATACTTATATGCACAGTCGTGCCATATGGTTTGCGCGTGGCCGTCCACTGTTCCTTATATCATATGCGCCCTTTATACCATATGCCTTCACTTATATCCTATACCATATGTTTTATACCATTGTATTATATGCGCTTTGGGTTATGATATATATATATATATGACTATGGCGCATGCATACCATTTGGACTATGGTATATATTTACTTTGATTTCCATATAGCGCATGATTTTTTTGTTTGTTTGTTTGTTTGTTTGTTTAGATTACATAGCATATCTTTATAATTTTAAAATGACCATCTTAGGTCATATTTAAAATTATCACCATCACTAATGCTTGAGTTGTATGTGCAGGTTGAAAAGTTGTCCCAGTTTGGTCTTTTAAGCTCTTAAAGAAAAATACTTAGGGGTTAATGAAAATAAGAAATATGTATGGAAATGAAATGGAATATGATGTATAAGGGTTATAGGATATGTATACGGAATATAGGATATGAAATGATAATGAATATCCTCAGGTACTAATTTCAACTTAACAAAAACTAAAAATTTCTAAGAAAAATTTGAATTTCAAGCACAAAATGACTATACATATACTCCCCTGGATGATGTCTGTACAAGTGGAATGAAATCAATTGATCAGATGTTGTAGATGGATCAAAAAGTATACTTTATTGCTGCTCCTTGTTCTTCATGCTCTGGTTCTTGAATTGTTAGTCAGGTCCCTTTGTAATGATTCTTTGTTTCAGGTCCCTCTGCACTGCTTACAGAATATGCACATGTTGTTTTGACATTGGCAGGTCTTTCAGGTCCCTCTGTAATGATTTCTTATTTCAGGTCCCTCTGTTGACAATGCAAGTTCCTTCTATTCTTCAGCTTTCCAGCTAAAGATCTGATGCAAGTCTCCCCCTTGTTTAAGATGTGACTTGTCCTCAAGTCAGTTGTTGGTGGAGAGTACCTGTATTGAAATTATGTGAGAACAATAGAACAAGAAAAAGGAATTCATAGAGTCCAAGTTGCCCTGGTTTTCCCCTATGAATTCGTGTTTGCTGAGTGCCAGTTGCCTGGTTTTCACTAGCAAACAAATTATTTTTTATGTTTTTTTTTTTATGTTTTGTTTTGTTTTGTTTTTTTTTTTTTTTTATGTGTTTTTTTTTATTCAACTACAGGACTGGAAGATGGCTGAGCCTGGTGTGCCATGACTTCCAGTTATGTATCTTCTATCAGTTGTTTCATAAATGCTTCTTTACTGATAGGCCTATTATAAACTTTGAGCCTATGTCCATTCACTATAAAGGAGGTGGAGTCCTGGTCGATTGTCTTGATTTTGACTGCTCCATTGTCAAAGATTTCGTCAATTTCATATGGGCCTAGCCAGTGTGTTGTGAACTTTGCTTTGAAATCTTTGAACTTGGAGTCAAAAAGTAATGCCCAGTCTCCCTTGCGAAATGTCTTTGTTTTGATATATCTGTCGTGCCACTTCATTCTTTGTTGTTGCACCAATGTAGTATGTTCTATGGCTTGTTGACGATGCTCATCCAATTGATTCAGGTCCATGATCCGCTGCTGTTGTGCTTCTGTCAGGTCTAGTCCTAGTTCAGCTGCTAGTCTGTATGTTTGTATTTGAAACTCTATAGGCAATAAGGCCTCTTTCCCATATACTAACTGGTATGGACTAAAACCAGTTGTATTCTTCCATGTGATTCTATAGGCCCATAGTGCATCTTGTAATTTTTCAGACCAATCTTTTCTGTTCAGCTGTACTGTTTTTGTCATGATATTTTCTAGGACTTTATTTATTGATTCAACCTGCCCATTTGCTTGAGGATGATATGGTGTAGATTTCCTATGTTTGATCTTGTATTTCTCTGTTAGATCTCGTACCAGCTTTGATGTAAATTGTGTTCCTTGATCTGTTACAATTTGTCTAGGTACTCCATATCTGACAAAGATTTCTTCAAAAAGAAAGGTGACCATTGTATCTTCTGTTGCTCTGTTCACTGCTTTAGCCTCTGCCCACTTGGTTACATAATCTATACATACTAAGATGTACTTCTTTCCATTTGATGGTGGATTGATGGGTCCAACAAAGTCAAGTGCCCATTGCTCAAATGGTTCTATGAGGACCTGTGGCTTCAGCGGCATCTCATCTCTTGTGATTGGTCTCCCCGTTCTTTGGCAACTGTCACATTGCTTGACATATTTCTTAGAGTCTTTGAAGATGGATGGCCAGTAGTAGCCCAGTTGCAGCACCTTATATGCTGTTCGTTTATCTGCAAAATGGCCACCACATGGTTCATCGTGACATGCTCTTAGAATGTCTAATATTTCATCTTCTCGCACACATTTTCTAATTATCAAATCTGAACCAGTATAAAATAAATCACCATTTACCCAACTATACCTAGAGCTTTCTCTAACAATTTTGTGTCTTTGCTTTTTAGTGAATTGAGTTGGAAACTTTCCAGAAGATAAATAGTTTGCAATGTCTGCAAACCATGGTGTTTTTACTGTAATGGCAAACAGGTGTTCATCAGGAAAGTTATTTGCAACTGGATTTGGATCATTGGGTGAATGTATGCGGGACAGAAAGTTAGCCACTTGATTTTCCTTGCCTGGCCGGTCTTGTATTGTAATATTAAATTCTTGCAATAACAGTAACCATCTTGTTATTCTTCCATTGGTGATGGGTTTATTCATCAAGTATTTGATTGCTGAATGATCTGTATGAATGAAAACTTGATACCCTGTTATATAGTGTCTGAATTTGTTTACTGCATGTATAACGGCTAACATTTCTTTCTCTGTGACTGTGTAGTTCAATTCTACAGGTGTTAGATTCTTGCTTATAAAGTATATTGCATAATTGAACAAGTTCTCTTTCTGTCCAAGAGAGGCACCTATCGCAGTATCAGATGCATCAGTGGATATATGAAATGGCAAAGACCAGTTTGGCCCACGGAGAATGGGTGCAATTGATAATTTCTCTTTCAGAATTTGAAATGCATTTTGACAGTCATTTGTCCAGTGAAATTCAATATCTTTTGCTAATAGTTTAAACAGAGGTTGGGCTATTTTACTAAAGTTTTCAATGAATCGTCTATAATAGCCTGCATAGCCTAAGAAAATTCTTACCTCTTTCTGTGTTGTAGGAGGCATTAAGTTTACTAGGACTTGGATTTTTGCTGGATCCACTTTAATTCCTGAAGCAGAAATATGGTGTCCCAGAACTATTCCTTCTGTTAACATCATATAGCATTTCTCATTGCTTAATGACAAATTTGTTTCAATGCATCGTTTTAGAACTTTTTCAAGGTTATTTAGGCAATCATTATATGTGTTTCCATAAACTGTGAAGTCATCCATATAAACCTCTACACATTCATGAATTAGATCAGCAAAGATTGCAAGCACTGCTCGTTGAAAATTTGCAGGTGCATTACATAAACCAAATGGAAAAACATTATATGCATAGGTTCCCCATGGGCAAGTGAATGTTGTCTTGTCTTGGTCTTCTGTTGCTATTCTTATCTGATTGTATCCGCTAAACCCATCTAAGAAGGAGAAATTTTTTTTTCCAGCTAATGAGTCTAACACTTGATCAATGAATGGTAGAGGAAAATGATCTTTTAATGTAGCTTTGTTTAGTTCTCGATAATCCACACATACCCTCCACTTTCCATTTTTCTTTGGTACAATAACCAGTGGAGAAACCCATTGACTATCTGAATAGGATAGATGAATCCAACATTTAACAATTTTTGCAGTTCTTCTTTCACTATTTCTTTCATCATGGGATTCATTCGTCTTTGAGGTTGTCTTACAGGTTTGAGTTGATCATCTGTATAGATGTGGTGGACACATGTGCTAGGATGGATTCCTTGCATGTCAGTATAATCCCAGGCAAAAGCTTTTGAATATTTCTGTAATAATGCAATTACCTCTTGCTCTTGTGCTGATTGCAATTGGTTTCCAATGTTTAAATGTTTTCCAGGATTTACCTCAATTGTTTTTATTGTTGGATTGGAGATTGTGTTTACAGGAAAGATGTATATAAAAGATTTCCGCAAAGTTTGAACAGTACAAGTTTCCTGAAAGCATTGATTCAAAAGGTTATTTGCAGCTTCATATTGGACTTCTCTAAGCTGCTCTGAAATATTTGGTTCTGAAATGAAAAGATCCATTAAGTCTTCATTCTCTTCTTCTTCTCTTAAATCAAATAATTGATTTATACTTAAAACTGATTTAGTTTGCTGTTTTTCTTGAGCTTCAAGTACTGATTCTAAAGAAGTTGATTGTGCAGGTGAATAAAGAGCAATGTGTTTCCTTTCATCTCCATCTGAAATAATCATGCTTCCTGATCTGCATCCTATGAAGGCATCAGCGGTAGCTAACCATGGTCTGCCTAAGATTAGAGGATGTCCTCCCAAATTTGTTTTTGGTTGCAAGATAAGGAAGTCAATAGGATACTCCCATGAATCCAAAGAGACTATGATATCTTCCAATATTCCTTCAGGAACAACTTTAGATCTGTCTGCTAGTTCTAAGATTGTAGAGGTTGATCTAATGTTGTTCAAATGCAAAGTTTTCATTGTCTCCATTGTCATTACATTTATAGCTGCTCCCAAGTCTATTAATGTGTTTGGTACTGAGAAATTATTTATTGATATAGTAACCATGGGGATACCAGGATCAATATATTTTTCTACCATGGTTTGTGTAGACATGAGGCTTGCTAGTTTACCAATGACTTGGATTGTAGTAGGATCCTTCTTCTTTTTCTGTGATTTCTTAATGCACAATTCCTTTATTGTTTTAGCATATATTGGTATCTCTTTAATTGCCTTCAACAAAGGAATTTTTACATAAGCATTTTTTAACTCATCTAAAATATCAAATTCGGGAAGGGTTATTTCTTTTTGTTGTTCCACTAACCTTTCAGGATAAGGTGGTGTTTGTGTTGTAATGTTTGTTCCTTTCTAAATTTGTATCTTAGTTTGTGATGTTTCAGGTGATTCTCCTTGTTCAGTTGGTTCTTCTATGATTGGAGGAGAATCCTTTTTAAGTACTTTTCCAGACCTTAGATGGACTTCATTAAGAGGAAGAATTGAATATGTGGGAAAACATGCTGCTTCCTCTACAGTGTATGCAGCTTTGTCCACCTTATTATTCGGATTTGCCATTGGTTGGGCTGGTAATTGAGTTGGTCTGGGTTGATTTGTGGGTAGTTGTAACTGTTGTGGTTGGGTCAACAACGGTGGAGGATTCTGCTGTGGAGATGGGATGGATTGTGGATATGCAGAATGTTGTTGTTGAAATGGTATGGATTGTGGATATTGAGGATATTGTGGATATGTAAATGGCTGTTGGTATTGTTGCTGGTATTGTTGTTGATACTGTTGAGGTGGCTGGTTTCCATAACCATATCCTCTCCAACCTTGTGCAGGTTGTTGTGGATATTGTTGTGGAGGCCAAGCTTGCCATGGCATTGGAGGGGTCCAAAGATTTTGAGGTGGATAGAGGTAATTTTGTTGAGGGAATTGTTGCTGATTTTGTTGAGGCATCCTAGGTTGCCATGGTCTTCGTGGTGCTACATAATAAAAACCTTCTATTCCTGGCAGTTCTTCCATTGAATTCATTTGTAATTATTTCAATCTTAGACAATTTTCTGTGGAATGATTTTCTGTACAAAGACCACAAACCTGAACACTCTGAACACTATCCAAAGGACATTCTCTCAATGGATGTTTCTTTCTACATTTGGGACAAAAGATTGCTAGAGCTTGTTCTTGTTCTTCTTTCTTCTTGTTTGCCTTTAGCACATCTACTTGTGTCCCTAATGTACTCAAGAGATCTGTTTTAAAGTTCTCCAATAAACTTCCTATTTCAGCTCTTGTTATCCCTCCTGCAGCTGACTTTGCTGCTTTTGAACTTACTTCTCTTCTTCCTGTTTTTGCTCTTCCTCTAGAATATTTTTGACATAAGTCAAAAATTTCTTCGAATGGTAGGTTTGAAATGTCTCCTTTACCCATCACATTCAAGATGTCAAGGTATTCATCCCTTATACCCTTGAGAAAGATTGTTCGAATGGTTTCTTGATTTAGAGAGTGTTGTTTAGATTTCTGTAGATTATATAAAAATCTTTCCAAATATTCTTCTAAACTTTCATCTTCTTGTTGTGTCATTCTGAAAATATCTTCCTTTGAATCTCTAGATCTACAATAAGCTTGATATTTTTTAAGGAATACTGATCTCATATCATCCCAAGAAGCTATTTTTTGTTCTCCTAAACCCATAAACCATTTCAAAGCTGCTGCTTTTAATGTTGTAGGGAAAAGACGAAGTTTATGAATGTCATCAGTGTATCCATATGTTCTACATAGAATATCAAATTCAAACATAAATGCATCAGGATCTTCCGTGGACATTCCATAAAAATTTGGCAATACAGAAGGTGGAATATTTTTCATTTTCACTTCTTCTCCTAATATTGCACTTGTGTCTATTATTGGAAAGCCAAAGGTAGTCTCTTGATCATTACCATCTTCTTGCCTTTTCCGATCGTTTTCTAGTTTTCTATCATTTTCTTGTTTTGCCTCCTCCTCTCTCTTTCTTCTCCATTCTATTTGTTGTCTTTCATATGCAGCTCGTTGTTCAGGAGTGAGAATAACAGATCCATGTCCCTCTTCTGCCATTGGTTGATTTGTTTCAATTTTAAGTGGAGTTTCAGGTTGCTGGAAGATAGGAGGATTTATGGATGGAAATAAAGATTGTTTTCCTTTGATAATTTCTTTTTGTTTTCCAGAATTTGAAGATTGTTTTTGCTTTGCTTCCCAAGCTAACAAAGTTTGCCTCTCAATCAAAGTTAATCTTTGTCCACTTCTTTGTTTTTCTGCCAATTCCTCAATTATTGGATTACCAGTAACTGGGGTGTTTGATGATCCTATTTCTATTTGTGGGGGATTTTTAACAAATCTACCTTGAGGATCTCTATATCTAGGCATAAAGAAACATAACTAAAAAAAATGTAACTACTGTTTTTTTTATTTATTATCTTTCTATTGACTATGCCGATATTTGCCTCCCCGGCAACGATGCCAAAATGTTGAGCTAATTTATGTACCTAAATTAACACAATTATTTCTTATCAATCCGGGTTGTTTATGCTTTGAGGCAAGTTCACTATATGTGAACATCAGATGTAATCAAACCTTGAAAGATAAATTATTCAAAAGCTGAAAGTAATACATCCTATAATTCTAATTCAATTAGTTTAAAAAGAGGAAGAATATTGAAATGGTTCTTGACTCAAGAAGTCCATTTTCACCTCAATTACCACTTAATGAATCAGAGATTAAAACCAAGAGCTTAAGATGGATAAATTATTAATGAAAGAAACTCTTAACTTAAGAGACATATAAGGTATTCCATCATAATTCATTCATCTCAATATCAAAATCTCAATAAGAAACTACTTGCACACAAGCAAATGAAACTAGTTTTAATTCATCATTTTAGTAGAAGGGATGCTCAACTTGAACACCTGTTTTTCCAACTTGATAAAGTGATGAATAAGATATGAACTAATGAAATCAATCATTATGCATGAATCATGAAGCAATCTGAAATAAAGCTTTGAAAAAACAGTTCTACAATAACCAGATTACAAGGAAATAAAACTAGTTAACAAGGAAGTGTACTTAGCTTGGAATGGGGGCCCTTCCACCCTTGCCTTGCACACTTGAGAGGTGATCTCAGAAGCTTAAATTCAGTTACACATCCATAGCATTGAACAGAAAAATAATAATAACATAAGTCTTCAAATTAGCTCCTCAATCCAAAAGTGTCACAGCATAAAAGTATATTAAGTTTAATACATAAGCCATCAAAGTTTTGGCTTTAAATAAGAAGTCTCATGAAACAAACTGATCTATATTCACTCAAACAAACCCATCTAATCTCATCCACCTATATAAGTCGAATTCATTACTCTTATCCCAAGAAATATGACCAATCCCATAGAATCTCAAAACTGCCCTATTTCTATGGGATTTCTGAATGACTAGTCATGATTGACTAGCACCAAATGGGCCTAATAAAGCTTGTTCTATTCGAAATAAGCATAGCTGGCTTAGTCCTAGTTTCCAAGCTGTCCATCCATGCATTCAATTCGTGCCCAAGTGTCCTGCAACCACATCAACTATAGAGCTATTACGGGAATTTCTGAATCTGCCAATTTTGCACTAAAAACCAAACTTTCATAAAAACTTTAGAATTTGAAAAATTAAAATTAAATACCTGAATGGATATCAAATATATATAAAAATGGAATAAATGAAGGGAAAATGGATGGGAAATAGATGGATTAGTAAGTTTCTTTGAGCAAAAATAAGACCAAAACTAAGGCCCAACAGACAATAATGCTAGCATCATACATTTTCATGATCTCCTTCTGAACCAAAGGCAACTAAACAGGGTTTATTCTGCGCAGCTTCTGTTTGAATGGTTTTTGGTTCTCTTTGAGGGGAATTTTGTGTTGTATTATTTTAGTGTCATAGGATTTAAGATCTTCATAAATCCATGCAAAAACATCAGAAAACTCTTTAAACATCTCTATATATTTGAGTTTAATGTGAGCTGGTAAAGTTTTAGACAGTTTAAAATTTTTTGGTTTTTCCTTACTACCTATATTGCACTCCTCCACTTCAATCTCTA